>JAQQZX010000037.1:30328745-30342480 GCA_030068355.1 Notoglanidium maculatum
GTGTGTGTGGGTGTGTGTGGGTGTGTGTGGGTGTGTGTGTGAGACAGAGGCGTGTCTGCTCTCCAGTTCGCTCTCCTGATGCTCACTCTGCCTGGTCCAGCGTAACCCGCCCCTCTCCTGCAGCTTGGCAGGGTAAAACTGGGGCAGGTCTCTCTTGCTCCTCCTCCTCCCACAGGAAAATGTCATCCTATCGCCCCGCCCCCCACTCAGCTGTCAACCACGGTAAGGAAAAACGGCAACCTCACTTCATGTTCAGATTTAATCACATTTAATTTATTAATTAATATTAACATGATACACACTGTCCTGTATATTTCCTTGCTCCTTAATGCACTAGTTATGGTAGGGAATAATGGCTTCTGCACCCTACATAGTACACTGAGTGTTAGTGTCTTCTTTGTAAGTACACCAAATAGAGTCTTGCATCAAATATGAACTACACTGGGTGTGTGTATCATTACATTATACCATTATTTGTATGCCTCTGCCACAATTCTGCATGCATGTGTCACTAGGTGATGATAGCATTATTGTTTCCGGTTGCCTGTGTGCCTGTCCTCTCATTGGGTTCTCTTTAATGTGATGGCTCAGGAACAAGTGGTTGAATGTTTATAGGATTTATATGAAGTAGTAGATGAACTGGTTTTGTCATTAATGTAATGGTCACATTCACAGAAAGATCAAATGTTTGAGAGAGTTTTACTTTCAAAGCTTCCTTTCTAATTTAAGTATATTTTAAAGATCTATTATTTGTGTGTGTGTTTTGTTCTACCTGCAGGTTCTGACCGTCGGCCTCCTAAACTCTTCCCTCTCAGAATGGGGGCGGAGTCTCTGAAGCGTGTGGGTAATGTTCCCTCTCTGGTGCCGCGCCCACCTGAAACCAGCCTGGTTAAACTAGTGGGAAAGATTTATTCACTGAAGTGCAGGTGAGCTGAACACATGCACACCTGTGCACATCACATATGCATACATATAGCCCTGTTTGACTCTGTGTGTGTGTGTGTGTGTGTGTGTGTGTGTGTGTGTGTGTGTGTGTGTGTGTGTGTGTGTAGATTCTGTGAGCAGGTGTTCAGTGGACCCCTCTCTGTGCAAGAGGACTGGCTTATCCACCTGCGACATCACATCCTTAATCTCAAACAGGAGCGTTCCCATAGCCCCGCCCCCATATTGGCACGTTCAGAATCTACTCAGCTGATTGGCCAGGCTGTGTAGGATGGTGGAGCAGCTCCACCTTCAGTGTTTTAATTTACTGTTTTATATTGTGTTTATAACTTTTTTTAAACAAAGCAGGCAAGTGTATAAGGATTAATGGTAGTGATGTGATGGACACTACTGAGGAAGCCTAAGAAGGGCACACAATCTGAATGTACACTACCCTTTTTTCACTCTGTGAACTTTTACCTCACCATGTGGAAGAGGATTTAAAAAGTGTTTTATACAGTGTGTGTGTGTGTGTGTGTGTGTGTGTGTGTGTGTGTGTGTGTGAGAGAGAGAGAGAGAGAGAGCGATCAATCTGTACTCCGATGTCCAAGACCAAAATACTGAGTTGTTTTCTTTAATTTGAGGTGTTTAATTCAATGTCATATTCACATCAACACAATAAAATCTTCACTTTTTACACTCCTGTGTGGTCTCTAATTGCTGACATGAGAAATATACCTTTAGGTCACTGCAGTCTTTCTGTTTGAGTGAGTATTTATGAAAATGTTTGTGTATTTGAGTGTTATGAAGGTGTATGAAGCTTATCTGAGTGTAAGTATTTATAAATGTGAATATTTACGAATATTTGAATATTTATGAGCGAAATTAAATATTTTACAACTGGTTTGGTTTTTAGCATAATTGATGTATCTGAAGCCAAAATACCCGGATGTACAGGTGTTTATCAACAAAAACGTTGGTGGTAGCGCGCGTTCAGATCTGAAACTCGCGGGACAGAAAAACACCGTGTTCCTTTACATCTGAGTGTTTACAGTGTTTGTTGTGGTGTTTGAGTATACTTGTTTGGTTTGTTCATGGCGCTTGTGCGGCGCTGTCAGGAAACAACTCGGAAACTTGCTAGTTTTTTTACTTCCGGTTCTGTAGGCAAGCTAAAAGCATCCTCGGTTTTCTATTGGTTATTTACGGGGTTGCCCCGGAAACTGCGCTTGACCTACCAGAAGTACATCATCGCGTTTTTTAATTTTTTTTTTTTATTTTTATCGCAAAGGCTGCGTTCTTTTCCACAGTGAGGTGAATTTATTATGGAAATTATATGAAATAGTATAAAATAGCATTTAGGTTTGGGATTTATTACAGATATGGGTTTTACATACGTTTTTTATTATTACGTGTTTGAAAGATCAGTTTTGATGTAGAACACTATTAACAGTGATGAGGTACTCTTCTTGAGCATTTAACCTCAGACCGTTAAATCTTTTACGGGGCAAATATCAGGAATTATAATTGCAAGAATTACAGCAATAACTTGGATCAGTTATTTTAACCACTTCGTTACACTTAACGCAACACTGATTGGGATGCTAGGTAGCTAAGCTAACTATGAAGCTGCATCGCTATTTAAATATTTGAACTATATTTACGCCATGCTGTTGAATTCTGGATTCTGACTGGTTAGCAGGAGTTGATTAATTTATTTTCTGGTTTATAGTAATGCTCTCACACTAATAGTTTATCGTTTCTGTAGCTCATTCACAGGGACGTGTACAGCGCAGCTCTGCTAATAAACGGATTAAAAACGTGTGTTTCAGGTGTGAGTGCGTGTGCATCATGCAGTGTGTGTGGGATGAACAAGAGGCTTATGACGAGCTGCTGTACTGGGACTCACTGATTCAGGAGGGACACACACTCCACCCACGTGACTACAACAGGTAACACACACACACACACACTTTGCACAACTAGTATCGCCATCCTTATAGTGTAATTGATATTTTAAACATTTGTTAGTGATTATTTTGTCTGAACTTACATTTCGCTGGTGTTTGTGTGTGTGTGAGGTATGAGGAACTGCGGTACTGGTATGAGTATGTGTGTTATGAAGATAAACTGAGACAGTACCATGCCTCTGTGGCTGAGATGAAGCAGAGAGAAACTGAAGTTCCTCCTCCTGATCCTGTAAGTTAAACACCACCTCAGTGTCCATCACTGTTATTATTATTATTATTATTATTATTATTGCACATAGAACATTGTGATCTTTGATAATTCCTACTGTGAGGGAGTGGGACATTCTCTACACGTGTTAAACTTTATTCCATGTGTGTTAATAAACGTGTGCTAACAGGAGAAGCTACTCCCTCAGCGCCTGTTCGTCATTGAGGATCGCCACGTTAAGGCCAAACACGCGAGTGTGTATCCGTGTGCAGAGGAGCTGCAGGCCGTGCAGAACATGGTGTCCCACATAGAAAACGGACTGAAGACCGTCGCAAACTGGCTGAATAGACAAGATGCTACAAGGTGAGCTTGAGGTGGGACTAATATGAGGTGAACAGGAAACAGGCAGGAAGTAGTGTTGTGTTCTGTGATGTCATTGTCAGCAACTATGGGGTTAGTAACCTGCTGCAGAGAGTAAGTTTGGTGTTATTGTGTGTGTGTGTGTGTGTGTGTGTGTGTGTGTGTGTGTGTGTGTGTGTGTGTGTGTTACAGTGGGGGTGATAAGCTACAGGGGGTACGTAGAGTGGGTTTGGTGGCAAAGGGTTTGTTGCTGAAGCAGGATATGGACCTGGAGCTCGTCGTGCTCTGCAGTGACACACCGACATCCAAACTACTGAACACCATCAACAGCAAACTTCAAGAGGTGATGAAGGTGAGCAGCCCCTTAATTCCCCCTTCCCCACCCCATTAAACACACACACACAAAATTACCTCATGGCGCACGTGTGTGTGTTTAGGACCAGATGGAGGGCGAGTATGTGATCACTCCGGGGGTTGAGGACGCTGCTGTAACAGTGCGGAGTGTAAAGGAACCAGTGCTAAACATGAAAATCCATCTCACGTCCCCTGTTGTGAGGGAGTGGGTGGAGCGTGAGCAGACCAAAGGTACACACACACACACACACACACACACACACACACACACACACACACACACACACACACATATAGACACACCCCAACTTCCGCAGTTTAATGACTCTTGCAGGCGTGCGTGTAAAAAAAATAAAGGGTTGCTTTGCAGCAAAAACAATGAAGAGGGTTAATAAGTGAGTATTTTATTTTGTGTTCAGACTTGGCTTGTGTGATATAACTGCTTAATTGTCTTTAAGATATTACACTGTCACAATATTCCAATAATAAGACCAGATCTACTTACATATACACATTCTGTGCAGGATCACTGCAGTTCAACAGTTTATTTAGCTCAAATTAGACAAGTAATCTTTATCAGTTATTGGATTTATATGTATTTGTGATGCCACCGAAAAATTACAACTAAAACTTGTCAGAAACTGTGATTTTGTTTTTAGGTGAAAGAAAAGAAAATATTTTGACCTTAAAAAGATTAAATTGGCCTTCGTTGAAGTGTTTAGTAAATGATATTGGTAATGGTGATTCTGAAGTGATTAAATACACCATTTAAAATATATTTGTTTGCTGTCCTGCACCAGTCAGGACTCAGATACGTTCAGCACTATGAGTAGCAGATCACCAGTGAAAATGTTGGCCATGTAGTCAGAAAACTGACTTGTAAATCGATTATATTGAAAATGTAGTTTTGTTTTGTTTTATTGTTGTTTTATTTAAGTTTACTGCACATTACCTCAGAATGACTTAAAAATCTTCCATCCAGCGGAGTGTTGGTGTTTGCTCCTGACTGTGCAGCTGGTGATGATATTACGCACTCCACTACTCGCTTTAAACCTGAAATGGAAATGCATTGCTTACATGTGTTTTTTTTAGGATATTGGTTCTAGACAATTACAAATATCAAAATTTGTAAAAATGGAAAACCACAGAGGAAAAACTTATATTGCACAAGCCTAGGGTTAGGGTTAGGATTAGGGTTTCATCCCCTGTGTTCACACTTGGGGGCGCCATACAAATGACATGCTCGTCCCACTGTATATAAATTAGCCGCAAATCCTGTAGAGATATGAGACACACGCCTTCCGATTTGTGCCAGTGAAGGACAGCTGTCTGTACAGTACACATGTTTAGTGTCTAAAGAAGCCTCCATACAATTACTGCTGTTTTTTGATCACTCTGAATATTGTGTAGATGATTACAGGGACACAGTAATCAGGAGTGCAGCGGGTGGAGAACTTTGTCCCGTGTTTATAGAGATATTTTCCAACTGTTTGTATGAATTCTGTTTAAAACTACATTGAAGCCCTTTTACAATTTATATTATTTATTTAATTCATGAACTTGATCTCCATTTTTTAAAAGGAAGCATTACATGTGTGAGGCATGTAGCGAGGCATGTAAGAGACAGAGCGAGGAGAGAGTTTTCACTAGCGGCAAATTGTAAATGTTCTGGAGGGATAAAAGAACAAAAGCAAGGTGTAATAAAAACAAAAGTGTGTGATTAGTGTTAGGATGCTTACATTGACTTCATCAGCTGGCAGTGGGGAGGAAAATTCCTCGATATTCCAGCATTGTGTCTCAGTGGGAAAGCCGAAGCAGTGTTGTGAGAAGTAATGGCGCCGCTACTGTCACTTCATAACCGAATATCAAAAATCAGGCCACGCCCTCAAGCAATAAATTAATAATAAATGAATTTTCATGTCATTACCCTTCTGATGTGAACACAGGGTTAATATTTTAAGCTGTAATAAATACGTTTATGATGTGTTAATCCTGAACACTGGGATTTATTCACATTTCTATAATGATAGATTTATTGGTTATTGATTATTATTGCTTAATTGGTTTGTTCCACTCGCCAGCTTTTGCTGCAGCGTTCACCCTGTTTCTGCGAAAAATTGTGCAATTTAAATCAGATATTGTCCTGTTGTCACTTGTGATTTTGAAAGTGTGTGAGTTTTTAGGGGCGGTGGAGTTTTGACCAACCGGAAGCTCTTGGACTCTTGGAGGGGTGGAGCAACTTAGCTCTGGGGGCAGGTCTCATAATACTGGTTATATATGTAGCCTTTAGCTGATGATACACATGCTGGTTAAAAGTTGCTTACAAACAGAAGGGAACTCACTCTACACACAACTAGAGGGGGCGGGTCACTCGTTGGCAGGAGGGCACATTTATTGTACCCATCATTTTTCTTTCCCCATAAGAAAAAAATGAAAAATAATTCAACAAAATCAGCATTCATACTTTACAGTGATGAGTGAGGGTGTGGCTGATCACCAGGCCACACCCTGGACCCAACTTCACCACTGCAAAGGTCCTAGTGTCCCTTGCATTTAAACAGCGTGTGTGGAAAATGCTGTGTGAGGGTGTATCTGTCTGCATTTAAACCCTGCCTAATGGCAGCTCATATAAAACTGACCACACCCCCTATGAGCACCAAGTATGTTTGCTCCGCCCCCTAGAAGAGGTCTGAGTGCCCCTTGGTCAAACTGTGCCTTGTGTTGTGGTCTGATAGAAGCTCCGCCCGGCGCTCTGGACACAAACAAATGCCTGGAGTCTCTCGCGTCTCTGCGCCACGCCAAGTGGTTCCAGGTTTGCACCTCGCTTTATAATCTAACGACCTCTAACGTAAATTAACATGACGTTATTAATTTATAACGTATTTGACTGTTGAAACGGTCACAAATTGCTTTTTTAAGAAAACTGAAAGATGTGGACGTTCAACTCAAATACGATTCTGTACACTGAGAGTCTGTAGATGGAAAGATGGACAGAAAGACAAGGTAGATGAAGGTGTTTTTATTCTCCCCCTTTAGGAATGGTTCCAGCTTGGTCTACATGGAGACAGTTAAAAGTATGGTGTTGTAGCAGTATCATTAATCAGTGTGATCGGAGTGTGCTGAACAGTTTTAGCGAGTGTGTTTATTAACAGAGACATTGTCAACAATGCAGCTTTTCAGAAATCTGGATATAACATTTTAATTTATCCCTAAATTGTTGCTGGTGTGGTGTTTTGAGAGCACAGAGAGAATCAAGTGCACAAAGAGACTTTATCTTTGCATAAGAATGCAATAACTTAAACTCATTTTGTGTTTGAATGACAAATACCTGACAAACTCCTGACTTGCAGAACAGAAGTACATTCGCATACAGAGGAGCTTGATTCAGTGATCCATGGTTATAGATCGCTCTGTATGTTCTCAAATCACAACACCTCACACGCTCTGTTAAAAAGCATGCTTGCTAACATTGTTCCACACTCAGATCGGCTGCCCTCATGCTCTCTATACTGTTTAAACACCATATGAGAGGCCTCTCTGGCCAAATTGTAACAGGTAGACAAAGACAGACAGAAGGACAGACAGACAGGCAGACGGACAGACAGACAGACAGGCAGACGGACAGACAGACAGGCAGATAGGCAGATGGACAAAAAGCTAAACACTGCAGGCAGACAGACTGTCGGATAGACAGACAGTTTAAAAGATCTGTTTTGGTCACACAGTGTGATGAATATAGACTAGTGTGTGTGTTTAGAGAATGTACCAACAGTGTAATGAAGTGTGTGGGTGTGTGTGTGTGGGTGTGTGTGTGGGTGGGTGACTCACAGGCTAAAGTTAACAACCTGTACTCAAGTGTGATAGTCATCCGCATCCTGAGAGATCTATGTACCCGCGTCCCTACCTGGGCCCCCCTCAAAGGATGGGTGAGTGTGTGTAGGTAATGATTGTGTTATTACAGTGTTTAACATTGTGTAGTTGTATATTATTGTGTGTGTGTGTGTGTAGGTATTGGAGCTGCTATGTGAGAGAGTGATATCCTCCAGCGATCGACCGATGGGACCGGGAGAGGCTCTGAGGAGAGTGCTGGAGTCTGTTGCATCTGGAATACTACTAGAAGGTGAAAAAACCAAACACACACACACACATTCTTGATACAGTTGTTTCCTAGAATATAGGTAAAGTTTCCATATAAGGAATGATTTTTGTGTTTAAAGTGTGTATAACGTGTGTGTGTGTGTGTGTGTGTGTGTGTGTGTGTGTGTGTGTGTGCAGATGGTCCTGGTGTTTCTGACCCATGTGAGAGGGCAGGTGTGGATGCAAGCTGCCATCTTACCCCCCAGCAGAGGGAGGACATTACCCAGAGTGCACAGGTATAACTCTTACCCAGAATGCACCGGGGTTGTTCTCTCTCTGAAGGAGATATTTTAATCTGTAAAGTACAGCTTAACACAGCACAGGACTGCTCAAGGGTGGAGCCTATTCCTGAAGGGTGGAGTGCTGCGTGTGACTGGCGTGTTTTGTGTGTGATTGGCGTGTGTCAGTTGTGCTGCGTTATCAGAGACAGGTGAATGATGATATCCTGCACAGCTGTAAGTGATCTCTCTTTATTTCCAAGTTTGCATTGCGGCTCATGGCGTTTGGACAGATCCACAAAGTTTTGGGGATGAACCGCCTGTCACCCAAAGTGGGGCACATGTACAGCGACACACTCCTCTGTAAGACACAGACACGCACAGCACCTCAGAATCCTGTTTGCAGATCTGACACTTCTGTGTAATTCATTTTTAATTTAATTGCACTTTTGTTCTCGTGCTGCTTAGAATGCAGTGTTACCAGTGCAGTTAGCCTTGTTCTGAGTGTGTGTGTGTCTCTGTGTGTGTCTCTGTGTGTGTCTCTGTGTGTGTCTCTGTGTGTGTGTGTCTGTGTGTGTGTCTGTGTGTGTGTCTGTGTGTGTGTCTGTGTGTGTGTCTGTGTGTGTGTCTGTGTGTCTGTGTTTCTGTGTGTCTGTCTGTGTGTGTGTTGTGCAGCCCAAACCACAGTGCCAGGACTTTGTGTGATGAAACGGCCACTGGAGTCGGCCACAGCTGAAGAGTCAAGTGGGAGTAAAGTCCCTCGCAAAGGCATGTCTCTCTATCCCTCTCTCTCCTGCTCTCTCTTTTTCCCTCGGTCATGTTTTCTAGTTGTCTCTCAGTTCATCCGTCTTTATTTTATCTATTTTTTTTTTCAATGGCTTCCTTTCTTTCTCTTTATGAAGTACATTTTAAGCATATTTTGGGCATGCAAATTAGTAAGAACTAATAAGAACCAATAACAATAATAAACATTTCAAGTAAATTATTATGATGGAGCTAATGGATTTTTTGAGTGACACCTACACATACATGTTCAAAACAAGAATATACAGAAGAAAACCCAGCGAAAAGTGGCAGAGAGCAACTCTGTGTGTGTGTGTGTGTGTGTGTGTGTGTGTGTGTGTGTGTGTGTGTGTGTGTGTGTGTGTGTGTATACACGGAGCCGAAAATATTATACTTGGTCATTTATTTATTGAGGAAAATGATGGAATATTACATATTTGTGAGTGGCAAAAGTATGTGAACCTTTGCTTTCAGTATCTGGTGTGACCCCCCTTTGCAGCAATAACTGCAGCTAAACGTTTCCGGTAACTGTTGATCAGTCCTGCACACTGGCTTGGAGGAGTTTTAGCCCATTCCTCCGTACAGAACAGCTTATATAGCTTATATATTTCTGTAAATCTGCTTTCTGACAGTGTCCATTGTTAAAAACACTATACAAATAAAATTAAATTTAATTTAAAACAAAAAAATGACATTAAGTCATGAATTCTGCATGAAAATGCAGACAGTAAGTGATAGTCATGTGCAACAGAATAATACATGCAATAACAAATAATATATTAACTTCTAGTTTGATGTTGGAACTGTTGTTTAATCTGAATGCTGCAGCACAAAATATGTTACAAAATGTTCTACCACAACGAGCTCACAAATACATATGTTCTAGGGTTAGGGTTAGCTAAGCATCATGTACCGACATTTACTGAAACAAAATTACATTTTTTATTGAATCAGACCGTACACGACTGGATTTAATTTGTTTGTGTGTGTGTGTACAGAGATTGTTGTTGAACCCAGTAATGCTGTGATGATGCTGAATCAGCTGCATCCTGGTTTGCTGTATCGGCTTGTGTCCCAAACGGGCCCTGAACACAGTCCAAACTTCACTATGGCCATCGAAGTGAAAGGCAAAACATATGAGGCGACAGGACCCTCGAAACGCAATGCCAAACTGCTCGTCGCCCAAAAAGTGTGTTATTACAACATATATATATATACACAGACACACACACACACACACACACACACAAAGTACCATATTGCTGTTACTGGGTTTGTGCTGAAAACAAAACAGTGCAACTCAAATGCAACAATCATGATAATTCATCAGTTTATAGCTTTAGTCTTTACGTGTGCGTGTGCGTGTGCGTGTGTGTGTGTGTGTGTGTAGGCCCTACAGGCTCAGGGTGTGGTGGTCACTGCTACAGAGACTGCACCTACAACAGATCAGAAGAAAGCTCAGGAGACTGCTCCCACTGGAACCAGCAGAACTGCAGCTGCTGGAGGGGATGGAGCTGAGGTAATCTCTCTCTCTCTCACACACACACACACACATTTTGGGTATTTGAATTGTGGGATTTTTTTTAAAGTTAAACATGTAATTGTGTGTGTGTGTGTGCGCGTATGTATAGGCTGCACTACAGGGAGGTCCAATTCTTACTAAACACGGGAAAAACCCCGTCATGGAGCTGAATGAAAAGAGGCGGAGTCTGAAGTATGAGGTCGTCTCTGTGAGAGGACGATTCAATGACAAGATCTTCACCATTGAGGTGTGTGTGTGTGTGTGTGTGTGTGTGAGAGAGAGAGAGAGAGAGAGAGATGTGTTTAATCCTCATACTGAACACAGGACTGTACGATAGCCATGGCGCTTCTTCCTGTTTATTTTATCATTACTGTCTAGCTGAACATCATCACACCATGCATGATGCATGCTTATATGTATGCAAGGTTAACAGTGCATTAATACATGGTATTACTGTGTGTGTGCTTGTTTCAGGTGGAGGTAGATGGACAGAAGTTTCAAGGTTCAGGTTCTAATAAGAAGTTAGCAAAGGCGAACGCTGCTCTGGCTGCGCTTGAGAAACTCTTCCCCAATGACAACCCTGAAATCCAGAAGAAAAAGAAATTTCCTCCAATGGTGGCACACACACACACACACACACACACACACACACACACACACACACACACACACACAAACATTCACAAGCACAGACATACATACCTTCACCTACCAGGAGGAGTGTGTGAGTATCCAAACTGTCTCACATTCTTTATGTCTGTCCAATTTGATGAATGTATGTGTAGGGTTATGGTGGAATGGGTGGAGTCTCATATAGTGCTGGGCGTGGCAGAGGAAGAGGACGGGGCCGAGGATTTAACACTAAGGGCTCCACTTTTAAAGGTGAGACAGGTCACAATGTTGATCCAGCATCGTGTGTGTGTGTGTGTGTGTGTGTGTGTGTGTGTGTGTGTGTGTGTGTAGGTTTGTGTGTGTATGGCTTTACCTTTTATCTTACAGTAATTGTTTTCACTACGGTTACATTATACAATTATGTTTTTAAAACATTACATCTGGTGAAGAGAATTATGGGATTGCTGTGTATGTAGGCACCCAAAAACTTAACCATAACCTCTTACTTTCTGCCAGAACAGAAGTACAATCTTTGAAACAATTAACACTTTGTGTGCTTCTGTGTGTGCCTGTCTACAGCAGGGAGCAGTTCCTCTGGGTTCTCAGTCAGTGGTGAGTTGAACACTACAAGTTCTCAGGAGGAACAGAGTGTCTCAGATACACACACACCGGTGTATCAGGCCGTCCCTCCACCCACCAGTGGCTACTACAGCCAGCACAGCCACGAGTACGGTCAGTACAGGAAAAACACAGAGAACCTGAACCAAAGCCTGAACCAAAACTCGGGGCAAAACCAGGAGTCTCTAGTGGGACCTGATTATGGGTATGGCTACCAGAACACCCAGAACTACAACTATGGAGGTGAGACACACACACACACGCAGACAGAGTGGGTCACTTCAGAAGTGTTAAGCCTATTGTGCATGATGCAATAAACTTGTGTTCTGTGTTCATCACTCTTTTACACCACTCTCTCTCCCACTCTCACTCTCTAGCATATTCTAATCAGTCCACCTTTGGCACAGGTGGAACTGGAGCAGAGAATTATGGGTATCAGCAGAGCGCCTACCCTAACCTTGGCGGCTACAACAGCAACAACACAAACTATAGCTACAAATAAACACCCTGCCAAGGGGTGGAGCTTCATCCTGGAGCTACCACACAGGAAGGTGTAGCTTCTTATCTTCATCATCATCCTTCAGCCTTGTCTCCCAGGAGCTTCATCTCCTACCACAAGCTTTATGTGTCTAGAAGGTGGAGTTTACTCTGCTCTTATTCACTCAATAGTACTGGAGGTGGAGCTTATTCCAGCTTGACTAATACAGACTGATTAATTTGTAGTTTTGTAGTGGAGACTCGCTGCTCTGTTGAGTAAATAGTTTTTGTGCACGCTGCTGATTGGCTTTAGATTTTCTCCACTGTTTCTTTTTGTGATCTTGTAGCCATTGTGGTCAGTGTTGCTGTTCTGGTGCATTAGCACATCCTCGTTGGCACGTCTCCGTTAGTGCGTCTTTATTAGCGTGCCTTCTGTTAACTTCAGAGGTGATGTGAGTGATTCAGGCTGACCATGTGAGAGGAGAGGAAGTGCTCCAGCCTGTTTTTCCTCTGAGGAATATTCCTTATTCTGTTTTTCCTAAGTGAGCGTGAAGTCAAGTATCCATCCTACTTACTAATATTAACATTTTTATATCTGATGGTGAAATTTTTGTTTTGTTTCCCTTCTTGCTTGTTTCAGTAATTGTGATTTTCATCTGAGCTTGTCAATGACCGTAAGAATAAAATGTTTTCTATTTTTAAACCAAAAATATTGTTTGTCATTTCACATTTACAGCATATGACCTCACACAGAGTCAAGAGGCCTGAAGTTGCAGACAATAAGCTTTACTGTTCCTGAACAATAATGCAGAGCTTCTCATCAAAAAGAGAAAAGTCTAATCCTGTATCTGAACTAGCCATTTTATACAGTGATGACAATACCCTTTATGCAAATTATTGACACCCCCTGGCTGCCGGCCACCAATATTTACTGTAACTGTTTCATCTGACTCCATTCTCTTTAATGCTATTGGTCCAACTTATAGCGGTGGCAAACAGCCAATCAGGTGTCTAGGTCATCCCCATAGATGTGCTCTACTTTCAGTACAAACACCTTCCAATCTTTACCAAATTAAAAAATAGTTATTTATATATTAGTATAATAGTATTTAAATAATTAATACATTTATAATTTATAATTCATTTCAGCATAACCAAGTGTAATTGTGATTAAGTCTAATATAATCAAGTGAAAATAATTAAATCAAGTGTATACATATGATTATCCATTGATTAAATGCATTTAACTCAATGATTAAGTCCATGTTCAAGTGGCTTTTATTGTCATTTCAACCATATACAGATGATACAGTACATAGAGAAACAAGACAATGGTCCTCCAGGACCAAGGTGCTACATATAGGACAATGCAGGAGTACAAAAGTGCACGTGTGCAACAGAAGACAACTTAAGACAACAAAGTGCATGTGTGCAAACATTGCAAAAACAACATAAATTGCAAGTGTGCAAAAACGTGCAAACAGTGCAGACATCACAAAACAAGACAACGCAGTGCTAATCCAAGTCGAGTGTGTGTGTGTGTGTGTGTGTGTGTGTG
>JAQQZX010000038.1:24303-34938 GCA_030068355.1 Notoglanidium maculatum
AGTTGTACAGTGTTGATAAGTCACTTACGGGAGCGAAAATGTTTGGATACAAATATAAGAAAAAATCATGACAAAACCGAAGATTTCTCTGAAACGGTACGTGACGGGTAAATGTTGATGTGATATTCGTGATCAGCACCCAAAGATCTATAAGAAACCCAACAGTGTTCAAGAAGCAAAAACTTTGTTGTGCAGTGTTAGTGGTGATTAGTGTGTGTGTCTTAATGTGATTAGTGCTGATGAGTGTGTGTGTGGTCATGTGATTAGTGGTGATGAGTGTGTGTTTTGATGTGATTAGTGCTGATGAGTGTGTGTGGTGATGTGATTAGTGGTGATGATTGTGTTTTGATGTGATTAGTGCTGATGAGTGTGTGTTCATCAGTATTCCAGGCTCGGCTGTGTGTGCGTTCTCCATGCCGGATATAGAGAAGGTGTTTGAGGGCCGTTTTAAAGAGCAGAAAACTCCAGACTCGGTGTGGACTCCTGTTCCTGACGACAGACTGCCCAGACCTCGGTACAGCACTCACCCTATTTTAATTGTATTTATATTTAAACTGTATTTCTTAATTTTGTGCCTTTGATAACGGGGATCTTCTTATTTTCTACTGTAAATGTACTGATGTTCAGGTGAGACGGAACACATTACAGGTGTTCTACACTTTAGAGACGCTGAGGATGCAGTGAGAAAGATGTGTGCTAAATAGTGCGCACTACAGAAGTGATGAATAATTAATGAGGAATAATTAGCCGTATGGAAGGAGGTGTAGGTTTACAGCTGAGTGCTGTTCCTCATGAGTGTGACACAGTGTGTGTGTGTGTGTGTGTGCGTGTGTGTGTTTAGGCCGGGATGCTGTGCTGGTCATGGATCAGCAGAATCTTACAAAAGCTCCACTGAGTTTCCGGATGAAACTCTGCAGTTTATAAAGTTACACCCGCTGATGGACGCCGCCGTGCCCTCCAGCCGAGATGAACCCTGGGTCACCAAGACCAGAGTCAGGTACGCACGAGTGTGTGTGTTTGTGTGTGTGCGTGTTTAGCAACTACAATTTCAGAAAATCAATCAGATCTAAAAATTTGAGTGCACGACCAAAAACTTCCTCATTAACACGTGTGTGTGTGTGTGTGTACAGATACCGGTTGACGGCTCTGGCGGTTGATAATGCAGCAGGTCCCTATGGGAACTACACAGTGGTGTTTATTGGCTCTGAGGCAGGTGTTGTTCTGAAGGTTCTGGCAAAGACGGCGGTGTTTTCATTAAACGATAGCGTGCTGCTGGAGGAGATCGACGTCTTTAACCCGGCCAAGTACGATGTCAGCTCATTAATATTCACTAGACACCATGACATTAGCTCATTAATATTTATTACACTCTCATTAATAAACTGAATAGTAGGTACCTTTAACTGGCTTGAGAGAATGGGGAGGGGCTTAGCGACATCATCATGATTCACATACACATTCTCCTGACAGTGGGGCCAGACAGTAACCCAGCTGTTCTTCTGTCTCACTGTCCATCTGTCTGTTCCTCTGTCTCTCTCTACAGGTGTCTGTCAAACAGTGAGGATGACAGACGTGTCCTCTCCTTCCACTTGGACAAAGACACACACACTCTGTACGTGGCCTTCTCCAGCTGTGTGGTGAGAATCCCACTGAGCCGCTGTGAGAGACACCGAACCTGCCACAAGTGAGGCACACACACACACACACACACACACACACACACACACACGTATACACATATCCCATAATACTCAAGTGGAGCAAAAATTTATATAGTGTGTAAAACTATTTGCAAAGATGAAACCCAGACTGAAACCCATCACCATGACAACATGGACTCTGCAGTGAAGAATGGTGGTGGTAGCATGATGTTCAGCGTTCCTGTTGTTCTGGTGGTCGTTTCTCTGTCTAATCCCCGCACACTGACTTTTAGTGAATGCAAAAACCCTAAGCTAATTCTAACCCTAACCCTTTCCTCTAGACATATAAATAATAATATTAAGCAATAAACATTGTGTGTGTTTTGCAGGTCATGTATTGCATCCAGAGATCCATACTGTGGTTGGATGTCGCATGGGGCTTGTGAGAGGATTCCAGCAGGAGTGGAGTAAGTCTCTCACACACAAACACACACACACACACACACACACACACACACATCTTTCTTACTCATTTAAATTTTTCTCTCATTATATTTTCTTTATTTCTATCTCTTACTCCTCCCCTCTCTCCCCCTGCCAACTCCCCCGTCCCCATCCCCGCCCCTCTCCTTCTGCCCTCTCCCCCTCTGCCCCCTCTCCCAGCAGTGGGTATGAGCAGGATGTGGAGTTCGGGGATACGGGGCGTCTCGGTGACTGTCACGGTGAGATCATCTGTTTATGTGTTTTTTCATCATACTCTCTCTCTCTCTCTCTCTCTCTCTCACACACACACACACACACACACACACATATACACACACAGAGGAGGAAAATGTTTCTGATGACTTATTTTATCTCTATTCGTCTGTCTGAGCGCTAGAGCATTTCAGTTTTAATTTGATTTAATTTTTATTTTATGCTGATTTCTTGTTCCTTTAAATCCTGTAGAGTTTATGACTACCGCTTCAGCGCCAGGTTTCAAATCATATGGCGACGCAACTTCTGGTTAGTTTCCTTTTTACTCAAACGATTTCCTTTCTTTCAGTTCAGCGTTCATCTTTCATCATCATCATCATCTTTACCACGATTAATCACTCTTTAAACAATTATTTTCATCTTCATCTCGTCTCTGCATGTTTACAGTAGACATGCTGAAAATCTGTTATTCACTCTCACACTACCTCACACACACACACACACACACACACACATATTATAAAGTTCAATTCTTGAGAAGTTTGTGTTTGTGGCTCAGCATCAGTCATTTATTTTCATCCTTTTTGTCTGATTACTGTAAAGCAGAAAAACAGGACGTTAATGTTAATACACTACATTAAGTTCATTAAGGATGTTAATTAACACAGTTCATTACTGCTTTCAGGTGATTAGTTATGATGTAAGATGGTTAAATTGAGTTTATCTTCATAATTCATTAACATTCAGGTTTAGGGGTAACACTCACCTAATAATGCTAATCACTGTATGAAAGTTTTTCACTTTTATATCAGCATGTGTCTAATATACAGATCAGCATTTCTCTTTTCTCTCATCTTTCAGTCTGAAAATTTACCCCAACATCATTGATTCATTCATTCATTCAATCATTCATTTATTCATTCATCTGTTCATTTTTCACTAACACAACATAACACTTCAGTTTATTTGTTTATTTATTTTTTGTTTAGTTTTGAAATAATTTTTTTTATGATTGAGTGATTATGAGTAAATATGAGATTATGAAGTAAAGTTTGGAGTTGTAGCAGAAATACAGGACGCAGTCAAACACTGATGCACTAAACCTTCTGTACATTCTCATTTATCTCCATATACACAAGACTGGGAGTTAGAGTTTCACTGTACAGTCTACAGAGCAACGCTTACAAATAGTCAGCAGCTCTGACAGTAGTGCAGGTTTATTTTAATGCACTCGTTCTGGTACACTATAGTTTCTCCAGTGATAATAATGTCTTTAAAAACGTGTGTAATTGTTTATAATCTTGGAGATGTTTCTGTATCGTGTATGAAGGAGTGTCCAGTGTGAGCGCTGTGTAACAGTCAGAGGTAAAGCTGGAACTGTAAGGGTTCCACATCTTCAGGACAGAGGAGTTTACACTGCACTGCACTTTCTCACACACATCACATGCTGCCATTTTGTCTTAAAGAGAATAAAGAGATGCTGCTGAGGGAACGACTGTTTATAGCTGCTATAACATAAGAGAGAACAGGAATTAACACCGAACAATAATTGTAACTATAAGCAGATAAAAGATAGGACCCATTGTTATTTTGTTTAGTTTATTAAATAAAGTTGTAATTGTTTGTAAATTGCTGTGGTGCAAGAGGAATAAAACACTTGGGGATGTGCTGTTAGAGGAAAATAATCAACTTCAGTTTGGAAAAAATGTTAAATCTAATTAACACGTGACCTGTGAAATTCTGCATCAGTTTTTGACCTTCTTGCGTCCTGTTCCTGCTACGGTGGGTTTACAGTAGTGTTGTAAACAGGACCGTTAGACTTTCCAGAACGTTCCTGAATTTTTGGAGCCCTGGAATAACTGTGTGAATGATGTGTCTACTGCAGCAGAACAGGAAAAGCCGGTGCTGTCCGTCACGCTGTCCTCTGCTTCAGAACCTAAACATTCCCCCCACACTCCTCCCTCTCCACCTCCTCAACTCCTTGATATGCGGAAATCTGTTCACCGTGATGATTCGGCTACTTCCAGATCATTTGAATCAGTGATGGAGGGTAAGGCCTTGACGGGAGCAAGGGATTCTGGGTATTGCTGCTGCTAGTGATCATCTCTCTGAAGCTAGCTGTTAAAATACAAAACCATGAAAGCACACACAAACACTCACACCCACATTCTGATGTGTTTAGTTAAGAAGATTCAAACTCATGCCACTTTATTGTTTTGTATTTTAATAGCTAGCTTGATCTTCTAGCTGTTAGCGTATTGAGGTGATGTTAGTAGCAGCACTCACATCCCCATAGCTTATATGACACTATATTTTTTCTTTTAGATTTTTCCTTCAGTCAAGCAACATGTCATCTTTCTGTTCTCTTTTATCTCTGCGTTTCCTCATTTCTTTTACTGTCTATTTCTTGGTTATGCTTTTTTTCCTCATTCTGTTGGGTTTCTTGAAAGTCTTCCGAAGGCCTTGCCACAGACCAACACTGTTTCCGCTTCAGTTACTAACATACACTCAGTTTCTCTCGTGAACACTAACACACTCTTCCCCATATGATTAGGTATCTGGGGCTAAACACTAACAAACTTTACTCATGGAAGTCTTAAAGCTTTTAACGGCTGAGTGGACGACATATCCTTCACTAACATAATCCTGTTATGTGACCTGTTAGCTTCCGGCTAATCCAATTCTCTCATCTGCTCTGGATGCACTTATGCTCCGTAGGGTTGGATCACCTTCACGAGTCTTCATGAGTATAAAGTTTAAATTTATCACAGGAAGTGAGCGAATACCTTCAGGGGGGAGGTGGAGGAGGTGGAGGAGCTCTCCATTCTGTGTTGGAGTGTGTGTGTGTGCGTGTGTCTGTGTGTGAGTGTTCAGTGTGAGTTTACATGTCGTTGTTGTGTTTGCAGGCATTTGGGAGATCCAGTCAGCCGACCCCAACCAGCTGGTGCACATGAACATCCTGATCATGTGCGTCTTCGCTGCGTTCCTGTTAGGGGCGTTCATTGCTGGCGCTGTGGTATACTGCTACCGAGACATTTTCCTGCACAAGAAGACACGCAAAATCCACAAAGTGCCACACAGTAAAGACGAGGAATCGGCACCATCACGCACAGACTCCACTGGGAGCTTCACCAAGCTGAACGGGCTCTTCGAAAGTCCAGTGAAGGAATTTCCCAGCGCCATGGAGGAGGCAAGGATCTACTTCAGTGGAGACAAAGATGAAAAGAACCCAGAATCCAAGACTATCATCCTCAGCAGGCAAAATCCAGAGCTGGCAGCATTGCCTACACCTGAATCGACACCGGTGCTCCACCAAAAGGGGCTACAGCCAAACAAGAACCAGTGGGAAAGGACACAAGGGAAAACATGTGTGTCTCTGAAGGAGTCTCCTCCCAAAAGCCCACAAAACCCCAACATCCCAAGTGCCGTCGTGCTCCCAAATGCAACGCATGAGAAAACCGTCCCGAGCAGTGACACTGACAGCGTGAAATCGGTCCATAAAGAGCGGCGGCGTTCCGTAGATGCTAGAAACACACTTAACGAGCTTCTGAAGCACCTTAATGAGGCTAACGAGGCTGAGACGAAAAACTCCAACCCTAAAGCCATCATGGCCGATACGCCTCGCCCTCCCCCACACCTGATGCTCGAGCCCATGGGAAACTTAGCAGAAATCCCTCCTAAAGTTCCAAATCGGGAAGCGTCACTTTATTCCCCGACGTCCTATTCACCATCCTCATCATTTACGGCTTCGTCCTATTCACCATCGTCCTCGCTACCCAGACACAGTCCCACCAAACGTGTGGACGTCCCATCCTTGCCTGCGTCACCCACAGGACAAATAGGGACCCTCGACAGGCAGCGTTTCCACCGTGTCGGCTCTGCCCACCGCCACACCGGATCATCCGGTGCCATGGTGGCACGCCACTCCAGTTTCAACAGGGGTGCAGTGGCTCCGCCCACACCGCCCTCCAGAATGGACTCGCAAGGCACTTCGAGGCAGCACAGCTACAGTGGGTACGGATCACTTCCTCGGACTTCTGTTAAACGAACGGCGTCATTAAAGCCAGACGTACCACCCAAACCTGGAGGATTCGTACCGCAAACGAGGCCCTTAAACAAATATAGCTACTGAACCGAGGATCAATCACACACACTGGAGAACGCGGGCCAAAAGTAAAAAGCTGTTTTGGCTGAGATGAGGACAGTAAACGAAATATGGCTACTGACCTGAGTAGGAATTAAACGTAGTGAAGGCAGGAATATGGCCAGTTACTCCATAAATGAGTAAAATGACAGGATTTAATGAGGGTGGGTTTGAGGAACTGTTTCAGGAGCAACTAAACTAATACGCAAGTACAGGAAGCATGACTGAAAGGTTTTAAACATCTCCATGTGAAGCTGTTCCACTGTGAGACTGAGCGAGATTTAAAACTCTGTGGAGATGAACGGCTCTGTGGGATGTTTACGGCACAAACAAGGAAAGTTTAAATGCCTATAAATCAGAAACAAAATGGCGGAAAATTGAAAGAACCAATGAGCAAAAAACTTTGACCTGTGAGGCGGCAGGGTCGTCTGAGGTCAAAGGTTAAATGTCATGTGGGATTAACCCGTTGCAGGAATACTTGAAATATGTTTCTTGTAAACCAGCATCGACTAAACACAAAAACGTATGACTGAGGAAAAAGCTGTGCATTCGACTGGGGGAATGACGTGAGATAGTAATGTGTGTCATGGCAACGGGAGACGTTATAGCGTTACTCAAATGCTTTGAGGATGCACTTACAGCTGGTTTCTCTCCAGCTCCGGTTATTACTGTTGTAAAACTAAACTAACATTAGTGTGTGTGTGTGTGTGTGTGTGTGTGTGTGTGTGTGTGTGTGTGTGTGTGTCCATGTGTCCATGTGCCTGCTCTGAACTTTTTTTTTTAATTTTTAAACTCACTGGGATACATTTCAGTAATTTTCTGCTACTGAGTTTAGATTAACAATGGTACTATGTGTGTGTGTGTGTGTGTGTGTGTGTGTGTGTGTGTGTGTGTGTGTGTGTGTGTGTAGCATGTTCAGCCACCGAACAGCATTTTATTATTTCATTTGTTTTCAGTCTGAGAAACACACTGAGGTTTGAGTTTTTCATTTTTAAACTCCTGAGTTTCAGTAATTGTAAAAATTGTAGTGGAGCCGAGACGTCTGTAGTTTTGCACTGGAGCTACGTGGCTAATGTAGCTAACAAGTAATGGAAGCTTATAGCTACCACTTTAGCATTGTGCTAAATAACTGCATGTCTAAAATTTCTAAAACACGCAAAAAATACTAGTGTGAGCTGTTTATATTAAACTCCTAATTTACACCCAAACTTGGCCATTAAAATATCAGACAGAATTTGCATTTCTAATCACTGTAACAGCTACCGATGTGTCCTAGCAACGAGTCATGCCGGTAATGACGAGGACTGTAAATATATAAATATATAAATACAGACATTTCAGAAGCAAGTGTGTGTTCTGTGCCTTACCGAAAAACACTCGCTGTGGGTTTTCATTTCCTTAAAATCATTGCACATTTATTCACGGGCAAGAAAGATGAAAGTCAAAGACAAAAACAAGAATGATAACAAAAAATTTATAATAACAATAATTTTTGCCTGCAGAATGTATTGCATTTAATGATGTCGAAAAATGATTGTTTATGACACAATTCCCAGAGATGACATTATTCAGTTTAATTCTCTTAAAATAGCAAGTTGTTTATCATGTTTAAGATGTGTGCACAACCACAACCAGGCAACAGAGAGGAAAGAAAGATTAACGGAACATTGTTTTTTTATGCTGCAATTTCACTGTTTTGTTGTCAACAGTTATTAAAAAGTTGTTGAGCATGCTGATTGGTGATTCATCTCCAAATTTAATCACAGTTCAGTTTATTATGTAATTTACATTTATGCAATAAAATGTCATATTGAGGAAAACTGGTGTGGTTGTGGAATAAACCCTAAAGAAGCAATACTGGCTAGCTAGCGTTAATCCTGTAACTGCATCAGAAGTTTGGCTTTAGCACATCCATGTGGCTGACATTCAGCTTCATGATGTCACGGTAGCGGTACAAAAAAGCAGGCAGCATTTGGATTTAAATACAAGCTCAAATAAAAATTAATTTTTGCAAATAAAGTTATTAACTAAAATCATATTACTGTATTTAATTCGGGAAGAAAAAAGAAAGATAAATCCACCGTCGTCGTTGTTTTGCATGTGTGATCTCTTTACAAATGCGTTTGGGTCTGATGTGTTTACATTTGATTAGGCGTGTGCCGTTAATCACCTGAACTTTAATCGTGATATTATCACCATGTTAATGTATTTCTTAAATCATTAGGAACATATTTTGAATTATAATGTGAACAGAATTCTGACGTGAAATACGAAGCTTTCAGAAGAACTAGAACACTACAGGACAACTGTCCTGATGTTCAGGAGCACAAAAACTAAAATAAGCTCCGCCCACAGGACCGATATCATGTGTGTTTTACCATGATTACAATGCTGATTTTTTGTCACACGCCTTTCCCTGCTGACGTACGTTCAGTAGCTGTATTTCTCTGTAGCTGCCATCATGTCTGGTGGCTGTTTTTTTGTTTGTTTGGTTTTTTTTATCCTCCAGAGTATTTTAACATGTAGGTCTGTTGCAAAACCTGTACTGTGAAACTGTAAATAATTCTGTCACTGTTAATGATATTTTTGTTGATTTTTTAACACAGCACGTATAGTTGAAATAAAATATTACTACACAAGGAATCTGATTCAAGTGTTTTTACAATAAATCTACATAATAAATTCTGTTTGTATTTATATACACATAATTTATAAACAATTACACAGGTATATTGGTACAATAAACACCAAGTGTACAAGCCCAGATTAGGGTTACCAGGACCGGCCCCTGGGGGCGGAGTTCACCCAAAATGGTGACATGGAGCCATCTTGTGGACTTGTGCAGAGGAGGGGTGGGAGTCGGGGTGCAATGCCAGTGACTTAGACCCCTGCAAAGGAAACTGCCTCAGGAATGATGACACATCACTGGCGGGGAAGCTTGTTGAGTGAGATGGAAAAGAATAGAGTAGACTATAGTTGTCCTTATATCCACACACAGTACATTATCAAACTTCTCAATCATAGGAACTTCTCTGGAGGTTCTATGGAAGACAGTCCTCAGACAGTTGTGAGAATACTCACCAGTCCCAGCAGTTTTTCCCATTGGACAACAGGGTTGCCTCCATGAGACTCAGAGTCTCAGGAAGGAAAACTCTTGACTTGTTTATGTGTATGAAGCAGGCACAAGAGGGAACCTCCTACTGACTCCATAGTGCTATTAAGAGAAACTTGAAGCAACACGATTGGGAGGAACGGTCTCCTGGATCTGAACCTGAGCAGTGAAACATTATTAGGCTTCTGTACAAGCCACAGACCACCTGCTTTCTTTTAAGGTGAGTGTTGGACTTCATCATGGACAGGTTTCCTGTTTGGGGTTTTCATGCTCCACATATGAATTCACAGCTGATGGTGGAGAGGTGTTCAGAATGGAGGGCTAAATGTAACCCTTATTATTTGCAGATCATCTTGTTCTTTTGACACAACATAAACTTGATTGAAACACATTTGAACATTTATCAGCTGAGCATCACCTGAGTTCACCAGTCAATGGAGAGACCTTTGCCCGTGGTGGTGTTTTAAGTATCTTGGAAACTTAACAACGAGTAATGGAAAAAGAAAGTGTGAGATTGATAAATGGATTGGCTTAGTTGCAGTAATTGCAGCAGCATTAGCAGTCATTGTGCCGGTCTGTGGTGATGATGGAGGAACTCAGTCTATGTCCTGTTTACCACCTATTGTTGAGCTCTTGGTAGGGACAAAAAGGATAAGTACATATATAAGAATACAAGAGGTGGAAATGAGGTTCCTCCACAGAGTTGCAAGGCCTACTTTCCATAATAGGTTGAGGAGCTTGACAATCTGGGAGAACCTTGGAGTAAAGATACTGCTTCTCTGAATTGAAAGGAACCAGTTGTAATGGTCTGAGCACCTTACAATGATTGGGGTTCTGGGTCCTGGTAGTGGTGAACACACTCATGATACAGATCAAGGATCAAATCAAGGATTTATTAAGGGATTAATAAAGGAAATATAGTCACACTTCCAAAGTCTGAAATTATCTCAAATCATTTGCTCCTCCCTTTTAAAATGTGTCTTAGTTATAATATATGCACCTTGCCACGCTATCGTGACAAACGAACATTCATGTCAGCTACT
>JAQQZX010000038.1:74066-92639 GCA_030068355.1 Notoglanidium maculatum
AGAAAGGCCATCCAGAGTTACTATGTAATCAGAAAACTTACTTCTAGCTACATGTGGTCCTAGTACTAGTACTTCTGCCTTATCTGGTGCTTATTTATGTAGCAATTACACAGACAGATAAAGGTTCAAAATTAAACAGATGTTACATGGAACCATATAAATATAGGTACATGTTCAAGCTAACTATGCTCAGAATTTACCATATCCTGTATTTGGATTTGGCAACCCAAAGTGCAGCACATAACACATGTTCCTGCCATATCTCCGGTGGCTGAAGGGCCAATGCACTGCACACACAGAAAACATATGCAAATGCAAAAAAACAAACAAACAAAAAACAATACATGCAAATACAGATGCATCAAACTGGCAACTCAACCATGGCAGTTCAGAAACAGCTGAAAATTTTAGCACATTCACTAATTTGAAAACACACCAGTTACGTTATAAACATGTTGCAAATTGAGAAAACGAATAGAGAAGCAGAAATGCTGCAATAACAGAAATGATTTACAACAAAATGGAATTGTTCCCGAGGGATACGTGGTGGAAACACGCAGGCAGACAATAAGCAGAACTCATAAGCAGTGCACGTTTACTCAAGCTGACAGCCAAACTATTATTATTATTATTTGTTTTGCTTTATCTCAATGGGACAGAGTGTCTTGATCTAAGTGTGTTCATTTAAGTTGTGTGTATGTAATTAAATAATGTTCATCAGAGTAAAGGAGACCGGGGAAGCTAATATAAACACATTGTTCAGATGAATAACTTAGCTACTGTGATGACTCTTATTCACTTGCTTACATGTTCTGTATCTTTTTTAATTGTCCTCTCAGGTGTTTTCAGCATGCACCGCTCTGAAACATTTCTGTATTGTTAGTAAATCATTTTTTCCTTGTATTTGTCTCATTGCAGTCTTTTGAATTTGCATGTGTTTTTGCAACTTACAGTGTGTTTCTACATGCAGCCTTCGTGTTCTCAAACTGGTGAATGTGTTTACACACTGGTTATGAACTTCTGTGGGTCTGTTACCAGTTTGATGCATCCACCTTCTGTATTTGCATGTGTTTTGTTTTAGTTTGGGTTTTTATGTATTTGCATTTTTTGTTTGTTTGCTTGTTTGTTTGTTTGTGCATGTGTTTTCTGTATTTGAATGTGTATTCTATTGGTTTAGATTTGTTTTATTTTGTATGTGCATATCTTTTCAGCATTTGCATGTTTTCTGTATGTGCAGCGTATTGGTCCCTGCCGGCCACCGTACCTATTGTCTGCGTTTAGAATAAGCGTGAACATGACTGTGAGGTGAATAATAAGATGGCCACTAAGGGGCAGCAGAGCGCACGCGCGTTTTAGTCTAAAAGCAGAAGCTGCAGCAGAAGAAGAAACAGCACTGTGTTCTTCATCTTCAGTTTGCGCACACAGATCTTCTACATCGGAGGAAAGTGCTGGCTTTCTGTCTCCACAAATTCCGCACCATCATGTGTGGATGATTGTACTCAACATGTTTTCTTCCTTTACTTCCGGTGTGAAGTCTGTGATTTATAGCGGTCTGAGACTCACACAGAGAAGATGCTTTTCTTCACACAGAAACGGTATCTTACTCTTTCGATGTATTGTCATACTACAGATGATATGTGAGACCAGATTATAGCTAGATGTGAATGACACAAATTATTAAGGCTTGATTTGTTGTTAAAATATATAAAATGTGTTGAAATGACGAGTGTGTGCGCTTTGGTCGGGTAAAACAGCTGCGTTTATTTAGAGCTGATTGGTTAGAAATGCAGCGCTCTGATTGGCCGTGTGACGTGGCCTCATATCACTGGTTTAAAAAAAGCCCGGGGAGGCGGGGCTCTCTTTCGCGCGCGCCCTTTAAATAGACTTTTTGAGGGGGAAAAGTTTGGCGCGAGAGTTCAGTATTGGTGGCGGTTCTGTGAGGTGTTTCACCACAGAGGCTCTTTTATTATCGTCTACTGCTTTTTTTTATTTTGTGCAAGTTTTCTTCGTTACTTTGTTTTAAGTCCAAGTCTCCGTGTTTTAGGGAAAATGCCGTGCTCAGAGGTGACAGACTCGACCGCAGTGTCTCCTGTGAAGAAAAGCAGGACGGAGGAAACGAATGGAAAAAGCGCTAGCATCGTGCTAAGGTTCGCCAAACTGTCTGAACACGCCACAGCGCCGAGCCGAGGCTCTGTTAAAGCCGCCGGATACGACCTGTACAGGTAGGAACATCAGTCACAAATGCTCATGTGTAAGAAGAATGAATGCCGGGAATATGAGCACCTCTTATGTTGGTTATTTTTAATAATCTCATGTTTTGTAAGTAACCTATAAACGAGTAACAGTATATAATCTCGTATTGTAAGTAATTTAAGTATTAAGGAGCTAAAATAACCGTCCTAGTGCCAACGCTTGCTGTGCGGTGGGCTGTTTAAGTCCAGCCGTTTGGGAGTCGGTTCTCTAGCTCGAATCCCCTGACGCAGAGTCGGTTCTTCACTTACACTCTGCCATTGTCTACAGCAGGGCTATTCAACTTCAGTACCAAGAGGGCTGAATGGAAAAATCACTGGGTTTTTGGGGGCCATGTAAAATAAGACACCACAAAATAACTCTATCCAACTACATTTAATAAAGTCAGAGCAAAATATGTCAACCAACATTGGAAAAGAAACTAAGAACACACTATCCATAACAAAACAACAGCAAAACATCATCTCTCAGACAGGTGATCGGCTGCCACACAAACTACAATGTTGCGTTTATTTTAAGTCTTTTTAATATTAGTCCCATAATTGTGAAGCTTTACATAAGATATTAGAAATTGACAGAATTAAACAAATATGTGAAATGATGAATGTGATGTCTGAATAACAGTTCTGATCTTTCTGCTCTCTTCATGCTCAGTGCGTATGATTACTCCATTGCACCGATGGACAAGGCTGTCGTGAAGACCGACATCCAGATCGCTGTTCCTGCAGGATGTTACGGCCGAGTCGGTACGGGTGCTGTTTCTCAGTGATCTTCCAGTAACGTTTTATTATCTTAAGCTTTTACTATAGACATCACTTGGCAGCTTTTATACATGCACAGTAAATAATAATAAATAAATATGTGCACAATAGTCTGGTGTTTACTTTTCATATTGTGATTACTGTTTTTAATCCTCAGCTCCTCGCTCTGGTCTGGCAGCGAAGCACTTTATTGATGTTGGAGGTGAGTGGTGTGGTCTTTACTGGCCAACTGCATACATTAGACCATGCTCACATAGCCTTTAACCTGTGCGCCTAGTCCTGGAACACTGCCAGGACGTTTCAGTTAACGGTTCTGTTTCTTTAGCTGGTGTGGTGGATGAGGACTACAGAGGAAACCTTGGCGTTGTGCTGTTCAACTTTGGCAAGGAAACGTTTGAAGGTGCAGTTTGCAGTCCTGGCTAAAAGAAATGGACTACATGGAAAATGTGAACTTGTATTTGGGTAATAAATGCTGTTTTGTTTGCCTTGCAGTGAAAAAAGGAGACCGAGTGGCTCAGCTAGTATGTGAGCGAATCTGCTATCCTGACCTACAGGAGCTGGAGGTACAGTACTGAATGTTGCAGAGTCAAAGATGATCATAATCACAATCATCTAGAGGCACAACACAATTTATTTCCGTCTTAATTTGCTCTTTATCCACACCATGGGCCTGGGCTCTGTCCTAAATCGCAATACAGATGTTCTACATAGTTTGAAAGTGGCGTAAAGTATAAAAATCTCCACATCCACACATAATCCCTATCTGAGGCTTTGTCCTAAACCCCACAGCTCAGTAGTGAGACTTGGGGGATCACTGAGGAGAGAACTAGGCACAGAATGACCTCGCATTATCTTTCATATCTTTAGCCACACAGAACACTCCTCTGACATAACGGGGAATAGGATTTTTTTTTTTTTTTTTTTTTTAGGTGTTTCCTTTACTTATTAATGTGTCATTCATGTAAACTGGTTGATGGAATCGCTTGCATTTAACTGCAGAACAATTAGTTTAAAATCCTGTCTGGTTTAGTTGGTGCACTCAATCTTACTTTTAAGGTAATTAGTACTGATGCACAAGAAGGCCTGAAAAAACACCATAAGGCAGTGTTTTTCTACAGTCTGCAGATATACCAAAGATGATGGAGCAGGATTTATTTGTTTGTTTTTCCCCCCTAAAATAGTCTACTTGTCACATGATTGTTTTGGTTAACTCTGTTAAGTTGCCTGTGTACTTATTGCAACCTATCTTAAGAAGGGCAGTGTTTGTTTTATATTAGTTTTAGTTCATATTCTTTACCTTGCACTGTCTTAAAGTACTGTACAAAAATCCTTTTCAATACCTAAAGCTAGTTCTTGACCAAGTTCAATTGGCTCTAATTTTCTTTTCCAAGCACACGCCGATTCCTGTTTGTATGGTGCTTTAAGATCTGATGCTCGCATCTCTGAACAAAATGGTATATATATGGGGAAAAATACAACACTTGACAAATCTGTCTTCTTTCTGTTCTCAGACACTGGATGAGACGGAGAGGGGTGCTGGGGGATTTGGCTCCACTGGCAGAAGCTGAAACTGTGACTTGGTTTTTTTTCCCCCCTGGAAATAAATAGATTTTTTTGTATTAACTTGGTGTTCTAGTTGTGACTGGTGGGAAGTAAATGGGGTTAGTGCTGATGTATTGCCTTGCAATACTGCATTAGACCAGTGCTGTTATTGTTGCTATTATTGCAAACTTAAAAGTGAATTCATATAAAATGTTTACACTCATTCAGGTACTGTAATGTTGAATTTAGTTGTTAAAAAAAAGTCCTAAAATCTGAGTGATCGTACAATTGTATAAACAGATACTTGTGAGTATTTCTGAATTTTATTTTTTTTAGTCTATTATGTTGAAGTTATCAACTGGTCAGTGATGGATACTTGGATGGATTCGTAGTGATTCCTAGCGATGTGGAACATTGGCAAAACAAGTTAGCTTAGTAAGTTCCTGTAGCTATAAATGACCATTTCTCTCTTTTTAGCAGTGAAGACCAAAATTTTTGCTTGTCATGTTGCCAAGAAACTGCAAAGAAGTGTAAATTCCTGTCCTAAAGATGTCGGAAAACTTGGTTACATATTAAATTTAGTTACACATCAATTACACATTTTTAAAATCTAATTTTTGTGGAGAGTCCCTTGAATCGATGGGCTGTTACTATAGAAACGATCAAGTAGTTGAATGAGTGCATTAATAATGTGATTTTCAGATGTGCTGCTGTTATAGGGAATGAATCAACACCACCTGACCAATCACAATCCAGAAATCAGCAGCACTGTAGTTGGGAAGGAATTAGAAGTAAAGGACTGACACCGGTTCCCTGTTAAAACCAAAACATTCTTTTATTGAGGATTTACACCTAAACTCCTCACAGATGTGAACACTGAATGATGGTGGTGTCTCGTTGAAGGCACTGACTATATTGTGAGTGTGTGTTTTCAGCCTGGGAGGCCTCAGTGCAGTAGTCTTTCTTTCTCTTCCTCTGAAAGCTGAAATGTACAGTTACACAAAATCAGAATAAAAAAAGTAGTTGGTCTTTATAATGAGCACCATTGTGAGCCCTTCAATCCAGGGCACTATACATGTGTTTATAAAAGATCCCCAGGTTAAACGTGGTGTGGTTACAGTAATACACACACGTAATGCACAGAGTAGCGAAAGGCGTTAAGTGGCGTCAGTTTGACAGTTTGCAGTGCATTCATAAATCTAATGTCACGTTATTAGCACCAGTAAATACGATTAAAACACTGAGCTAAAATAGCGCAGAAATGAAAAAAGCAGAGTCTTTTATAACCACAATGGAACCCAAAAATAATAACAGTTCAGGTGAAAATAAATAGCACACAATTCTCCCCTTTAGCTAAAATGTGTACTGAACAACTCGATAGAGCCATTCAAGGCCACTTTGCTCTGGTGCTAAACTGGAGGCTACCCTTACCCTGCATTCACGTGTGACAAGTCCCTTGTGGGTGTGGCCTATCCAACATTTATTAGTTCCAATATCAAACGTAAGTAATTATATAGAGCTTCTAAAGCTAACAAATTAAATACAAACGGCACATTATTGTGAAAGCAGTTGTTTTAGCTGTTACTCGCTGGGCTTCGTACTAGCGTCATTCTTAGATTAGAGAAGCGAGCTGTACTACCTGTGTACACTCATCAGAGACACCAACAAGCTCTGCTACTTTCTTCCAAGCTTTATTTTTCTTCCTACCATCTCTAAACACAATTAATGATTGGTCATATATGACAGGATAAGAGGAAACCTGGTTATGGGTATGCTTCCATGTTTGCAAAACAGTAAATGAGAAATAATTACAGGTAGGAATTAATGCTGCAACCTACTGTACTCAGAAAGGTCCAGGTCACTTTCCTGGAATCCTGCATCTAAACGTGTTCCAGTACTTCAGCTCAGAAAAACATGGATTATGACCAGGGTAAGGTAGTGTTACTATGGCTAGTACTTGGATTTGATAAACATGTTAGGAAGAACTGCTTGAATTATTTCTGCATGATTAGAGATGAGAAATGATGTACAAGTTAGGTCAACTAATCTTGGTCATCTTTGTTCATAAAAATGATCTGTCACAGTTTTACCAAAATTTTCACAACACAAAAGCTACATATTAGATAAAATTAAGTTTTACTACGTAGAAAATAATGTGAAGGGAAGTCTGGCGACTGTGTGCCACCATATTGTTGAGACATCTGGTGACATCTGGTGTCTCATTGTCCGAGTTCCCAGCTTGGGAATTTCGAGTTAAATAACCGTTCCGTTAAACTTTTCCATGTTTTTCCTTTTTGAAGTTCTGAAGTCAATGGATTGCAGCATAAAGGTATGAGTGGGGAACTGAAGAAGCTTTTGACCATACACACCATAAGGAATGTCCAAGGAATTGTTTGAGACAATTGTTTGCATTTGTGGCTTATCACATGATCTTGCACCTAAATTTCATAGAATTGAAAAATCTATTTGAATGTTGCTATTCCTCAAATCGCAGCTCTGTGTCACGCTCAGACAGAGAGGATGAACGATCACCTGTCACTTTGGTAACGTGAATATAGGGTTTGTGTGTTAGCTGCACAAGCCTCCAAGCTCCAGAGCAAAGTTAAACAAACAAAATTCAACCATGTATCAATTACATTTAGGATAAAGAGGACATTGTGGAAATTTATTTTAGACTGAAATGTAACTAAGACGTTTAATCTTTGTTACAATTTAAAGTGGTCAAAAAACACACAGATGAGTGATTTAATAAATGATAATTCCGTCCAGTCCTCTGCTCAAACACAAATTATTCAACTGTTTTAGCTTCATAACTGTTTTAATACTGTTTTTATCTGCCCTTGTCCACTTCCCCTTTACCCAGGCCCCTTAGCTACCCAATATGTGCGAGATGATCAAGTTATTTACAACACTATTTTGCAGATCACAACTTACCCAGAAAGCACTGCTGCAATCTGAGATTTTTTTTTAAAGGCATTTGGCTTGTAACAGGTTTTGTTCCTTGTATTTGTTCATCTGTACATGACACTGAGGGAGCTGTGCAACTGCATACTACTAGCAAGTTGGCTAGGTTGGAGATTTTACTCTGTTAGTTACTTAACATATTGGGTAATTGCTGTAAACATAGACAGCTGTCCAGTTGGATGGATTGATTAACGTTTACTCAGCATGCTACTAGGCGAGCAAGCTATCAGCCAGGTTGACTACGTTTTACTAGCTAGTTAGCATGCCAGCTTATTTTCTGCTCATTTGCTGTTTTTTATTCTATTAGGTTATAATCCCACTGGAAGGCTAGCAAGCCAATGTGACTATACAGATTGTGAAGGAAAATTGCTTCAGCTACATCACGCTTGCTACTTGTTGTGAGTGCACACTTATTTAATGGGGGATGTGGACAAGGGCACAGCACAAACAATGCTGTAATTCAAAATGTGTTTTGGATCAGAGAAAACACTTTGATGCTGCAGCTTTCAATTCTATTGAATGTAGATATGTACTGTTATTATTGTTGTGATTATGTCTGAGAGATGGTGTATCTCTGATGTGGAGATCTTTCGCTGTAGTAAATAAGAGTCCTCTTTGGTCGTTTCTTTAGTATGAAGCTAATGCAAGTCGATTTGTAGTTTAATGTGTAGTGTTTCTCCCAGTTCTCCACTGAGGTAGTCTTTATCATTCTCATCCTCTAGTGCCTCCAGCTCCTTCTTACCGTATACAGGAACACTGCTTATGTGTAAATAGTAAATTCCAGGCAGAAGGTGATGGCGCTTGTTTTTGGACAAGTGCATGAAGCTCACTCCTTCCCGCTGGTTGAGTTTAAACAGGCCAGCATCGTTCCCGGAGTCGATAACATATCGGACATGGTTTTTGAGCATGGATAGAGCTGGCAGGAACTCAATGATGTGATCTTTAGCACTTAGCTCGCTGATGCTCAGGTTAAAATGAATGATGTCATCAACATCTACACTGGCTGAAGTAATCACTTCCTGATCAACCTAAAAGTAAATTTTAAAGTAAATTCAATTCTAGCAGTAACACTCTTCATGAAACATTCATGATACATTATTTGATAATGGAAACCTCCCAATGCATTACATCATAACCAATACCCCTCCCAATGCATTACATCATAACCAATACCCCTCCCAATGCATTACATCATAATGTGTGTTGTGTTAGTGTGTACCTGTGTATTGTGTTCCTATGTGTGGTGTTAATATGTACCTGTGTGTTTTCTTAATGTGTTCAGAATCAGAATTATGTTTATTGCCATATTCTTATGCAAATTAGGAATTTGTGTTGGTGTAATGGTGCAGACAATGATATAAAAGAAAAATAGGAATAAATATAAAAATTACACGAGTAGCAATATGTACCAAAAAACTACTATTTACAGAATTTGCAAAATATGTAAAGAGTATAAATAGCATAAATGGGGGGATGTGCAAAAAGTGTAAACATACTGTGCAAAATACCAAAGTACTCGGCTGAGTCCAATAGGCAAATTATATATATATTTTTAATTTATTGGCCTGAATAAGTGTTTGCTAATGAAACATATTAATTGTGGAGTGACAGAGTGCAGGGGTACTAGGTCATGTTAAGTAGTCCGACTGCAGATGGAAAGAAACTGCTCCTGTTCCATAAGGTAAGTCCTGATGGACCATAGCTTCCTGCTAGAGGGGAGTAACTCAAAAAGTCCCTGGTGGAGGGGTCAGCAGCAATCTTTCTTGCCTGCCTCAAGGTCATGGAGGCTTATCGGTCCTGCAGAGAAGGCAGATTGCAGCCAGTCACATTCTCAGCAGAATGGATGGCACACTGCAGTCTGCCTTTGTCTTTTGCAGTGGCAGCAGCATACCAGACAGTGATGATGGAAGTGCGGGGGGATTCAATGATGGAGGAGTAGAAGGTCACCATCATTTACTTTGGCAGGTTGAGTTTCTTTAGCTGCCACAGGAAAGACATTCTCTTCTGCGCCTTTTGGATGAGGGAGCAGAAGTTGAGCTCCCACCTTTGGTCCTGGGAGATGATGGTTCCCAGAAGGAAGAAAGATTTCAGTGTCCACTGGAGTGTCACCCAAGATGATGTGGGCTGATGGGGCTGGGTTCCTCCTGAAGCCCACAATCATCTCCACTGTTTTGATAGCATTGAGCTGCAGGTTGTTATCTCTACATCAGGTTGCCAGATCACCAGTCAATTTCCTTTTTTTAGGTAAACATCCCCACCTGAGATGAGCCTGATGAGGGTGGCATCATCTGCAACCTTCAGCAGTTTGACAGACTGGTGATTGAAGGTGCAACTGTTGGTATGCAGGGAGAAAAGCAAGGGAGAAAGTACACTGCCTTGAGGGGAACCAGTGTTAATGGTCTGAGAGTCCAGGACATGCCTGCCCAGCCTCACATGCTGCCTCCTGTCAGACAGGAAGTCAGTTATCCACCTGCAGGTGGGAACAGGCACATTCAGCTGGAAAATGGGTCAGTGATGAATTTGAGATGGGACAACACAAGGCACTCAAATGTCTTCATAAATGCAGAGGTCATGATGACAGGTCTGTAGTCATTAAGATTTATGATCCTTTGGGGACAGGAATGATAAAGGCATTGAAGCAGGCTGGCACATGGCATATCTCCAGCAAGGTGTTCAAGATGTCAGTGAACACTGGAGACAGCTGATCAGCACAGTGCTTCAGGGTGGATGGAGAGACCGAGTCTGGTCCAACTGCTTTGCAGGGTCTCTTCTGTCTCTTAAAGAATCTATTTTAAGTGTTGTGGTGGTGGGAGGAGAGTCTTCTGAAGTGAAGGGGAGCGGGGTGGAAGTCCAGGCCCCTGCTGTATATTGGGTGGTGGAGCTGAGGGGCTGAAGGTGTTAAAAGTCCGGGGTGAGGAGTAGGGGAGTAACAGGACTGTCCAAGCAACAGTAGAAGGTGTTCAGGCTGTTGGCTAGGTGTGAATTGTTGGTGGAGTGGGGGGTTTTTAGGCTTGTAGCTGGTTAATTGCCTGAGCCCTTTCCAGACAGAAACAGTATAATTAACTGAGAACCGGTGTTGTAATTTCTTTGAGTACAGCTGTTTAGCCTCTGTCACTGCCTTGCTAAACTTGTACTCCAACACTTTGAAAGTATCTCTGTCCCCGTTCCAAAAATGCTTTCTCCTTTTCCAAAATTAGCCTGCTTAACTTAGCTGTGAACCAGGGGTCATCATTATTATAACTTATCCTGGTGGGTGACGGTATACAGCTGTCCTCACAGAAACTGATATAGGATGTCACATCACAGCATGTGTACTCATCCAGACTGTTGGTAGCTGTCCTGAAAACCTCCCAGTCAGTGCAGTCCAGACATGCCTGCAGATTCTTCCCAGCCTCATTAGTCCACTGCCTCACCATGTTCACAACAGGTTTAGAAACGTAGTTTCTGCCTGTACGCAGGGATCAAGTGAACCATGGAGTGATTGGAGAGTCCTAACGCAGCATGAGGGACCGCATGATAAGCACTTCTTACTGTAGCGTAAGTGTACAGTGATCTACAATGATATCTTCTCTGGTCAGACATCCAATAGATTGTCTATATTTAGGGAGTTTTCCTTTGTTAAAGTAACCAAGAACAATAACTAAGGAACTTCATGAGTTCCTATCTGGTATGAGAGATCCCGGTAGCATGGCAAAGCACTGAATTTACAAACAAACAAAAATAAAACAAAGTGCACTAAAACACAGAGGCAGCCATCATTGGTGCCATATTGGTCACAAGGTAATATGTTGTGTTGGTGTGCACCTGTGTGTGTTAGTCTGTACCTGTGTACTGTGTTAGTGTGTTGTGTTGGTGTGTATCTGTGTATTGTGTTCCTGTGTGTTGTGTTAGTGTGTACCTATGTGTTGTGTTAGTGAGTACCTGTGTGTTGTGTTCCTCAGTTGCGTTGCTGCTGCGTCGTTTCCGGCCTTTCTTTGGGTAGCCATTGACCTTACACTCGTAACACGCTTCCGGTGAGAGAGCATTCTCTTCATCTACTGCAGGTGGAGTACTGCTGCTAAAGCCCACTCCTGATACACAGTGCCTACACACACACACACACACACACACACACACACACACAAACACAGTATAATAATATGTCTTCTCTCTGTGTAGTAGCTCATTCAGAAACTATACTTTAGACTTCATTGTGCTGTCATAAATCTCCATAAGGACGTGTGTGTATGTGTCACCCCTGTCCGGCTCTGAAGTATCCAGGTGGACACACACACACGAATCCACCGTCTGTGTTGGAGCAGCCATGGTTGCAGGGGTTCTGTGAAGATGAGCACTCGTTCACATCTTCACACATTCCACTGGTCTGAGTGAACATGAACCCGCTTGGACACACACAGCGGAAACTGCCCAGGGTGTTGTGACACGACGCACCGCCACACACCTGCCCACTCTGACACTCGTTCTCATCTAAACACAAACATACAGCTCTGAGCATCACTCTGTGTGTGTGTGTGTGTGTGTGTGTGTGTGTGTGTGTGTGTGTGTGTGTGATAAAAAAGTCATAGGCGTCTCACCGATACACTGGTTCCACTGGTAGTGCTGCAGGTAGCCGTGAGGACAGCTACACCTGAATCCACCAATCAGATTCTGGCAACCATGATTACATCGATGATCTCCATCACACTCATCAACATCTGCACACAACCATTTGTACACACAAGTGAAGTCACACAAGCTTAAATCAGTAAGTACAAGTAAAAACAAGCATGGAAACGTATGTAGTGTGTGTTTGACCTTCGCAGCGTTGGCCGCCTTGGTCAAGTGAGAATCCTCTCTGGCACTCGCAGCTGAAGCTTCCCGGACTGTTCTGACACACTCCATTAGGACCACAAAGACCCGGCTCTGACGTACACTCATTATTATCTACACACACACAGAGGATTCTCAGTGTATAAGCATATTTGTTTAAAGCTAGATTAACAGCATTGCAAATACACTATATGGCCAAAAGTATGTGCACCCCTGACCATCACATCCATAACACCTTTTTAACCCATGCCCCTGAGTATAAAGCAGCTCCATGAAGACATGATGTGTTAAGGTTGGAGTGTCCTGCACAGAGCCCTGACCTCAACCCCACTGAACACCTTTGGGATGAACTGGAACTGGAGCCTCCTTGACATCCCAACATCAGCGCCTGACCTCACTAACGGTCCTGTAGCTGCATGAACACAAATCCCCACAGCCTCGCTCCGACATCTAGTGGGAAGCCGAACAGAATAGTGGAGCGCGTTATAACTGCACAGGGGGAAACATCTGGACTGGGAAGTTCAATAAGAACATATTGGTGTGATGGTCAGGGGTGCACAAACTTTGGGCCATATATTGTATTTATGTGTACCTGGAAATGTAGTGTCTGTGTGTGTCTGTGTGCGTGTTACCGATGCAGGCTGTGTGATGTTGTGTGAATCCTGGTGGACACTTGCAGGTGAATCCACCAATTGTGTTCACACACAAAAACTGACAGTTATGCTGTTTAGTGGAGCATTCATCCAGGTCTACAGGAGACAATATGGAGAAATGTATGAAGGAGAGTGAGGGGTGTTATACAGTGTACACAAGTGTTTGATAATCAAGGACACACTCTAGTAACTGAAGAAACATGATAAATGGATGCTAAAAGAGACCCTCATGTCTGTGTATTTAATGTGAGTAATATTGTCATTGGTTTGTGGGAATGTGAGGAGAAGCGTGATGTTCCTGCTGGTATAGTCCAGAACAGCTTCGTTAGGTTTTGTTAAGCAGCGACTAGCGAAGCTTTTTGATTCAATTAGCTTATAAAAGTAAAAAGTTAAACTAGCCTATTTTTCCGATCCTGCTTTCGGTTCACAAGTCAATTCCAAAAAGCGTCGATTCACTAATCTCGAGCTTTGAAAACTAAGAGTCAAATGCGATTCTTTGGAGTCGATTCCGCACACAGAAAATGATTCGCCTCACGCGCACACAGCAAGCAAACTGAGCTTTGCATCGTGGAGTTTCAGTGAGAGAAACAGGAGCTGATATTTATTCTAGCTTTATTCTGTATTAGTCTGTTCAAAATTAGAACAAATCATGGCTTGAAATACAGAAACACAGCTTTAGAAAGTGTGGTAAGTGATTAAAAAAGTGCTAACAGTAGCACCAGTAGGCTCCATAGCACCACCTTGAGTTAGTCTGAGTGTTTATTCAATACCAGTCAGATATAATGCTTCTACTGAATGAGGATCAACATTCACCTGGTCCACATGAGCACCTGATCATATTCTCATGTTGTGACAGATTATCTGATAAGTAACACTGATGCTGTAATTAGTGACCTGCTGTTTAATTAAACCTATTTAAGGTCTAAAAATCTAAAAAGTTCTGCAGCGCTGATTAAAATGCTGCAAATAAATATTTTAAATAAATATCTTTTGTATATAATGTTTTTAAATAATAAAACCAATTGAATAATCAAGGGAAGGTTATTCTATTAACACCCTAATAAGTAATTAGTAACTGAATCGGAAAACATTTTTAAAGTTATCCTCCCAGCACTCTCAGGCCTCGTCTGAGTGAAGGTACACTCCACAAACCTCACCTTATTACCTATCCATTTACATATATTGCACTTCTACTTGCTTTATAATTGATCATTTAGAATTCATCAATGTGCTGAGTGTGTGTTACCTCTGCAGCTCTTGCGGTCCTCCTGCAGTATGTAACCCCGTGGACAGGAGCACACATATCCTCCATCGATGTTCTTACAGATGAAGTTGCATGGTTTAGGAGCCTGAGCACACTCATCCACATCTGCAGAGAGACAGAGACAGTGTGAGTGTGTGTGTGAGTGTGTGTGTGTGTGTGTGCATATGAATGTTTTCAAGATCAACAAAGTTCCCTAGGAATTTTAAACAGGAATATGGATTAAACAAAATTTAAGGATAGCCTTATAAACTAAGCACTGTCGGCCATACCCAAGTCATTATTTTCTATTATTGTATTTTATTTGATCCCTATCCTCTAAACACTATCACCTATCCCGTAACTGTTTCCTTATTAATCTCTAACTGCCTCATAGCCAGTAACCTTTAGCAACTAACCCCCAAACTCTATTTCCTTATTCATTTATTCCCTTACCACAATCAATCATTATTCCCAAACCTCCCTGTCCTAATGTTTTCTGATTCCTGTTTCCTGATGCCCTTATCCACTAACCCAAGCACTTACACTTTAATCATCCCCTAATCACTAAGCCCAGTTGTTAATACCTTTTCCTGCCCACTAACTCTTGCCCCCTGTTTGATACATCCTAAGCTTTATCTTCTAATCTGCAAATGTTGGCCACCAAACTCGTCTCAGCCGATCGACTACATTTGGGACTAAATGGGGACATTATGGACATTTGTGTGACATCTGAATTACCATTCATGTTATCTAACTACAAATTCCCTAACCGTTAAGCTTATCCAATATCTTCTACCCAGTGAGCTCTACCTCCTCCAGTAACCCTTATCCTTTAAGCCCAATCCTCTGAACCCGAACCAGTGTCTCTTACCTCATCTACCCTGACCTGTACTCCAAACTCATGGGAGAACGTTTAACAGCCCTCTGAAACAGCTGTTCATCTTTCTGGCCAAGTTATAAAGGAAGTGGTGTAAGATCTTACACACACTCACCTACACAGATGGTGCTGGTGATTTCGGTGGTGTAGCCTGGATTACAGATGCACTGGTAGGAACCCTGAGTATTCACGCATCGGCCGTTCTTACACAGATTCCCCATCACCTTACACTCGTCAATGTCTGCACAAATCACATGAGAGTTCCCTGCTGTAAAACTTACATGTGTGTGTAAATATCGTAATGTCATTTACTCTGACCATAAGAATAGAATCAACTCGGGATCAACTCGACCTTCTCAAATCATCTGTAGAGCTTAAGTCATCACTACTTTGTCTTATTATTAAACCATTTTCAGGACATTTGGGCTTCATGCATTCAGTCCACATGCAGCGTTATTGGTGGATTTCCTATGTGTATAAATACTCCTTACTTCCTTAATTTTTTTCTCGCTCGTTAACTAACAGTTATCTAGAAGCCAGGTTTATTTTAAAATCCAATTTCAGTGGAATCATGATACTTATCTGGGAGACCAACCACACAGTCAGGTGTTAATCGTTTTCTGTTACACCACTTTAGAGGTGTTAAAAATCAAACAATACTCTGAACTTTTTCAAAAAGGCAAGGTTTCCCAAAATGTGTCATATAAGTGGGGAGACTGTGTAATAAGTAAGGAGTAATGCTTACCCTGTCGGTCAGTGGTGTATCCAGGACCAAGTGGACACATTTTTTTGTACTGCATTGTTCCAGGAAGTGAACAGATCTCACAGTCTGATCCCCAACCGCGACCTCCATTACAACAACACTCTGATTTCGTCACACTCACTCGGTTGGAGGAGCCCATCTGACACAACGTCTGCAGAACCTCAGTGAAACAAAAACCCTGCCGATTATCTGCAACACAAGACCCAGAAAATGGATCGGTTTCAGTCTAAAGTAAAAATTACAGTGAATTAAAACAGGTGAGCCACAGAATGTAGACAGAACATAATAATATGGATGTGAAATATAAATCTTGATGGTTATCTAGAATATGCTGATAATGAAAGATAAAACACACAAGCACTCACCGATACACTCTGTAAGTGTGGAGCTGGGTGTGAATCCTTGGTCGCACCTGCACCTGTAGCTTCCCACTGTGTTCTCACACCGGCCATTCTCACATACTCGAGGCTTCGCTGTACACTCGTTCAGATCTACACACACACACACACACACACAACTCTGTAATAGCGGAGTAATAATAAATGCACCAACCGAGGGACTATCTTTTGGAAGAGCGGATCTCTATTGTTCCAGAATAGTCACACAGACATGTACAATCTAAGACAAGGAGTGCTGAAGCTGTTCTGGAGACTTATGGTAGCTACCTTACTTTCACACTGCATGTTGTGTATGTATGTGGGTGGGTGTGAGAGAGAGTGTGTCTCACCTATACACCCCTCTCCTCCTGGTTTTCGGGTGTATCCCTCTGGACAGATACACATATAGGTTCCAATCAGGTTCTTACAGGTCATTCCTTTGGACTTGCAGTCATCCACACCTTCTGCACACTCGTCCTGGTCTGAAACGCACACCATATTCATTTGCAGTGTGTGTGTGTGTGTGTGTGTGTGTGTGTGTGTGTGTGTGTGTGTGTGTGTGTGTGTGTGCGCACTTTCCACTTTCCATGTTCCATTTTTGGAGATATTGTGTGTATGGGTGTGTACCTCTGCACATCCTTTGATCTTCTCGGAGCACGTATCCCGCGGGACATTTACACTCATAGGAGCCATAAGTGTTCATACAGCGGAAAGCACACAGCAAAGGATTCTGGGAACACTCATTCACATCTACAATGCACATTGTCATTAGCATATTAGGGTTTAGGATTAAGCTTAATGTAGAGTGTGTGTGTGCATTTGTGTGTGTGTGTACCTTCACATGTCATCATGGGTCCAGGTTCAAATCCCTCTTCACATGTACACTCAAATCCTCCAATCACATTAGTGCAGGTTCCGTTACCACATGGGTTCCCCACGCTGCACTCATCTATATCTGAGACAGAAAAACACATTGAACACAGTATGGAATTATAATCATCCGGCTCAATATATGTTTCCTGTTTTCAAGCACGATGGCATTAAACACTATAAACCAGGACTATTCAACTTCAGTACCAAGAGGACCGAATGAAAAAATGGTACAACAGCCATGTTCAGGCCCAGTTACACCACTTTATTAAAAACATTTCTGTTTTTCAAATCATGCCAGAGTTACCTGTATCAGCAAATTACTGATTACTGCTTGCTAGTGAATTGATTTTAAAATAGACTCTCAAACTGTGGTTGTTTTTATGGCACAAATAAATCAAAACAGGTCCTGATCATGCAGCATGCCCACTACATACACATACGGTCTTATAATACCTAACACTGTAAATGTAAATTATTGGAGTGTGTGTTACTGTGTGAATTATTGGTGTGTGTGTGCATGTGTGTGTTATTACTGTGTTACCTGTGCAGTTTGCCCCTGACGAGTCCAGGGTGTATCCGATGTGACAGTCACAACGGAATGAGCCGTCTGTGTTTATACACTGAGCATTATGGCAGATGTTCGGGTCTTTGCACTCGTCCGTGTCTGCAGTTAAAAAATAATCAATCTATCAATAAATCAGTCCATAATTAAGCAATCACTCAAGCGGATGAGGAGCAGCTCACCTTCGGGTCCATCGTCTGTCCCGTACGGCTGTCCTTTGCTAAAGCAGAGCATGCTGAAGTCAGCTGAAACACACAAGTTGACACATACATCACACAACTACATTAGGTTTATGTGAAATATTATTGGTGTGTTCCAGCTTAAAAGAGATAAGATAGCATAGCGTATTCCCCCAACAATTATCAGGAATAGTATGTTTCAGCCTGAGCTTTTGGGCTACGTTCGCCTGAGGTCTACAGTGATCTTGAGTCGATTTCTATAAACTCACGTTAGTCGTGTGTGTGTGTGTGTGTGAGTGTGTGTGTGTGTGTGTGTGTGTTCTCTCTGTGTTTTCTCACCAGAGGTCTTGTTGGGGCAGAGGTCACAGGGGTCTCCCCATCCTTGACCAGGCATAGCGCTGCAGCAGCACTCTCCTTTAGTGGTGTTCAGAGGCTTCGGAGCTGAACAACGACCATTCTCAAACTTAGTGTAACAAAAACTCACCCGTTTATCTGAGAGAGAGAGAGAGAGAGAGAGATCAGAACACACATTTGTCATTTCATCAGCTCCACCTTCCACATAAGTCACTTTGTATTAGTAGAGTGCAACATTTACATTGAGTAAATTTACATTTACAAAACTATCAGATCTGGACTTCAACTGGGCCGAGGAATGTGAGTGTGTGTGTGTGTGTGTGTGTGTGTGTGTGTGTGTGTGTGTGTGTGTGTGCGCGTGTGTGT
>JAQQZX010000038.1:98477-120977 GCA_030068355.1 Notoglanidium maculatum
TTGAACACACACACACACACACACACACACACACACACACACACACACACACACACACACACACACACAGAGCCACTGTGAATGTACTGTGTTTGTTCAAATCTGTTTTTTATTTTCGTTCTTCATCTACACAGATAGAAGGATGAGATGATGGAAAGACTGAGGGAGTGAACGAGTGCAAAGGCATTAGTTACATGCTAGGTAGGGTCAAGTCCCTTTCTGTCCATACTCACTTCCCCTCACCTCCACTTGACTGTAAAGAAACTACTTGCCTCATGTGTCTTTTAGAATAAACTTAATTGTTAATGTTTTTAATTACCCTTATATATCTCTGAATGCCTGACTGGCTCATGAGCTTTGTTAATGAATATCCTCTTAGTGAAATCTGAAACTTAACAAATCTCGATATGTTTTTATTTTATCTTCTATCTAGCTTTATTTGTGCTCTACAGATCTCTTAACTTTTTTATTCACTTTACTCTTGTCATACCACATGCTCCCATTAGGGGGCAACCAACAACCACTACTGTTACTCTTGTCATTGACTTCTACTTGCACAACACTAGTTCTTTCACAGTGTTCCTTAATATTCAGGCTGCAGATCTTCCAGTTCCCATTTGATAATTCTTCATGTTCTTGCTCTTTGGTAGAGCCCTTGAATGGGCGATGGCCTCCTTCTGCCCAGCAGCAAAGTTCTTCAAATGCATTCAGTTAAATTACATCTATCTTTGGGGAAAAGTGTTAGCCTGCAGGTGCAACTTATTGCCCTTGTGGAGTGTAAACATTTCCATTATGGGTTGCTGACAAACCAGAAATCAGCACCGGTGATCTGGCAGTCCAACACCACATCCCACATTGCCATTTCACTACCAGGGTGTTTAGTTCTGGTGCTGTGAGGAGACCTTGTGGATAATATTCTGGTTTAACAGTTGGATATAGAATTAGAGGAGTTATTATAGGTGTTACTCATATTGCAAATTGTATTTTACAAATCATAATTAGGTATTGTATATACCTAAGTTTCACTTATTCATGGCTTTGTACTGACACTTAGTTCTAAAATCAAAGAGTTCTTTGTTAAAATGGGATTCTTTTAAAAGGAGGTGCTTGATTAACCATTGTGTATGGGAATTTGGTAAGGATTGAAATAGAATGGAGCCAAATTCAGACATTTAATCATCTGGCCCTCATGGCTTTGGACTACCAGACATTCTATTCATTTGGATGAATGAAAAATTCAAAATCTGTTGGGAGTTTTAGTTTTGCTCACAAAAGGGAATACACCTGTTTCATCAAAAGAGAGTGTGTGTAGCAGAAAACACTCACCCACACACCTCCTCCCGGACGAGGAGAGCTGGAAGCCATCAGGACAGATACACTTGAAGCTTCCTGCTGTATTTTGGCAGTGTCCAAAGATACAGATATCTGGAGTCTGAGCACAGTCATCAATATCTAAAAAAAAATAGCTTGTTCAGTTATTTACAGTCTTAAAGTGGCTTAAAGAAATCAGGAAATGGCAGTGATCAGGTTCTGAGCTAATGATCAGAAGGTCCTACACATAAAATTCAACAGCCTAGTGCTTGGGTCGTATCATATCTTATTTGTGCGTAATTTTGGCTTAAAGCATGCGATATGTTGAGATACACACTCACTATGATATTAATTCCCAGCACTCTGTTTCCATCCCTCTTTATCACATCAACTATTAATCTACAACACAACTTCTACAGCTCAGATGAAGCAAAAGCTTGATATTTAGGAGCTGTTTTCAATTTCTGATTTTCCTTCAGGTTCTCCGCACAGACAGGAACACAGCAGAATTAACCAGGCCAGAAGTTAAACTCTAGCAGTTATATCTAATCCCTTACAGGCTGAATGTGTGTATCTGACTCAAGTTCTGAAAATCAGCAGAAAGAATCACCACCATGACCTGAATTCACTGCTCCAAAATGAAAAAATAGCCAATTTGACACAGCATAGTAATACAATATATAATTCAAGGTTGTGGGAGGAGGCTGTCTAAGTGCACAGCATTTTTGGGAAAAGAACATCAGTATCATGTGGTACTAGATGGGTAGCAAATGGAAAACACACTGATACAGTGCACAAAGGCTCTAAACTGCTAGCTACTGATCAATGCTAGTCAGCTACAAGAGCTAACTTTGTTTTTTTGGGGAAAAAAGTCTAGTTGTGCTTTAAAAAAAATCTAAGCTAAGAAACTAGCTTGCAATGCAAATTGTAAGCATGCTATAAGTGATGACATACAATGAAGCCAAATCAGAATAGAGGTATCATGTAGAGGTTTTTAAATATCTTACAACGTGTTAATATTTAGTAAACCATGTTATTAAAACAAGAGTTGTGTAATGAAGAATTATTTCAAGAAATGACAAAAGATTAGAAATGTATGAACAGAGGGGATCGTACCTATGCACTTCTCATCTACGAGTTCATACCCATTAGGGCAGATACACCTGTAGGAGCCATCCAGATTATGACAGGTTCCTGGACTACAAGTTCCAGGATGAATATCGCACTCATTAACGTCTGCAAATAAGAACATTACACATACAGGAAATAAATATATAATACAAGGAGTTGTGGAGTCTTGAGCTTGTGATGCTGGACTTGGACTAGGTCTCAGTGCTCAGAGTCTTGATCTGAGTTCTCTGTCCCCATGGTCAGAGGGATCTTAAGCTCAGCCTTAGTTTGGATCTTGGTGTCTTAATCTGGGGCTCAGAGTCTCAGACTGGGGCAGTCTTGATTTGGGTCTCAGTGTCCATGTGGAGTCTTGGTCTGGGCTTCAGTCTCTATGCTCAGTCTCAGTCTTGGTCTATGTCTAGGTCTTGGTTTGGGTATTGATCTTCATGCACAGTCTTGTTCTGCATCTTGGTCCCAATTCTCAGAGTCTTGGTGTTGGAGTTTCACTGTTGTCTTGGTCTTAGTTATAGTACATGTCCTGTATATTTGTGTAACATTTCAAATCCCCACAAACAGATATATGGAGTGTGTTGTGTTCTTACCCACACACACTCGGCCATCTGGAGACAGTTCATAACCATCATGACACACACATGTGAAGGAGCCCACTGTGTTGATACAGTTCCCATTGCGGCATATACCTCTCTGTGTGGTACACTCATCAGTGTCTAAACATACACATGCAATACACACCACACACACACACATATGTGACTCATAAACAAGGCATGCATGATAAACACACTGCTGACATATAAAAAACATGACTGCTTTACGGTGCAACATGTTGTGTATTTGTGTATTTGCAGTTGTGCAAGTGAGTGAACTACACCAGAGGAACCAAAGACCCACTGGGCCTACGACCAAGCAAAAATAAACCCAGGAGAGTCTGCTTCAGTTTCCCAAAAAGATTTCAAAACCATCAGATCTGGACTTCAACTGGGTAGAGGAGTGTGTGTGTGTGTGTGTGTGTGTGTGTTTGTGTGTGTGTGTGTGTGTGTGTGTGTGAGAGAGAGTGGGTGGATGAGTGTGTTATAAGAGTATAAGAGATGCATGAATTCCTAATGGAACAGATGGAATTTTGGGTTGTTGGGTGTTAGTTGTTTGTTTGTGTGTGTGCGGTTGCGTGTGGGTTCGGGTGTGTGTATGTGTTTACGCAAATTTGTATATATATATATATATATATATATTTGGACCAATTTGTGAGATTTCACTATACTTGTGAGGACAGTTTTGTATGGTCCTCACAGCAGTTACAAGGGTTTTGCAAACAAAAAAAGTTTCCTATTTATTACTGAGTTTAAGGTTAGGGGTTTAGGTGCCAGTGTAGTGTTAATTAGCTGCATTTATCATTATGTCAATGGAAGGTCCTCACAAGGATAGTAAAACCAACATGTGTGTGCTTGCGTTACCGATGCAGTCATCGTTGTGGGACAGTTGGAACCCTGGATAGCAGAGGCAGGTGTAGGAGCCGATGGTGTTCTTACACGTTCCGTTACCACATGGCTGTCTCTCACACTCATCAACATCTAAACTCACACACATCACATCAGATCAAGTCTTACTCAACTGACAAATTTCTAAATCTGGAGATACACAGTGTTAAACAAGGGTTTTGTAAAGAGGATAACAAAGACAATGTATTGTAACACACACACACACACACACACACACACACACTCTTACCTATGCACATGGCAGGGGCAGAGGTGGCCTTGTACCCGTTGGAGCAGTGACACCGATATCCTCCTACCAAATCGATACACTGACCTGGACTACACACATTAGGGTTCTCAGTACACTCGTTACGATCTGTGAAACACACACCATCATCATCATCATCATCATTGTGGAAGTGCAACAATTAAATACACATACTAACACATTTATTACAATCACATGCACTTTATTTATTTATTTGTTTTTCTTTCTTTCTTTCTTTCTTTCTTTCTGTTTCTTTGCACCATTCACTGTTCACTGACCCAGACACAGTCCAGTGTGGGTGAGTTTGTATCCTTGTTCACACTCGCAGCGATAACTGCCTGCAAGATTCAAACACCTAGCGTTCTGCTGACAGACAGGTCCGTTCTGACACTCGTCAATATCTATAAGAGAGATAAGAGATATATTACACATACACACATCAGTAGAAAAGTAGTTAGAAAGTATACACTTGCTGTATTTTCTATACTACATAACACATTAAATAACCAACAAAGCAGCATGTATAATTACAACATTAGCTAAATTTGTAACTTCCCACTTTATAGAGTTCTTACATGTTTTTAATGTTTTATACAAAGTCAGTCTATACAATTGTGTGCTTCCAACTTTGTTGGAACAGTTTGGGGAAGAAACACAGGTAGGTGTCATCTGTCCACATACGTTTGGCCCTATAGTTTACACTAGCGTACATATAGTGTACATAGTGTACCCTAATATATATGCATATATAATGTATGTGAATATATAATATATGCACACTAACCTTCACAGATGAGCAGTTTGTCATTGTAGACAAAGCCCATTGGACATTCACACCGGAAACTGCCAATAAGGTTGATACACACTCCATTCTCACACACTCCTGGGATCTCACGGCACTCATCAATGTCTGACCAAGCACAAAACACACACAGGTCAGGTTACAGTCTAACACACAGAAGAATAGAAACTGAGCTAATTGTGTGTGTGTGTGTGTTTTGTTACCGATCACTTGTCCAGTGTAGATATCGATTTGGTATCCTGGCCTCTCGCTGCCACACAGAATTGCAAAATCATCTAAAACAGAAAGCCACAGTCACATGATTTCACAATGATGTGTGTGTGTGTGTGTGTGTGTGTATTGCTTGGTGTGTTTTAGATTTACAGTAGATGGTTCTTCTGTAACACTGTAATAGGTAATACATAATGTGTGTCTATGCATGTGTTTGAATCGTTTTCTGGTTTGTTACTTGTAAAGTCCTTACAAGTACAACAAAATGTCAGTTCAGCTCACCAAATTCTTCTGTTTATCTCATGCTTCATGCTTTATGGTTTCTGCTTTATGGTATTCTGGACTTCCTCTTTTCCTGGCTTCGCCTTGACCCACACCTATATTTTGTGATTGGCCTTATTTGAATGTGTCAGTGTTCAGTGTAGATATAGCTGTTCTTTGTAAGGTCTTGGATGTGTTTCTTCTGAGAATTTCCTTGTACTTCTTAGTGGTTTACATTCTAGGGCACTCTTTTTTCCCTAGTTCACAGTTCCTCTTTTCCCCAGTTCTCAGTTTTCCGTAGCTTTTTTACACCCTAGTCCTTGGTTCTCTGCTTGTTTTCCAGGCTGTATTTTCAGATAACATTTGTTTTTGGAGTGTAAATATTGAAGTTTTCCTTCCATAGTTGTGTGTGATCTGACTCTTGTTATGGATTTTAGTGCTGACTCCTAATGAAAACAATTAATAAGGAAAGTAGTCTGGAAAACAGTCTGGTTCCTGACTGTTACAGAAGACTGTGCCAACCTTGGGCAAGTCTATAAAAGCTTTAAGTGAACAGAATGGAAAAAAATCTTATAGAAACAATGAGAGATCATTTAGGTAGCATGTTCTCCCATTATGTATGGTAATTCCCTGCTACAGCTGAACTGGAACACGTCTGTATTTCCTTTATTTCCTTTTCCATTTAGTTTTAGTGTTCACTCTCCATTGAGTTAATAGTTATAATGTTCCTGGTTGGCTATTGGGCTATTGTGATCTTATATGATAAGTGGGTAGAGAGCCAACATTGCTTAGAAGAGATATTGAGGCAGAAATGCCCATTTCTACATGAGGGATCAGTCTAAAAAACCTTGGGTCATCTGGCTGCTGTGATGGCAGACGATGGCTTCTAGGCTAAAACCTAGCCTGTGGACCTGAATGTAGCATTTTCAAGGCCCAACTGACCCCTGAGATACTGCTGGCAGTCTTAGAGGAACCATTAATTAACTCCACGAATCCTGATTCATCATGATGACGCTCTGCTGCTGGCAAATTCCTCATCCAGGAAAAGCAAGCATCCCTGTACCTACTTTGGAACAAACCATACCTAGCATCCTTTTAGGAGGAGTCACACATTAGTTACAATTTACATTTTGGTGTACTCCCTTTATATGCACAACTGTGCCCCTAAAGGGAAGATGGCTCATGCACCTTGTTGTCTGTGCATACAGTATGTCCATTATGGTTCCTGCTTCAGAAGGAGAGGCTGTAACCATAGTATTAGATAGACAATGTTTCTAAAAAGCCATTGGTGGAGCAGGTTTCTTTGAAAATGTAAGCATTGTCCCAGATGATAATGGGAACTTGAAATGGATAACTGCTGACCCACAGCCAGGGGTTTAGTCTGTGAGTCATGGCCTAACCACACTGTGTCTAACTCTGGAGGCTCAATAACCCCATTGTCAGTACAAGTCAAAATATTTGCACCTTCTTCTCCATCGGGTCCTGATCTCACATATAAAGTCTATAAATTCTAATCTTTCCACACCTTTTTGCCTCTACATCAGTCATTTGCCCCAGACACTTCTATTCTTTCCCCTGGTTCAGTCACAACCTTGCTCCCTTTTCCAGTGTTAGAGTCTGCCCTGTTTGTCACGCCATCAGTCCCATCCTCCCCTTTTTTCTCAACAGGGCCAGTCAGAGCATCAGTCAAAACCACTGTTCCTTCCTTATAGTCAGTTGCAGCCTGTGTACCTTATCCAGGGTCATTCCCAGGCTATGGTCCTTCCCATTCCAGTATAGTTCCTGGATCCTTTTTTTTTTTTTTTTTTTTACAGGATCCCTTAAGTCCTTCCCCATGTCTGGATCCCATCAACTTCCTGTTTTGGGGGATAATTCAATCCCTGTCTTATTTTGAGTTCCAGTTCTTATATTTATGTTTGTGTCTTTGTCCCTGGTCCACTTTTTCTACTGAATGTGCTGCTAGGGTTAGGGTTAGACTGAGACTTTGTGTTTACAATCTGTTTTCCAGAGTTTCATTTTTTTCCTAATTTTTCACAGTTCTCCAAATCTGCCTTGAAAACATACCATAATCATTTACTGTCACTTGGCTCTGCTTGGTCTTATTAGTCTTTAACTACATTTACACTCAGGCATTTCATGCATCATGAGTTTCATGATTTTATCTGGATTGAGATTATCCAGGTAAACTTGACAGCACCCAAGATGCAAACGCAAACCATTTTAGGAGACACGTGTGACACATTTTAGCCACATTATACAATGTAAGTGCATCCGTCTCTCCAAGACACATTTATCAGCCAAAATGGCTCACAATACATGACATTAGAGGGATTAAAAATGGCACAAGGGCTTCCAGGTGCTGCAACAAAGAAGGGTTCATCCTATCATGAGGAGATTGCATGATCAATTCCTGATGATGGCACAGCCATCCATGGCCAGGCCAAGACTGCATGATTAGCTGGGTGGGAGATCTTGTAGCTTCATGTGTTAGCCTTCACCCTCCCCAGATTGTATCTGTTGTGTGATAGCAGAAAGCTGGCTGGTAGGCAGGAAATGGCAAAAGACCAATTTAAGAGAAAAATGGGATAAATTTGATGTTGTTCTTGATACAACAACCTTTATTTTCATAAAACAACTAAAAACACAGCACAGGATGTTGGTGTGTGGCTATTCTTTGCTAATTTACATAATGACACATAATACACAAATCAGATTTCAGTCTGTCTAACCAGAGGCACATTTGACTCCAAGCATGAAAGCATATGGGTAAGTCTATGTAAGTACAGATTAGGCATTAGTTTGTATGCATGTTGTGATTCTGGCTCCTGATTGTTACATAATGACAAATTTTACAATATCAATTTTTCCAAAAAGAGTGAGAACATTTTATAACACACCCCCAAATGCTCTGTTTAGATTTGTTTAGTTACAATTTAATTATTAATGCATAAAATGTGAGTGACTCACTGGATCAGGGTGGAGGACATTGTGTTTAAATGGTGTGTGTGTGTGTGTGTGTGTGTGTGTGTGTGTTAGTCTCACTGGTGCTGGGTGTAGGACACCGTTCACATGGTTTGTTCCAAGCTCGGCCGATGTTATAGGAGCAGCAGCACATTTTCTTTGTCATGTTGAATGTTAGCTCGCCGTCACACGTGGCGTTCTCTGTGTAATAGTTCCTGTAGCACAGACTGCGCCGCATGTCTAAACATATGCACACATGCACACACACACACACACACACAGCAGAATTGAGTTACAGGACTTCACAGCATGTTGACTTTTTTATTCAAAAGCATGTTTATTCAGTCATACTTCATTCCCTTCCTGCCAAACTCTATGCATGAGACTTAAACTAATTTCTTTTCCATGGAACACCAATCTGACATTTTTCTGATTTGACAATCCATTATCTATTCTGCATACTAACATACTAATAAGCAATGAAAGCTAACATACTTTTATTTGTGGCCAGCCATGATAATTTAATGCAAGAAACAGTTCAGCAAAGAAATGTCAGAATGTCCATTTACCCCTAATGAAGCTGTTCAGCCAGTGTTGTTAGGCTAATGTAGCTACAAGCAACGGATGCTTATAGCCTCCTGTTTAGCATTGTGCACTAGGTCTGCAAATAATCACTTTTATAGAGTAGCAGGATAAATCTGTATTAAGCAATTAAATATCTAAATTAATTCAGAACTTTATTATCATTTGAATCATGGCTAATTTTAAGGATGTTAGGCCATGCCCCTTATCCGAGTTTGACACTCTTTGCTGAGTAAGAAAGTGATTTTCATTGCAAGTTTTTTCTAAGATTCTGTGCTTTTATCTTTTATTTTTATGTTTATAGATATCAGCCTAGATAAGGGGCAAAACTAAAACAGCAAACCTCAGACACTGTACACACCTTAGCTGATCATTTGCATTTGAAGTCTTGTAAATTTTTGGCTGAACTTTGAGATCAGTGTGTGTGTGAGTCAGGAACCAATGTAATGGTGGAACATGTGATGCAGTGTGTGCTGACGTAAGTGTTACCAATCCAACAAAATCGTAAATTTACAGTAACAGGGGACTTTTTATGGCGTAACACTTATTTAACCTCAGCAGGGAGGATAAACAGAATGATACTTAACGTCAGCACAGACAGGAAAAAAACTTTACAACAGGAAACACAATACTAGCGTTATAATAAGTCCATTTCACTCTGTGTGTGTGTGTGTGTGTGCGTGTGCGTGTGTGTGTGTGTGTGTTTTACCTTCACACACCCGAGTATCCTCATTGAGAGCGTAGCCTTTCGGACACTCACACTGAAAACTCCCGAATGTGTTGATACACACTCCACCCTGACACAAACCAGGCAGCTCCTGACACTCATCAATGTCTGATAGACAGAGAGACAGACAGACAGAGAGTGAGAAAGGCAGAGAGAGACAGAAAAAGAGAAATAGAGAGAGACAAAGGAAGACAAAAATTCTGTCTGAATTATGAAAACAAAACACACCCTCTCACACTGATTATGGTTCCATCCTAACCACAGAGTCACCCCTTTTCCATCAATACAGTTTGGGGGCCAGTTCAGACCCTGTTCCTATTCTTAAACCAGTTCTTTATATTTTGACAGCTAAAGAACCAACACTTTTCCAGGAATCACTTATGTGAGGGGCTAAGGGCTGGATTATTGTGACCAACAAGACCAACTAAAACTTTGTGACCACCATTAAAAAAAACAGAGCTAGTGTAGTGTCTAGGCTGCTTAACCTACAGAAGAAAAAGAAAAACCAAAGCTTCAGAGCTAACATTGCTGGGAAAGTGGAGATGTATACACTGACATAATGACGTAGCTCTACGGTGGCTCTCAAGCCAGTGGAAAAGCAAACCAGTTCTTAGAGGTTCGTAAATTGAACCAACTCTGAACTAGTACCTAATTTGTGTTGGTGGAAAGGCAGTATGAGATACTTATTAGTGCCCTAGATAGGGAATGAAATATATACTACTGAAGTCTAGACTCCTCTGTGTCCCACAGAATTGTGATTTTATTGTCATTTCATTTTCATATACTTTTACGCCCTTCCTTTATTTTCTTGTAAGCTTTTCTGGGAACAGACTTCAGAATCCTGCAGTTTAGAATTTGATTGGCTCTCAGCACTTCAGCGCACTAGCTTTGAATGGATACTCAAACTTCTGAGCACTGTAACATGGTGAGTGTTTTGAATAAAAATAGTTTCATGGCTTCATGACTTCAAACGTTATTTCCAAATTTTGTTTGAAGTGTTCATGGTAAATAAATGTGACACTCTAGCAAATTTGCCACCAGGCTACAGGAAACAAAAACCATCAGTGTCAGTCACATGACCACCTTCTGATAAAGTAAATATTTTTTGCAGTGATGGTTGCGAGACTATCACCACTACATTGAATTCAATCATGCTTTACCAGATGAGTTCATGCAAAAAGAAAAGGTCGGGGGGATTTAAATGTTGCCGTGACTTCATCTAAACTGCAATCTAGAGATTAACTGTGATCCTAATAAACAAAACCCCATACAGAGAGTCGGCAGTGTGTGTCTGGTAACGTGCTTATGGACGTGGGGGCAAATAAAATTGCACCAAATAGGTCAGGGGCTGCCTCTGTTTACTGCACCCTCGAACAGATGACTTTTATAAATTATTGGCGCCCAGTGTGGATTCCTCACAGCCTGGTGATTGAGTTGGTATTACAGAGTGCTTCGATTGTGTCATATTTTCTTCAGACAGACTAAAGATTTCCATTTATGTGTGGTTCATTTTGTGTGTGTGTGTGTATGTGTGTGTGTGTGTGTGTGTGCTTAACCTTACCCTCCACTATGACTGTAATAGGGTTGGGTCTGAAACCCTCTCCACCGGGACACAGATTTTTATACCCAGCTGGAATGAGGGACAAGAAACAAAAACACTTCATTACACAACTTTTCCACTGAGCAACTATGTGTGTGTGTGTGTGTGTATGTGTATGTGTGTGGGTGGGTGTGTGTGTGTGTGACTCACAAGAGTTAAGTGGTGGACAAGCCTCACATGGATTTCCCCACCCCTGTCCTAACGAGCAGCAGCAGGAGGCTTTGGACACCCCCACACCAATCTCATTGGAACAGTCCAAACTTTCTGAAGCGTCACCACGGGAACGAACATCAAGATAGCAATTCCCAGACCGAGTGTCTGAAACGGGAAAATAGAAAAGTGTGAGTGGACGTGCATTACCAGTAGCCATTGATGACACGGCTACATGATGACATCATCTCAAATGGTCATGGGCTGCATCCTAAATTATCAGTAATACCTAAGGTATTACATTGACTTCACATTTTACATTTACATTTATGTCATTTGGCAGACGCCCTTATCCAGAGCAACTTACATATATCTCATTTATACAACTTAGCAGTTGAGGGTTAAGGGCCTTGCTCAAGGGCCCATCAGTGATAGCTTGGCAGTGCTGGGATTTGAACTCACGACCTTCCGATCACTAGGCCAATGTCTTAGCTACTGATATTGATCCATCTGTACTAGTGAAGGACAGAACTTGTGTCTAATCAGCCAACTGCAAGCTTGATCATGTGACATCACATCTAGCTTTTCTTTCAACTCATTTGGCTCAATGTAGTACTTAGCATGAAATATTGGTTTAATGCTGCCTTCACATGCTCCCTACATCCTCCTATTCCCCACCTGCTAAGTGTTCAAGTGCACCAATAATCATAAACATACCTTCCTCCTTTTGTAAAAAATAACAAAACAAAAAAGTACACTACATGACCAGTGGTTAGAGATGTAAGTAGCGTTAAATAGCAAGACCAAGTCCACTTGAAAGCTAGCTAAAATTAGGTCAAAATTATTATATTGTGTGATTAGAATGAATTATCTTTGTTATAGGGTAATCAAATTCAGATTAAATCTGACCCTTGTTTACAAAGTCATTCAGCTAAATCCCAAGATGCTAAAAATGAAACACTTTTACTTCATTTGAAACACTTTAGATTTGCTCCATAATAGAAATCTAACATTTAAAAATCATTTTGTCTTGTTCTTTAGTGCTGCTAAGCTCATAAAGCTCTGTGTGATATTGTATGGTGTGTGTAGTTTTGGTTTCTCACCCACACAGCCGACTCCTGTGGGATTGAGCTGGAAGTCGGGGGGGCAGTTACAGATGTAGCTACCTGGAGTGTTCACGCAAAACCCGCTGATACATGTGGTGGGGTCTGCACACTCATTTACATCTGAAACACACAAACACAGACAGATTCAGCATTTTATTAAATGTTAAACGGTAAACAGTACGTAAAACAGTAAACTTTAGCACTGACAGTATTACAAAATTTGTCTGGTGTTGTCCTGGAGTAGCAGGTTTAACATAAACATTCTAACAACTGAACAGTACAATACTGTTCACTACAACAGTGTGTGTGTGTTTCCCCTTTGACAGAAATGGATAATAAAAGTACAATGGCTACAGTGACAATGTAATAGTTGCTGTTGAACCCTGGTACTCATTTACATTTACATTTACAGCATTTGGCAGATGCCCTTATTCAGAGTGACTTACATAAGTGCTTTGAAGTCTCTATCAGTAAATATATTCTGATATTGGTTCATTAGGACCTGGGCTAAGACCACCATCATGCTAAAAACTCTGTTGGCAAGTAATACAGAAAAGGTTTTTTTTTAAATGAAGAATAAATAAAATGCTAGTCCAAGTACTTCCGAAAGATGTAAGTCTTTAGTCATCGTTTGAAGATACCCAGTGACTCAGCTGTTCGGACATCTAGGGGAAGTTCATTCCACCACCTTGGTGCCAAAACAGAGAAGAGTTTAGATGCAGGTCTTCCTTGTACCTTGAGAGATGGTGGAACCAGTCGAGCAGAGCTGGAGGATTGGACAGAGTGCGGTGCAGTGTGGGGTGTGATAAGTGCTTTGTGATAGGAGGGTGCTGGTCCATTTTTTATTGTAGGCAAGCACCAGTGTTTTGAGTCTGATGCAGGCAGTAACAGGAAGCCAGTGGAGGGAGCATAGCAATGGGGTGGTGTGGGAGAACTTGGGAAGATTGAAAACAAGTTGTGCAGCTGCATTCTGGATCAGTTGCAAGGGTCAAATGGCGCTAAGACACAGACCTGCTAGGAGTGCATTACAGTAGTCTAGCCTTGAGATGACAACAGACTAAACAAGTATCTGAGTGGCCTGTGTGAAAAGAACTGGACAGATCCTTCTGATGTTGAAGAGGAGAAATCAGCATGAGCGAGAAAAATTATCAATATGATAGGAAAGGGCAGGTGATTGTCCATAGTTACCCCAAGGTTACGTGCATGGACCAAGGGAGAGATCAAAGAGTTGTCCAGGGAGATCACAAGATCCTGATGTGGGGCTGAATCAGCTGGAATGAATAGCAGTTCTGTTTTGCTGGGGTTGAGTTTCAGCTGATGAGCTGACATCCATGATGAGATATCTGCCAGACATGCAGAAATCCGGGCAGAAACATTACTGTCTGAGGGAGGAAAGGAGAGGATTAGTTGAATGTCGTCTGCATAGCAGTGGTATGAGAACCCATGTGAGGATATTACCTCACCAAGAAATCTAGTATAGATGGAAAACAGAAGAGGACCAAGTACCAAGCCCTGAGGGATGCTAGTGCGGAGCCTGCATGGAGTAGATGTGGATCCCTTCCATGTCACCTGATATGACCAGCCTTCTAGGTAGGAAGCGAGCCATTGCCATGCTGAGCCACTAATACCAAGACTCCTAAGAATGGACAGGAGAGTCTTGTGGTTGAACATGTCAAATGCAGCTGAAAGGTCGAGGAGGATGAGGACTGATGACAGTTTGGATGATCTAGCGGCATGTATTTTCTCAGTGACAGCCAAAAAGGCAGTCTCTGTGGAGTGTGCCGCATCTCTTGGAACCAGACACCGAGAAATATAAAGACAGTTGATTGTAGACAGTGCTTCAAGGATTTTAGAAAGAAAAGAGAGAAGTGGTACTGGTCAGTAATTTCTGATGTCTGAGGGATCCAGAGAGGGTTTCTTCAGGATGGGAATAACCCTGGCTCTTTTGAATGCTGAAGGTACATTACCAGATGTTATGAAGCTATTTATGATGGTGGTGATGAAGGGAATAAGGTCTTGAGAGATGGTCTGGAGCATTATGGAAGGAAGAGGATCCAGGGGGCAGGTGGTAGGATTGCATGAGAAGATGACTTGCAGGATCTCATATGTAACTAGATTGGAAAATGTGTCAATAAAGTGGAAGGAGAATCCTTAGTGTGAAGTGAAGGAGTTGGGGTGGAAGTGAATGTCTGACAGATTTGTTGAATCTTCCCATCAAAAAAGTAGGAAAAGTCTTCAGCAGTCAGGAAGTATGGAGCAGGAGGAGCTGGTGGGTTGAGTAATGAAAAAAGATATTGTGGAGTTTATGCAGATCTTGTGCAGAGATTTCCAGCTTTTTCTAGTAGACAGCAGTCTTAGCAGAAGTCACATCAGATGAAAATTTGGACAGGAGATCAAGGTAAGAAGACAGGACTGTGTCAAGTTGTGATTTCTTCCACTTTCTCTCTGCTGCTCTTAACTCTCTTCAATTGCTACGCAACACATTCGATAGCCAAGGAGCAGGGTAAGAGTTCTTCCTGGGTTTGGAAGATAGTGGGCAGAGGAAATCCGTAGTTGAGGAAAGTGAGGGGAGGGGAGTGTCTGTGGCTAGTTCCAGTGAAAGGGAAGACAAGGAGTCAGGGTCTGGAAGGTATGATAGAGTGCAGGAAATGATGGATGAAGGGGAGACAGAGTGGAGGTTTCGCCAAATGGAAGAGAAATGTTGACAGCTGGTTTTTGAAAGGGCAGGTAGGGTGGTAAAGGATACTAAGTGATGATCAGAGATGTGAAGTGAGGTAGCAGTGATGTCTGCTGCTGCGGAGGGATGGCTGTAGACCAAGTCCAGGGCATTTCCTCCTTTATGTGTGGGAGAGCAGTTGTTGAAAATCAGAGAGAATGAATAGAGAAGAGGGAGAAGGCAAGAGACCGGAGCTTGTCAGTTGGGAGGTTGAAGTCTCCAAGGATAGTGAGAGGGGTGTTCTCAGTTGGGAAAAGACTGAGGAGAGTGTCCATTTCTTCAAGAAAGTTTCCTAGGGGTCCAGGGGGGCGATAGATGACAACAACGAGACAGACAGAGAGGTATAAAGCACCAACTTTGAGACAGACCTGTACCACCACATTACTGCAATACTGCATAGTATGACATGCAGTGAAATGTATTTGCAGTGCCTGACCCATTAAGAATAAAATAGAATACAAAATAAAAATAGAAGATAAGTATAAAATAAAATGTAATAAAATGAAAATATAGATATAAAAAAGATATAAAGTATATAAAAGATTTAAAATATGTAAGATATAAGCTGTAAAATAGAAATATGTACAACTGGAATAAAATGTGCAATTAGTAGCAACAATGATCAATTATTATTTTTGGTGTAAAGTACAGTGTAGTGCAGTTCAGCGTGTATGTGTGTGTGTGTGTGGGGGGGGGGGGATCTGAGTCCAGATCACTTGAAGTAAATGTTTTCCGTAGGAGTTTATCCATCTCTCACATCGCTTTGGAGAAATTTTGGCCCACTCTTCTTTACAACATCGCTTCAGTTTATTGATGCTTGAGGGAATCTGTTTATACTCATCTCTCTTTAGATCCCACCACTGCATCTAAGTGGAGCTGAGGTCTGGACTTTGACTTGGCCATTTCAACACCTTGATATTTTTTTCTTCTTTAGCCATTCAGATGTTTATTTGCTGGTGTGCTGGAAATCATTGTCCTGTCACATGACTCACTTTCCACATATCTTAAGATACTGGACAGATGACCTCAAATTTGATTAGAGATTAGAGATTAGATTAGATAGAACTTTATTAATCCCTCAGGAAGGTTCCTCCAGGAAATTCAATTTCCAGCAGCAGAACACCGACAGACAGTTTTTACAAGAAATATATATAAAAAATCTAGAATGAAATATAAAAAAGTATATATATATATATATATAGAGAGAGAGAGCAGTCACACAGACACAGTGGTAATAAATAGTGGTGGAAAGGTTATAAACAGAGTATGAAAAGTTCTACATGTGTAGCATAGTATGGTAGCAGTAATGATAGTAGTGATAAATAATTATTGTACCAAAATATATATAAATACTTAATACTTTACACCAGCTCTAGATAATATTAGTACCTAAATATACAGTATAATATATATGAAATAGATATAATTTATATACAGATATACAATATATATAAATATAAACATACATATAGTATATATATGATGGATATAAATATACATATATAATAATAATAGTATATTCTAGTAGTTGTAGTAGTTATAGTAATATAATAAATCAGTAAATAGTTAAATAGATAGTTGAATTATTGCACAGTCATGTGGTTTATTGCACAGTCATGTTTAGTTGTCCAGTTTATGTTTGGTCAGACTCATTGTTCCTGTTCCTGTTCCTCCCCGCCCTCCTCTGTCCTCCTCCTGTTACCCCTCCCCCCCCGTGAGGAGTAGAACAGTTTAATGGCACACGGGACAAATGAGTTTTTAAGTCTGTTGGTCCTAGACGTTGGGAGAAGCAACCTGTCGGTGAGCAGACTCCTCTGGTTGTTTATGACAGTGTGCAGAGGATGCCTGTCATTGTCCATAATGGCCAGCAGTTTGTTAAGTGTCCTCTTCTCTACCACTGTCACCAGTCTCTGTCCTCTTCTCTGCCACTGTCACCGGCCCTCCTGATCAGTTTGTCTAGCCTGGATGAGTCCTTCTTTGCTGTGCTGCTCCCCCAGCATACCACAGCATAGAAAAGGATGCTGGCAACCACAGACTGGTAGAACAGACCAAGAAGACCGCAGCCTCCTGAGGAAATACAGTCTGCTTTGGTCCTTTTTATACAGGTGCTGTGAGTTGTATGTCCAGTCCAGTTTGTTGTCCACCCACAGCCCGAGGTACTTGTATGTGCTAACCACCTCAACCTCCTCTCCCTCGATCTGAACTGGTCATGGACTTGGTCTGGACCTCCCAAAGTTCACGACCAGTTCCTTGAGTCTTCGAGGTGTTGAGCTGCAGGTGGTTTGTATATCTCCAAGCAACAAAGTTCCTCACCAGACTCCTGTACTCCTCTTCCTGATCATCCCTGATACACCACATGATGGCCGTGTTGTCCGCAAACTTCTGAATGTGACATGAATCAGAGTTGTAGCAGAAGTCCGACGTGTACAGGGTGAAGAGGAGAGGGGACAGCACAGTTCCCTGTGGTGATCCTGTGCTGCTGACCACAGTGTTAGACGTGATGTCCTTCAGCCTGACTTACTGTGGTCTGCCGGTGAGGTAGTTTGTAGATCAAGGCAACCAGGCAGGGGTCCACTCGCACCCTGGTCAGTTTTTCCTGGAGCAGACAGGGCCAGATTGTATTAAAGACACTAGAAAATTCCAGGAACAGAATCATGACTGTGCCTTTTCCCTTGACCAGGTGTGAGTGGACTCAGTGTAGGAGGTACAAGATAGCATCCTCCACACTGACATCTGCCTGGTAGGTGAACTGTAAAGGGTCCTGGGCATGTTGTACGTGGGGCCGGAGGAGGTTGAGGAAGAGCCGCTCCATAGTCTTCATCAGATGTGATGTGAGTGCCACTGGTCGGAAGTCATTCAGCTCTCTTGGCCGGTTCTTTTTGGGACCGGGATGATGCAGGATGTCTTCCAGAGGGCGGGCACTCTCCCCAGTCGTAGACTGATGTTGGAGACTCTTTGTAGCGGCTCCCCGGGTTCAGCAGCACAAGTTTTCAGCAGCCAAGGACACACCTTGTCTGGGCCTGCTGCCTTCCTGGGGCGAAACTTCCTCAGTTGTCCCCTGACCTGGCCTGCTGTGACACTGAGAGGGGATTGGAAGAAGGAGGAGGAGGAGGAAGAGGAGGACGCCATGATGTTGAGAGGTGGCTGGGAGGAGGGGGGTGTCATGATGTTAGGAGGGGGGTGGTTTGAGGAAGGAAGGAGAGTAAGGAGAGAGGTCTTTAGTAAAGGTAAAGATGAGGGTGTGGGGGTTGTGGACTGGTCAAACCGGTTGAAGAAGTTGTTGAGTTCGTTTGCCTTCTCCACAGTCCCCCCCCTGCTGTGCTGTTCTTGGTGTTGTGGCCTGTGATGATTTTCACACCATTCCCAGAACTCCCTCATATGGTTTTCTCCCAGTTTCTGCTCCACCTTCCTCCTGTAGGCGTCTTTTGCCTCCCTCAGGCAGCATTTCACCTCCTGCTGTGCTGCTTTCATCTCCTCCTTGTCTTTGTTCCTGAAGGCCTTCTTCTTCATGTTGAGGACAGCTTTGGCTTCCTGTGTTACCCACGGTTTGTTATTAGGATAACACCGTACCGTCTTAGCAGGGATGACCACGTCCACACAGAAGTTGAGATAATCTGTTAGACAGTGTGTCACCCCCTCTATGTCCTCGCCATGTGAGCTCAGAAGCACATCCCAGTCCGTGGTGTCATAACAGTCTCTCAGGGTGTCCTCTGTTTCTGGGGTCCATCTCCTAATGGAGCGTGTAGTGACAGGCTGCCTTTGGACCAGAGGGGTGTATTGTGGCTGTAAGTAGATAAGGTTATGGTCTGACTTCCCTAGTGGGGGAAGGGGGTGGCTCTGTATGCATCCCTCATATCAGCATACAGTAGGTCAATTGTCCTGTTGCTCTGTGAGGGACAATCCACAAACTGGTAAAAAGCAGCCAGAGTAGAGTCCAGTGTGACATAATTAAAGTCTCCAGATATAATGATGAAGGCCTCAGGGTGCTGTGTCTGCAGTCTTGCTGTAACTGTGTGTATTTTCACATAGGCGGCAGCTGCATAAGCCCTCGGAGAGATGTAAACACACACAGAGATCACATTACTGAACTCTCAAGGTAAATACTATGGCCACAAGATAACGGTTATCACCTCCAGGTCCGGACAGCATAGAGACACTTTAACGGAGACGTGCCCCGGGTTACACCATCTGTTATTAATATAGACAATGAGTCCCCCACCTCTGCTTTTTCTGCAGGCTTGTGTGTCCCTGTCTGCTCTCACAGACGCGAATCCATGCAGGTCCACGTTAGTCGCCAGCATTAGCTCGGTTAGCCATGTCTCCGTGAAGATAAACAAGCTGCACTCCCGGTAAAGTCACTGGTTGTTCAGTGCAGACTGTTTGTCGATCTTATTTTGTAGCGAGTTTACGTTGCCCATTATCACTGTAGGGATTGATGGTTTAAAATGCCTCCGGTGGTCCGCTGTCCTAACCTTCAGCCTCTTTCCAGCCCTGCAGCCTCTGTATCTCCTCATCAGCTCGGCCGGGATATGGTGTCATATACCAGTCTGTGCTGTTGTCTTCAACGCCAGCAGCTCTGCTCTCGAATAAACGAAAGAGCTGGTTCCTGAAGTTTTAAAAAGTGCGGTATCCATGAGATACATATAATACACACTATTTGTCTCCGTGGGAGAAATAGAAAGTAAAAGAAAAAAGGCGAAAAAAGAGTTTAAAAAGAGTTAAAAGGGTACGGTGTTACAGAGCTATTAGAAAGTCTGCCGACACTTCAGCGCCCATGTGCAAATTTGTCACATTTGTGGTATAAAGTGGGGTTCATTGTTTTCTCAATGACTGCAAGTTTCTTAGATCCTGTGACTGCAAAACAATCCTAGATCATCACCCCTCCACCAACATGTTTCACAGTTGGTATGACAGGTTTGTGCCAGATTACCAAATATCTCCACCTTTCATCAGTCCAAAGGATATTGTTCCAGATCTTTTGTGGTTTGTTCAGGTGCAATTTTGTCATGTTACATGTTCACTTTGGAGAGAAGGGGCATTTCCTAGCCACATGAACAAGCCATACTGATTCAGTCTTTTTCTGTTTGTGCTGTCATGAACAGAAACACTTAGTGTGCTTACAGAAGCCTGTAGGTCACATGATGGCGCTCTTGGGTACTTCTTTATATCTCTGAGCACAGACCTTGGAATTTGTTGGGATGCTCACTCCTGGGAAGATGTCTTGAAGGCCCTTCATTTCTTCATTTCTTATTGTAGAATAGTGAATTTTAAATTGTTTGGAGCTGGCCTTATAACCCTTCCCATATTGGTGATCAGCAACAATTGCTTCTCTGAGGTCATGGCTGATGTCCTTTCATCTTCACATGATGTAGACATACACCTGCGTGTACACCTGAGTGCTCCAGAACTGCCAAAAACGCTTTTATGTTTTTTTTATCATTAGAGGTATTCACATTTCATTATGATTAACTAACCCTGTGCATAGTAACACCTGGCTGCTAATTACTCTCTTAGTGATTGTGGAAGTAGGAAGAGTGCACTTATTTAGGCCATATTTATTTATTCATTTATTAGAAAACATGAAGCCATATAAAAAAAATATAGAATTGAAGGAGATTTAATTTCCTCATCCTATAATGTTTTTCATTTATTGCAGAAATGTATGTGTACATCTGTATATATGTGTGTGCATGTGTGTGTGTGTGTGTGTGTGTGTGTTGTACCTGTACAGTTTCCTCCACTGTGGTCCAGCTCGTAGCCAATGTGACAAACACACCTGAACAAGCCCGGTATATTTCGACATTGCCCATTCACACAGATATCAGCAAATGAGCACTCATCAATGTCTGAAAGCAAACACAGATGCAGAGACAGTAAACTACATCAGTACAGCACATATGTATTTCACATCCCAAATTTCTCCCTGCTCTGTAATGAACTACACTAAAATGGCATGATGTACACTGCATAGTGCACTTAATGTCCAGCAGAAGAGTTACAAAACAAATAAGTCGGAAAAAACACAGAGCCACAAAACACAACCTGACCTTTAAACAGTCTGAATCATTTGAAAAAAAATCTGTAACCAGAGAAATAAAATAAAAAGTAATGAGAGCAGTGTGGGAGGCTGAGCCGAAACCAAACCCAAAATCTCATAATGTCGCCTTCATAAATCATTCCAAATGTCAGTTTCTTCACCACTGGAGATGATTTTACAGTTTACTGGGAAACACTTCAAATTATTATCTAGATTTCTACATTATTGAAATTACTGTAATTACTGCATATTGTAAATAAAGATAATTTTACATGTATATCATATATCTACTTTGTAAATATTTTGTAATAAATTGTAAATATTTACAGCTTGCTTTACTGTTACTCTTTATTGTAGCAATAGTTTCTGCATGACACCATGTCCATAATTATTTTTTACATCATTACTGTTTTTCTTATAATTGATTACTCTTGATTAAGTTGTGAATACCATGGACATAATTCCTCCCACCAGGACACGATAAAAACAGACCAGATGGAACATGTAGTTAACCTTCAGAACTAAGCTGGTTGCCCTGTTTCACTATCAAACTTCAACATTTATTTAATATCTATCTGTCTGTCTGTCTGTCTTTCAACCTATGAAATTGATTTAATGTGTTTATTTACATTATGTAGGACAGGCAAACAAAAAGAAAGATAGACAGACAAAGAGAAAGACAGACACACATTCAGACTGATTTTCATTAAAACTGACAGAGGGTCAGGCTGAAAAACAGATAGTCCTTTAGACAGTTTTGTACCTTCACATGCTTGTCCATCAGGAGTTGCTATGAAGCCCATGTCACAGTCACAGCGGTAACCACCAGCAACATTCAGGCAGTGACCGTTCTCACACAGATTAACATTCTCCGCACACTCGTCAAAATCTACAGCACATACACAGTTATACATTGTTTCAGGTGAATAAACTGATTCAATTCACATGCTCTGTGAGTGTGTGTGTGTGTGTGTATGCGCATGTACCTGTGCAGTAGAACCCATCTCCAGCGAAACCCTCCTTACACGTGCAGCGGTATGAGCCCATGGTGTTCATACATTCCGCGTTTGAGCTGCACTGGTGTGTACCGTTAGAGCACTCGTCCAGATCTGTAACACACAAACACTTGCAGATTCCAGCAATATGGTCTGTGCTTACTTCAG
>JAQQZX010000038.1:186288-196551 GCA_030068355.1 Notoglanidium maculatum
GTGCTTGCCTAGGACCCTAAGATTGCCTGCTATGTCCGGCGCCCTGGCTCCCGGTATACACCTAACTATAGCTGCTGATGCCCCTAAAGGCCTATCTAATTTCACGTGCCTTAGGATAGAGTCTCCTATAACCAGAGCTCTTTCAGGTTTCTCAGCAGGTGCGTCACTGAGGAGAGCAAACCTGTTAGACACGTGATGCGGAAAGGAGTGGTGCTCCCGTGGGCAAGCCTTAGCATTAGCTTTGGCTCTGCGATTATGCCGCCGAGTCGCCACCCATTCGCCCCGCTGTGAGAGCTCTAATGCCGGAGCTGGGGGATTAATAACTCCGCCTAAGGCATCCAGACTTTCCCGTACAGACACTACACCGCTCTCAATCTCACTAACCCTCTCTAAAGACTGGATGCACTAATGCTGCAATCTTCATCAGTGAGCTAACTAATAAACACTTATCGCAAGTAAAGCTGTTACTAATGATGGAGGAAGAATGACTAAACATCCTGCACTCCACACACTGAACAAGCTGAATGTTTGCCATAGTAAATGTTTATCGTACCTTAGGTGAAGTTTTGTTGATAATATTTTTGGCAGATTCGATGGGGATAGACTGCACTTGCAGCGTTTAGACAGGGAGAAAAATGAAAAAGAGAAAAAACGTGTTCTCCAAAGAGAAAGAAGAAAAAAGAAAACATAACAGAAGGGAAAAAGTAAAAAACACTGCAAAAAATTAAATAATAACACAAAATTTCTGATGAAAAAACAGATTCGAAAACAGGAAATGATGTCATAGGAAGTCACTTTACTATCAGGCATCTCAGACAAGATTGTGCACATCCTCAGCATGCTCACCAGCAAGGTGCTCAGCTGGACTACCACAGTCATTTTTTGAGCACTTTCTTTTTGCTGATTGACTGATTGACTTGCTCCAGAGTTGGTCAGTGAGTGACTTCTTGCTGTGAAGCAGGGCAGGCAAAGAGTACCCAAGTACGCTTTGGAGTTTCGCATGCAAGAGTGGCTGGAACAAACAAGTGCTGAAAGCTGAGTTCCAACAGGGACTCAACCCTGATATCTTCACCAAGCTGGCATGTTGAGATGACAAGGCAACTCTTGACATGCTTATTGACCTGCCCATTCATTTGGACAACCTGTTATGGGGCTGTCACCAACACTTCGCTTCTGCACACTTTGCCCTATGTACAAGCTGCTGGGGGCCAGTGAAATCAGTTGTGCCTTCCTGAGCCTTGCAGAGTGAGAGTGGAGTAGACAGGAGGGGATCTGCTTTTACTCCCTTTTCAGCTCTGATCAACTTCAATGCAGGTGCCAATTTCAGTGTTCTCCAAGACACTCTTAACATACCACCAGCAATGGCAGCCCCATCAGCAATGGAACTATAACCTGGTGTACTATACCATCCAACTACAGTTAAGTGGCTTGCACCAAGAGTTCATCACATTCTTAGTCACAGTCACTCCCAAACAGCCCCTCATACTGGGCCTACCCTGTATGCAATTCCACACCCCCAAAATCTGATGGCCAGAGGACAACACAATAGTCAGACTACTGCCTCCTCCATTGCTTATAATGTCCCAGTCTAACCATCGCTACCACCACTGCCAAAAGCCCTGACCAGCACAGCCCTATGCATGTGCCTGAAGAGTACAGTGAATTCCTAGACACTTTTAGTAAAACCAAGGCTAGCAGCTTACCTCCACACCACTCATATGACCACACCATCGACTTGCTCCCTGACACCATCCCACCTTGTAGCTGTGTATATCCTCTGTCCCATACTGAAAAAAGGTAATGAAAGAATATGTCCAAGAGGCAGTCCAGCCTCAGTTGGATTCTTTTTCATTGAATAAAAAGCTGGGTGAATTTGCCAATTATCATACATTATTAGGAACTGAACCAGATTGTGCCCAAGCTAAAATTACCCATACATTTCCCACAGGACAGCTTGTGTCACTGCCCACATTACAACATCCTTGCTCTCATATAACAGTGGATTTTATCACTGACCTCCCCAATCTCCGTGGCAACAGTATGATTCTTATCATGCTGGACCACTTTTCACACTCCCTGCATTTGGTCCCATTGCCTCTGCTGCCCACCATCTTTGAAACTCTAGAGCTTCTGTTCAACCATGTGAAACAGATACTTCTACAGATACAGATGTGTTCTGATACTACAGATGGAAATCCATAAAAAATCATCAGTGATGTAATTCACATCCAGTGTATGGTCCAGTTTCATGGAGAAACTGGGGGGAGTGAGCCTCACATCCAGCTACCATACCCAGTCCAACAAGTAGGTAGAGCAGAACAACCATGAGGTTGGCCATTTCCTGGGGAAATGCTTTTTCGAAAACCAAGAGAATTGGGTTTGGTTTCTCAAATGGGGTTAGTACACCCAAAATTCTTTGACATTTTGCCTCAGGCCTCACACCCTTACAGTGCGTACTCAGAAACCAACTGCCCTAATCCTACATAATGCTGGCCCTACCAAATCACCCACAGTTGATGAGTGATTCCAGCAGTGTGAATGTGTGAGGGAGCACATGCATCGGCATTTGGAACAGGTGGTGGAGAAACAACTCATAGACCACCACAGAGGAAAAACTCCCCAGTTCAGTCCTTGAGTCTGGTTATGATTAGCCACCAGAGACATCAGGGGCTTGCCTGGCTGCAAAAAGTTCAATGCCCACTACACCTGCCCTTAAAAAATTCTGCACCAATTTCACCAGGTGACCTACAACTAGACCTGCCCAGGCATTGCTGACTAGCTCCCTCCTTACATGTGTCCCAAACTAGTCATCTCAAGTCCCCTAGCATCCTAAAACTTCCCCACTACACCCTTGAGTCCTTGATGTCAACAGCCATCATCCTTTTCAGTCAGAGATCTTCTGAACTCCCACAGGAGAGAAAACAGACTGGAATACCTGGTTGACTGGGAGGGATACAGCACAGAGTACTGCTGGGTCCCAGCCCAGGACATCTTAAACTCCCTGATCATTTGGTATTTTCATTCCAGACCTATGCCCTACAGGATGCCCTAGGGAAAGATCATTTCCCACAGTGAGTGCCCGGAGTTGTGGGGGCTTTGGGCTTCTCACACCCACACCAAAGCTAGCCGCTATGTAAAGTCTATAGTGGAACTCTCCAGACACTCACATTTTGCAAAGCAATTGCTCAGCCTTGTTAGTCTGTCATTGCCAAGCACTTGAATGTTATCTTGGGTCTGACCCACTGCCTGCTTCATAGTTTTATGAGTTTGGATTCCCTCTGTTTGTAGTTGTTTACAGATTACCTGACCTTTGCATGCTCCCAACACTGAGTTCGGATCACGCTTGTGTATATTTGTAGGACAAACAGCATGAACTAATCACTTCCAATGTAGTATTTATTTATGTGTTTTTTTGCTAATGAGAATTTATCTGATTGTGCACAGTATGTAGTCATAGCTCTCTCTCCCTCTCCCTCTTTGTCTATCTCTCAATGTTACTTTTTGTCTGCACCCATATGTCTCTTTCTGTCTGTCTGTATGACTCCCACTCTATAAAAGATATATATCACATATATGTTATATGTCCAAAAGTATGTGCACCCTGACCATCACACCCATATGGTTCTTCCACAAACTATTTAGAATGTCTTTGTATGTTGTAGCATTAGATTTTTACATCATTTAACAAGATTTTTACTATCTGTCAGGTTTGAGAAAGAATGTGAGGGACGTTTCCTGTTTTTCTTTCTTCTTTCACTGTTAGATTAGTTATCTCTTTTTCCTCTCAGAACCCTGACACACTAAGGCAACACAAAGGAACTGCCACCAAAACACGGGCTGAAGGATGACTGTCTCTGTGACCTCACGTCTTCTGTGAAAAGATACAAGGACAGCCTAAGTCTGTTTTAAACTGATCACTCAGAAGGGGGCAGTAGTCTGAAAATTTGTCTTGAAATGAAGAAAGCCTACTTAACCAAAATCCATACACATAATTAATTCTACACATTGCTATAATGTATATTATAGAGATCTTTTCAAAATAAATTACTTTTTTTCAGTTTGAGCCACTTGGCATCTCTATTTTGGCCTCTTAACCAACATCCATCACAGAGCACTATGTGGTTTAAAGCATTCATATATTATTTAATAACTCTGTTTTTAGCAATCTGTCACATACGCCGTCGTCCATTGGAGAGCATGGTGTGGTTTATTTTTACTCCATCGCTAGTGGTGTCGCAGCCAAACCCAAATAGAAAATCAGTAAACAGAACTCCAAACTCAGAACTCAGAATAGTTCTGAAGCCAAAAGCCATGAAAGAGAAACGACAAAATAATGAAATGTTTGAGTCGTCAAATATATTGGTAGTAGCCGTTGCGTAATGTAATGTAATCTCCAGAGAGAACAACAGAGAGTTTGAGAGAGAGAGAAAGAGTGTGTGAGAGAGAGGGAAAGATTTATGCTACAGGCAGAAATGTTTTGCTAATAGAATAATATAGTCATGCTAATAAATTTAAGCGAGAAAGAATTATGACTCTAACAGCATCATTATAACACACACACACACACACACACACACACACACACACACACACACACATACACACAGAGGGTGTGTTTGATCATGCTTGTGTGTGTCATAGGTCATGAAACCTCATCCCAATACCACTACAGGAGCTGATGGGAACATTTATGACTTTTCTCTCCAAATATAAATACATTACCATAACAATATCCATTTTCTCTCTCCCTCTGTCTCTCTCTCTCACTCTCTCTCTCTCTCTCTCTCTCACACACACACACACACACACACATACACACACACACACACAAACACATAATTCCCATGAGCACTGGGTGTGGCTCCCAAAACAAATCAGCACTTTCTTTAACACCCCCAGCTCTGTGTCTGAAAACGATTGTATTTGTTTTTGGTATTTTTTATTTAGTTTTTAGGAAAAACAGCACATCAAACACACACACACACACACACACACACACACACACACACACAAGCGCACACACACACACACACACACACTTCACAGGTAATAATCTGAGCTGCCTAAGGGTTAAGTGTATGTAATTTATGACAGTAGGATGGTAGAAGAATGAGGATCGGCATCATTTTCCTCCTCAGTCCTTCATACTCTATTTTAGTTCCTATAGTTTTTCTATGTTCCTAGTTTCCACAGTACTTGCTGTAGCAGCTCAAACATTGTCACACTGTTACAGTGTAAATCTGATTGTTTACATTGGCACAGATCAATGAAAGTCACATTATTATGTAACTCTGAATTTGGTATTGATTATTATATCATTTTACATTATTACAGCATAATGATAGTTACATGAGTACATTGTTACAACATAACAATTATTAGGCAATTGTTAAGTTGTTATGCTATAATTATTGTTACTTCATTGTTACAGAGTATTGCTATGTTGTTACATTGTTACAGTGTAAATGTTTTGTCATCTTTACATTGCTACAGCATAATGCTTGCTATGTTATTGTTACAGTGCTATGACTGTTATAGTTTTGTTACAGCATAACGATTGTTGCATCATCTTTGTATTGTTACAGCATAATGATTGCTACATCATCGTTATATTGACACATTGTAACAGTGTGATTATTGTCATGTCATTGTTAAATCGTTTCAGCAAATGATTGTAATGTCATTGTCACAGTATAATGGCTGCTACATTTTTGTTACATTGCTACATTGTAACGATTGTTTGTTCCAGTAATGATTGTTACTTCATTGTTACATTGTTATGATGCAGTTCATCTAACACTCTAACTGTGTCTACAGACTATGTTCAGATCCTTTAGAACTCAGAGGGAATGAATGGGTTGATAATAAAATGCTCAAATTTGTAAATGTGAAACAGGAAGCTGAAAGTTATTCACCAATTCCATTCCACCTGCACACACACACACACACGCACGCACACACACACACACACACACACACACACCTGTCTTTGGATGACCTGCGTGTGTGTGCATGTGATGGTGTTGGGGGAAGGTGTGAATGCTGGGGTTCTGTGTTCTGTGTACATTGTGTATAACGGGGAACCATGTGTCTGCTTCTGTGAAACCACTCTGTTACAGGATGGACAGAACAGATGGAGCTGCTGGAGTTTCCCAAAAATCGTGACCTACTTTCAGTAGGAATGCTCTCTCATTTTCCCCACACGTGACACTAAAAGACCTTCCAGCATATGTATGTGTGTGTGTATGGGGGGGTTCAGCAAAGGGGCAGCTGGAGGTGGTATTTGTGTCTGGTATAGATGATGAGTGTGTGACAGTTAGAAGGTTGTAGGGTGCATGTGCATGGTCTCAATAAAGACTTTTTCCTGCATCTGAAAGATTTGCTGTAATTACTGAGAGTAAAGTAACCAAAGATGATTTTAAGGTTAGTGGTCAGATAGAGCATTATTAGCATTAATACAAAATGAACAGAACTCACGAAGATACTGTTACGTGTGTGTGTGGGTGTGGGTGTGGGTGTGGGTGTAGGGTGAGCAGCCAATTTAACTGAAACATTCTCACATTGTTTATTAGTTTTGGCATCACTGTGTGTGTGTGTGTGTGTGTGTGTGTGTGTGTGTGTGTTATTTCATTTCCCGTTCAAAACACACTCACCACATTCACACACAAACACACACACACACACACACACACACACATCAAAACTATTCAACAATGCAGATGGTCTTAATAATTACTACTAATAATACACACCACTGTCAAGAGAAACAAACCCATAAATAAACACACAAATTCACAAGTTCTTCCATGAAAGTGTAGAAGCATCAAGTTAGTGTGTGTGTGTGTGTGTGTGTGTGTGTGTGTGTGTGTGTGTGTGTGTGTGTGTGTGTGTGTGTAAGAATGCACAAAAGCATGCAAAAGTTTGCACACCCTTAAGATAAAGTGATGAAGACAAAGAGATGGCATTTGTAGAAAGAACACTTTTTTGTCTGTTAATTAATATTTCTAAAAAACATTTAATTGATATTTTAATGTGTTCAAAAGTTTATGCACCCCTGTTGCAGATCTGGAGGCAGGCAACAAGTCTCCTGTGCTAGTCCTGTACTAGCTGTATACATTCACGATCACATTCACACCAATGATCTCTGCTACTTCCTTCCAAGATTTAGCTTTCTTCCTAATGTCTCTGTACACATTTGCTATGATTATGAAATATGACATGATAACATGAGACTACAGTTAAAAGTTTTTCTTCCAACGTTGTCCAAAATCAAACAGTAAATGGGAACTAATTTCAGGAAATAAAGTTTACACACACCATAGGATTGTTCTGAGGAAACAATTAAGACAATTGCTTTACAGTGTCATATATAATTTGTATAGAATTAGGAAAATTGTAACTTTTTTCATTTTCACCAATTATGTAGAAAGTGAAAGATCGCCTGTAACTTGCTGTAGCGTGGATGTGGGTTTAGAGCTTATAGTATATAGTTTATACTGTATTCAAACTAACTTTGTAATTTTTTGCTGCATGTTTCAGATCGTTGTCATGTTGCAGGATAGACCACATTTCATTTAAACTTGTTGGAATTTGGAATGTTGTAGGATTTTGTTACAGAAGTGTGTGTGTGTGTGAGAGAGACATTCCTGTGCACTGACACACAGTGTGTGTGTGTGTGTGTGTTTGTGTGTGTGAGAGAGAGAGAGGGTGTTTCTGTTTCTGCACGAGACGATGCTTCAGATCCTCAGATCTACCACCAAGGGCTTCATGTTTAGGATGGAGTGTGTGTCCCTTCACATTTTTGACCATCTACGGCCTGGAAAACATTCTGTTCCGGTTTCTCACTCACACACACATACACACACAGACAAAGCATGTGTGTGTATATGTCTGTGAGATGAGGAACACTTGTGGTTTAGTTTTCTGATGAGACGCTTCAATTATTGAAGCATAACATCATCAGCACAGGTGTGTCACATGACCATTACAGAGTCCCTCTGTGTCGGTGTTGTTGTTGTGTGTGTGTGTGTGTGTGTGTGTGTGTGTGTTTTGGCACAGGAACGCTGTGCTTCCTCTCTGTTTCCCGAACTTCACCCGCCCACTCGTCTGCTCACTTCAAACACTCTGACTAAGACATGCGTTAAATTGCATGAGCACTAACACTCATCCCTTATATCCCCTATCCCCTAATGCCTAATACTTGACCTTTAATCCTTTTATTCTAACCCCTCTTACCTTAACCCCTAGCCCCCTACCTTTATCTCTAAATGCTAATTTTGGCTATTTTAAAACCCTGTCATGCCACATCAATCCCTAATTCATGACCCCTAAACACACCCCTAATCATTTTTTTACCTTTTTAATCCTATATCCTACTGAATATACAGTGAGTTCAGAAGTTAATAAAGAATTCCTTAACATTTTGCACACTTTACTTTGTATTATTTCTTTAACTTAAAATGGATTAAATTTACATTTTTGACATCTGCACATAGTAAATGATATTAACAAAGAAAAAACATTTAATTTAAAAATGGAAAGATAAAATTTCTCATTTAGATGAGTATTTATCCTATTGCCTAAAGGCTGTCCAAACTGATCTCAGGTGTGTCCTGTTTGCTTTAATTATCTTGAAATGTCTGGAGTCGACCTGTGGCAATTCACCTGGATGAACATGATGTAGAAAGACACACACCAGTGTATATAAGTTCCCACACCTCTCAGTGCATGTCAGAACAAACCATTCATGAAATCCAAGGAATATTCCATAGATGTCCGTGTTGAGACATTGTAGGTGTAACCCTAACCCTCAAGAATGGGATAAACTACACAAATCCAGGAGTGAAAATCTTGTAGAGACTAACTCGAGAAGACTCGAATACTTTCCAAAACCACTATACTTAATTATATAGCTGAAAGTCCTAAACCATATACCCTACACCGTACACCCTAAACCGTATGCCCTAAGCCCTGTACCCTATAACTCTGCATTATTTGCATAGTGTATAAAGTGCATCTCTCCATCTGTGTCCACTCTGTTTCTCAGGAAGCGATACTACTGTCTCCTTCCTCAAGCATAATACACACACACACACACACATGCAATGTTACAACTCTCATCTTCCAAACACAGAATGAGTCACACTGGACTCACCCAGCACACACTGTCCAAGATAAATATGAGATGATCTCATTACACACTCACACACACAAACACACACACACAGTATGTATAATGAGGAAATGGATGCATATTCATTAGAACATTTAAGTCATGACCTAAAAGTGACAACAACCAGACCATCTCCCTTTATGTCTCTCTCTCTCTGTGTCTCTCTTATCCAAACAGTTGACAGTTGATTTGGGATCAGTGAAGATTGCCACTTGCCATGATAAACTTTTCCCAGACCTGGGACATGATTTCTGTGTGCACCACTCTCCTGTTTCAATGCTGTCCAAATGAACCAGATTGTGGTGGTCTCTCAGAATCAGTAAGAAGAGTTTGAGGGCTAGATAATAGGTGTTTAATGTGCCACTTCTGAATGTCCATCTGGTTCAAGATGACTACTGTTGTAATAAAAAAATACCAGAAGCATAATACCAAAACAGATAATACAAGCGCAATCAAAAATAAAAATAGTTTATAAAATACTCTTCTAAAAATAGTCAGTTTTTCCCTTTAGCATTGGCTATGTACCTAATCCTTTAAATGAGCAGTTATTAAACCCCTGATTAAAAAGCTGACCTCAGCCCTCAGTCAGCTGTCCAACTATAGGCCAATATTAAATCTCCTCTTTATTTCCAAGATCCTAGAAAAGGCTGTAGCACAGCAGTTATGCTCATACCTACACTGGAATAACATTCATGAAATGTATCGTGAACCTCACCATAGCACAAAGACAGTCCTGGTTAAAGTGGTAAATGACCTACTACTGGCTTCTGATCAGGGTTGTCTCATTGCTTGTGTTAGTTGACTTTAGTGCAGCTATTGATACCATTGTTAATACTATTCTCCTTGATAGATTAGAAAAGTTTTTTGGAGGGAACAGCTCTCTCCTAGATCAGGTCTTATTTGACCAATCATTATTAGTTTGTTGATGTAAATGGTGACTCCTCTACAAATATAACACATACACTACCTCTGGGTAATATCAGCTTCCACTGCTTTGCTAATGACACACAATTTTATGTTTCAGCAAAGCCAGATGAGAGACACCAGCTTAATAAAATTGAGGACTGTGTAAAGGACATTAGACAATGGAT
>JAQQZX010000038.1:223383-233601 GCA_030068355.1 Notoglanidium maculatum
CAAAGGCTCAGTATCCTATCGCTGACATGGTGAAGATTCTGAGAGAGCAGGGCAAAACTGTCAGGTAAACACACACACTACAGCTCCAACGCCACAAAATCTATATGCACAGATTTTTCTGCCTCTCTCTCTCTCTCTCTCTCTTCCTTTTTGTCTGTATCTCTCTGTTAATGTAGTAAATGACAAATGCTGTAGACTCATCGCATTAAAACATGTGTAACACACACACACACACACACACATCTGGGTCTGATATCAGGCAGTGAAAAACATACACGCACGAGTAGGAACCAGGCACTGCGATGCTCCCATGGGCCTGTGTGTGTGTGTGTGTGTGTGTGTGTGTGTGTGTGTGTGTGTACTCTGAGATCTTCTGCAGTGTTCTTCATTATTACCATCACTGTGACATCATAGCTCAGATATTTCAGGACATAAATCCCGACTTTGAAGTGATGTGTTTACTCATGTTTATCTACTTGACCGTAGGACATGTGAGCCGAGAGAGAACTCTTTCACTCATCAGGCATTCAACACTTTCACTTAAACCTTTTACTCATAGTTATCATCCATCCTATAAACATGTGCTGCACATTGCGACAAGATGCTGCGTTTTTAAGTCGTTGTGAAACTTAATACATGAAAAACAAGGTGGAGGTCACGGTGTGTAGCATTGCCATATTACAGCTCCAGGGTTCCTGTTTAGTCCCGAGCTCGAGATAATGTCTGTGGGAAAGTTCTTACCATATCCATGTGGATTTCCTCCAGGTTCCTTCAGGCTTCCTCCTGAAAACAGCAAGTGCATTAATGCCACTAAATTTCCACTAGGCGTGAATGAGCATGTAATAGACTGCTGTCCCAGCCAACGTGTATTCCCACTTTGTGCCCAGCATTCCCGGGATAGATCTGAGAGGACAGATTTTATACTCAACTAAAAGTGAAGAAAAGCTGTTTGAGGATCTGCTTCTTTACTTTTGACAGCCAGGTTGTGCAGGACTATCGAGGTCCTGAGGAAGTTTCTCCCTGGGGATAATAGGTCTGCTGATGGTGACTAGTAGCATCAGAGCTAACTTCTGGCTATTTTGTGTAGATTCATGACTTTTATGCCAAATTAAGCCCATTTAAGATCCAGTTTGTCAAATGTAGAAAAGTTCAAGGGGGTGAATAATTATGAATGGCATTGTGTTGGCTGTGATCTTTTTACCAAACACTGGTAATTTCTTTTCAACTTTTGTGAGTACATGCCATGCCTTAGTTCAGTTTATGTTGATGTTGTTCTTCAGAGGCCTTGTTTTGAATCAGGATGTCGCTGTGGTATGTTTAGGAAGTTTCAATGTTCAAGAAGGTGTGATCAGGAACTCAGGTCTGCGATACAGAAGATCCTGATAACTTCTCAGAAGACTGCCAGCTGAGAAGTTAATGACAGTTGTGACAGGATACTGTCAAATATGTGGGTGAACTTTATTCCTAATGGGTTTGTCTTTTCCTGGTTTGATGGTGAAGGTCAAGGGCCACTGTCAAGAACAGCATGCATTATTAAAACATTTCCAGAATGTTCCACAACAACAGAATCCAAGAGGGAAAGAAGGTGGCTGGAGGAGTTTGTTGAGCTTGCTGGTGGGCGAGTATTCCTGGGTGGAGTGTGTCTGAACTGATGAGGCTCTTGGAAGATGGTGAGAAGAGAATCGATGTATTTCTTTTAAGAAAGGGTCACCTGAAGAGGGCTGTCGAGGACAAGAGACGATCCAATGATGAGCTTCATGGTTAAGATAATCTTGGCCACATAGACGCCCAAGCAAATGCCAAGATCATTTGGCACAGGAGTTGGTGAATTGCAATGTGGGAGAGGTTGTGAGGCCATTTGAAGGGATTGCAGGGAACTGATAGACATATTTACCAAAAGTAAAGTTTGAAGAATGATGAAACATAAGACTTATAGGGTTAAAGACTCACTGGACACAACACGTAAGACTGAATTCGGCAGACTAGCACGAAGCGAACCTACTGTATAAATACTGTAGAAATCACTGAAAACTATAAAGATCTATAAAGAACTGCACGTCATTAGGTGAGGATGACAGGTACTAGGAGAATAAGACAAAGCTGTTTACCTGCTGAAGAAGGAGAAACCATGGAACCAGGAGTCATACAGGGTGACAACGAGGTGCAGCAAAAGGATTGATATAAAGTTTCTTTGAAACTTGCTTTGGAGTATGGTGTGAATAGTTGAGGTTAGCCAAAGAGAGTTTGGCTTGAGTGAGGAAGGCCTGGAAGGATGCTGTTTCCAGACAGATGCTGAGGAATTCCAGAGACGTTAAATGGCTCTATGTTTTCCATATACAGTGATATGGAACGACAGTAAAAGGCTGTGTTCCAATAAGAGAGGCTGTGATCCTGGTGGAGTGAGACAGTCAGCAACAAGATGGCATTCAAAAGATGCCTCCATTTAGGGTTTAAAAATCTCTCTGCATTACTCTGAATTTAAAACTTTAGCGATGATCTTGGAGTTGGACAGTCAAGCATCATGCCCTGCTTGTTAAGACACGAAGTGACATCACTGATAATTGAATACCAGGGTGAAGATTTTGGAACTGGCTATACCACTAACAGAATCCATCTGTGCATTTGTAGTGCAGAGGGGAGAAGAGGCCAATCGCAAAGCCATCAGAACCCTCATTCACCAGTAAAGAGGAAACAGTGGACTTCATCTATCAATCTTTTAGTAAAGTTGTGCATAAATATTTTCATAAAAACTGAAATAAAAATCCTTGCCAGATTTATAAAACTTTCTCTGATTTTCTTCATCCTAAAGTGCACATGTTGACAAAAGCTAATCAGCTGTAAATTACCAAGTACCATTCCCAGCACATCTGATTTACATTTATCCAGGCCCATAAAACGCCACAAAACGGAAAAACTGTCATTGAGAACTGAAAATGACAAGATGGCTACTAAACACTACTAACCAATGAAACAGTGAAGAACGGTTAGATAACAAAAGCAGTTGGAAAAATAGGAACAGGAAAATAACATTAATTCCTACAGAAAGTGGCGAGTGCAGTTAGGACTAACTGTAGTTAGCAGTAATAACTGAGAGTAAGTTAGTCAGAGGAAAATGTTTCAATGGAAAGGGAAGGGAGAGAGATGGAAACATAAAGGAAAACCCTAATGGAGTTTCAGTGGCTTTTCCTCCCAAACTTCAGCTTACTTTGGTTAATCGTACATGATGTTGTGAAGAACATTTTACAAAGAAGAAGCAATATGTTTTACATCTCGGGGTGACACAGATTATTATCAGCATTATTATATAACACTCTCCATCTGCTCCGAGATGCTTCATCCTGATTTGTCATGATTTGATTAGATAAATGGAGTGATATTAAAATCAACTTAATTGAATAATCGAATTAAACTGTTTCCAATAACTGTGACCTCAGGTTTGGGATTCACCCAGTCGCAGGACGCATGCCAGGACAGCTGAACGTGCTGTTGGCCGAAGCTGGGGTTCCTTATGATGTTGTTCTGGAAATGGATGAGATTAATGAGGATTTCCCTGGTGAGGTTCAGCATGCACACGCGCACACACACACACACACACACACACACACACACACACACATGGACAGAACCTAAACCAAACAGCTGAGAACCACATTGTTGTTAACCAGTGCCAGACACTCGTTCAGTTATATGTAAAAGTAAGATTCAAAGAATCACTGATTCAGGTTCTGTTTGATTCAGAAATGTGTGGATATACTGATGCATCTCAAAAAAACTTGAATATCGTGAAAAACTGCATTTTGGTGAGGTGGTACTAAAGCCCAGGGTGCTTTGATAGTCGGGTTTTTCTCATCTTCCTCTTGACAATGCTCCATAGATTCTCTGTCAAGAGAAGCACAGGAACACACAGAAGCACAGTAGTGTCATGGTCAGCACACCATTTGGTAGTAGTTTTGGCACTGTGAGCAGCTGCTAAGTCCTGCTGGAAAAGGAAATTGGCATCTCCGTAAAGCTTGTCAGCAGATAGAAGCATGAAGTGCTGTAAAATCTCCTGGTAGACGCCTGAGTTGACATTGGACTTTGGATAAAACCACGGAAACTTCACACTGGACTTCAAGCACCTTGGATTCTGTGCATCTGCACTCTTCCTTCAGACTCTAAGACCTTGATTTCCAAATCATTTACTTTCATCTGAAAAGAGGACTTTGGACCACTGAGCAACAGTCCAGTTGGTTTTCTCCGTAGCCCAGGTAAGACGCTTCTGATGTGGTCTCTGGTTCAGGAGTGGCTTGATATTAGGAATGTGACAGCCGCATTCTGAAGACGCCTGTGTGTGGTGCCTGTTGATGCACTGACACCAGCTTCAGTCTGTGCCTTCTGAAGCTCTCCCAAGTTCTTGAATCGACTTTTCTTGACAGTCTGAGATCATCCCTGTTGCTTGTGCACCTTTTCCTACCGCAGTTTTCCCTTCCAGTCAATGTTTCATTAATATGCTTCCATACAGCAGTCTGAGAACAGCCGGCCTTTTCAGCAATGATCTTCTGGTGCTTAGTCTCCTTGTGGATGGTGTCAGTGATCCAGAGTCTTCTGGACAACTGTCAAGGCAGCAGTTCCCATGATTCCCCATGATTGTGGTTGTGTGTACTGAACTAGACCAAGAGATACACTGCTTGAATAGTAATGTACTCAAACTTGACATGAAATATTCAAATACTCTGAGATGTTTCTATTTAAATGTATTGAGCTGTAGGCCATAATTATCAAAATTAAAATAGAAAAATGCTTGGCACATTTTATTTTGTTAGTTTAAATGGGTCTAGAACATATATTATTTTCACTTTCTTAAATAACTGATGGAAAATATTGCCCTTTTTCCACAATATATATTTTAGATGAAATTGTAAATATCAAATGAAGACTCACTCATCCGTGTTTGATTTGATTAATACTCAAATAAACCATTTTTAAAGGTTTTAAAGATATTCAGGGTATATTATCGATTTTGTTAAAAAATAAACACAAGAAATGATTACTTTCAACATTTCAATTCAATTTTATTTGTATAGCACTTTTAATAATGGACAGAAATATAAAATTTACATTTAAACAATCAATATTTAATAAAAAAAAAAATCATATTTAACCAAATTGTCATTAAATCAGATATCTGTGGATTTGACATCAAAATAAATAATTCTAGCCCTGAATTTAATGATCTGTATTAAAAAAAGATTCAGAATCACTGATTCATATTCTAGAAATTAATCAGCTTGTGCAACTCCTTTCAGAGGTCACATACTGGTTCTCAGAAAGCAGTGTCATGGCTACAGTTGTGTGTGTGTGTATGGCGAGAGTGAGAGTGAGAGAGAGAGATCGCTTAAATAATCGCTTAAATAATATATGAAATAAGGGCCATAGTCAGTCATCAACCAAGCCGAATAAAGAAACAGGGCATAATGATTTTCTCTGATAATCTCTGGAAGATGATGCAAACACCAATTATTCATATTTGCAATAAGAAAAAAAAATCAATATTGGCGATCCTTCAGCATTGTATGCCAAACAAGGATTCAGTAAAAATAAAATGATGGTCATGGTGCTGATTCAGAAATCTCTGGAATAAGAATCACAGAGTCATATGCTGGCAATGATTCAATTCGTGCAGATTCATAACTTCAGATTAACTGTTAATGCTGTGTGAAAGTTCCCAAAAACTTTCATGTCCAAGTACTGTGTGTGTGTTAGTGTTGTAAATAAATAATGATTCATACTAAAACACTGTGGAAATGATTCAGAAATGCATGTTTAAAGAATTGCTGAGTTACATTCTGTGTCAGTTACAATGTTTAACACAAATTACCATGTCACTGATTCAGAAATGAATGGATAGATTGAATAGAATGGATAGATAGAGGCACCGATTCAGAAAAACTGGTACTGCCTCACTAAAATCTATACAAAGAAGTGTGTGATTCATTCGTACCAAGTTATCTTCACTTATTGGGCAGCACGGAGGTGCAGTGGTTAGCAGGTCCCCTGGGGTGATACCTGGGTCTGTGTGGGTTTCCTCTGGGTGCTCCTGTTTCCTCCCACAGTCCAAAGACATGCAGATCAGTTCAACTGACTATATTGCCCATAGGTGTGAATGTGAGTGTGCATGATTACCCAGCCCCAAGACCCAGTGTCGGTCCCAAGCAGCCAGAAAATTGGGAGTGCTGGGTCAGAGAGCAGCCAGAAGAAATTATCTTCACTCATTAACCACAGGGTATAAATAAAGTTATCACTAAATCATATACAAATCTTTTGACTGAGAAATGTTCTTGAACATGTCCTTGAAATGTTATGTAATATTTTTCAAAGAGTCACTGATTCACATTCTGTCCTAACAGATATTAATCTCAGTCCTGGCCCAGAAATATGAAGAATCAATTATTCACATCGTCATTAATCACGGTGCTAAAATTAATTATGGTGATGATGCAGGCATCTACGAAATGAGATTTAAAGATTTACTGAGTCATATTTTTGTCATGAGGAAAATGAATCAAAACAAAGAACCACTTACTGCCATTATCTCAATCATGGTGATGAAACAAATCTTTTCAATGACTCAAAAGCGTCAAATGCTACAATTTGCCATTGAACCAAATATGGAAATGACTCAGTAATTTACAGAATAAAATTTTAAAAAGTAATCGATTTCCATCAACAATGGTTAGAGAAGATATAAAGAGTCACTGATTTATAATTGGAGTAATATTCATTTAAACACAGTGAAGTAATGAACAGACAATCGATTCAAATCAGAGCACAGACATGACACTAACACTGTGTGAAGTTCTCAGAAAATCTTGCTTCATATCCTAGCAATTGTGTGTGTGTGTGTGTGTTGACTCTGTAAGGATTCATTTTCATCCCTTAATTGTGTACAGACATGCAATGTTTTGGAGCAACAGTGTACACACAGCTGATAATCACGCAGAGCTGAGCCTGGATTGCTTTAAAGTCCCCGTGTGTGTGTGTGTGTGTGTGTGTGTGTGTGTGTGTGTGTGTGTTTCAGAGACTGATTTGACGCTTGTGATTGGAGCCAACGACACGGTGAACTCTGCGGCTCAGGAGGATCCGAACTCCATCATTGCCGGGATGCCTGTGCTGGAGGTGTGGAAGTCCAAACAGGTCAGTACGTAACACACACGGATCTCCCACCTTCTGAACATGAGGACGCAGATGTTAGGGTACCAGATCACTACGCTGTGTTTTTGGATGTAAAGAGATGCAAGGTGCTGTGAGCCAGGGAGTCAGAGCCCCACATCTTTGGGTTTAAGAAGAAGTCCAGCAGGAGACTCCACAGACATCCTGATGGTTTTCAGGGTTGGTAAGACAGGCCTGAACGATCTGCGTATCCAAACCTTGCTGCTGCTTGAGTGGGACTGTGATGGTTTCAAAAGGCTTCATAACTGACCTATTCAACAGCTAGAGCAGCTAAAATCTACAGTGGACCTGGTGCGCAGTCAATGTTCCAGTTCATCACAAAGGTGTTCAGTGGGGTTGAGGTCAGGGCTCTGTGCAGGACACTTGAGTTCCTCCACTCCAACCTGAACACCATGTCTTCATGGAGCTGCTTTGTGCCCAGGGGCATTTGGCATGCTGGAACAGGTTTGGGCCTCTTAGTTCCAGTGAAGGGAAACTGTAACACTGCAGCACACAAGGTGACCGAATCCCTGCCTCAGAACAATCCCTTTACTTCAGCAAAAACATACAAGCATTTCTGCTTCAAACTTTCCATTCACCAACTCTTCATTAATTTTTACTCTCTGCTAATACAGCACACGATGTTCAGACAGGTATTTTATTCCCGAGGCAGGCCACACCTTTGACTATAGCTTTGAGGAAACCTGTATGTCAAAGAGCCAGTGCATCAGCCACTGCAGAATAACATCTCAGAGCCTAGCTCCTGGTCTTCATATACAGCAGCCTGGGTCAGGTCAACAGGCTGCTCATTAGGGTGCCAAAGAAGAGGGCTACACAGCTAGCAAAATACCAGCAAAATACCCCCCTGGAGTGTCTGCGATCATCACACGTAGAGAAGGCGCTGCTACTTACAGCCTTCATATGGACCATGTTTAACTGTATGATGGTGCATTTCTCCACACCTCTAATATTCACGCGTGTGTGTGTGTTCAGGTAATCGTGATGAAGCGGACGCTGGGTGTGGGTTACGCCGCTGTGGATAATCCCATCTTCTACAAACCTAACACGGCCATGCTGCTCGGAGACGCCAAGAAAACCTGCGACAGTCTGCAGGCTAAAATCAGAGACACACTCGCCACCAATTAGGGGAAATGACATTTATTCCTCATCACACGCTACTGTACACTCAGTAACACAGTGAATACATGGCCTCAGTTTCGTGTGCTGATCTGTACATAAAATATATCACAAACACAGCGAGGGCAGCTGAGTGTAGCGTGGAGGTACTGCGGAGGGAATGAGCAATGAAACACCTCTGACCGACTGTGTGCGTGTGTGTGTGTGTGTGTGTGTTGATGAGCCATTCTCCTCCTCATACTCTGCCCTGTTTGGCTTTTCTGATCAGTTTGTGTAGAAAGGTGTAAAAGAAGAGCAGATTGTCGTACTCTCCTCTGTACTCCCTCCGTAAACAGTGGATGTGGAAATCCTTCAGGAAGTAATAAATGGCCTCGATGGTGGCCAAGTACGTATCGGGAGATCCTCGCTGGTGACGCCAGAAACACGTTTTCCTTGATTTCAGCTCCACACGTGGAAAATCTGCACACACACACACACACAAAGTTGTAAAAGCCTCCTAAACTCTACAGTGTGGTTTTAAAATCTTTTAATCATGTATCAAACACATTTCTTCCCTTGATTCCAATTTTTTCAATTATTTTTGGGTGGGGCTACATATCAGCTGAGACTGTGGTGTTATATCACAACTTCAAACCAATCACAGTCAGACATGCAAATTATTAGAGACAGATAAATAGAGAGAGATGATGAGCTAATCTTAGTGATGCGAAGCTGTTAGAGATGGCACACATGCATGCATACTCGGGAGGGTGTTTTTAAAGAGGGTATAGAGATGTTCTTTGGCTTGTTTTTTGGCATTAAAAGTAAAAAAAAAAAAAAGCAAAAAAAAAGAATAAAAAAGCAATACAGATTAAATAGTGTGTGTTTGTGTGTGTGTTACCCTGTAGCCGTTCATCAGTAATGATTTTAGTGGTCTGGTTCCAGGTGCTGTCGATGAAGATGACTCTCTGAACCTGGCAGGTGTGCTCCTGTGTGTGCCGAGTGTTCTCTGATATGTGTGTGTGTGAGTGTGTATGAGTGTGTGTGTGTGAGCTGTCGCTCGTCTCTTCCAGCCTGGGTTTCTTGACGTCTCTCTCCTCTGCCGATCTCTCTGCTCCTCTTTTTCTCCCGTTCTTAATGATGTAATCAGCCAGCTCCTGAACCGTCATGGAGTCTGGACCTGGAAACACCAGCACCACCTGGAGACGCAAGACACACATGCGTGCACACACACGATCAGATCGACAACATGAAAAGAAATGACATTAATCTGTGTGTGTGTGTGTGTGTGAGAGTGTGTGAGAGAGAGAGAAAGAGAGCGAGACTCTCATACATTGTGTGTGTGTGTGAGAGAGAGAGAGAGAGAGAGAGACTCTCGTACAGTGTGTGTGTGTGAGAGAGAGAAAGAGAGCGAGACTCTCATACATTGTGTGTGTGAGAGAGAGACTTGAAGCTTTTTGTGTGCGTGTGTGTGTGAGTGTGTGAGAGAGAGAGAGACTCTCGTACATTGTGTGTGTGTGTGTGTGTGTGTGTGAGAGACAGAGAGACTCTCGTACAGTGCATGTGTGTGTGTGAGAGAGAGAGAGACTCTCGTACATTGTGTGTGTGTGTGACAGAGAGACTCTCATACAGTGTGTGTGTGTGTGAGAGAGAGAGACTCTCGTACAGAGTGTGTGAGAGAGAGAGACTCTCGTACAGTGTGTGTGAGAGAGAGAGAGTCTCGTACAGTGTGTGTGTGTGTGAGTGAGAGAGAGAGAGAGAGAGAGAGCGAGACTCTCGTACAGTGTGTGTGTGTGTGTGTGTGTGTGTGTGTGTGAGTGAGAGAGAGAGAGGGAGAGAGTAAAGCCTGCTCTTTGAATTCCATTAATCAGCAACAGACTTGCAATTGTCAATTTCATGGATGATTAATTGGTA
>JAQQZX010000038.1:274802-282302 GCA_030068355.1 Notoglanidium maculatum
ACGAATGTTTAGGCAGCTCAAAATCCCGGACAATTCTAAAATTCCGGCCGGACGCAATTTCCAGGTCTCAAAAAGAGAACATGTCCGGGGAAAAGAGGACGTCTGGTCACCCTACATGTACCAAAAAACATGTACTCATACTGAAAAAATGGTATTGATGCATCTCTATATGTGTTTGTCTTTCTGGAATCTGTTGGAATCACAAGAGCTGAGAAGTCTCCAAACACTTCACCAAGTGTTACTATGCCAGCTGGGAGATATAAACCCTTTTATGATTACAAGGCCCATCTTTAATAGACCCACACACTATCTCAGTTGATGCCTCTCAACACAGAGAATGACCCTACTCTGACTCTAACTCACTGGTTTTCTAACTCTTCATTTTATCATGAAACATCATTTTGGCGATCTCAGTCGCTCAGTCAGTACTTACAACTCATGCTCACAGTTAAAGGGCCATGAACATTACAATTGAGAATTATGTCTTATGCTTCAGTTCATTTATCACTGCAATAGCCCAGCACATAAGCAACTTTACTGCTGCTATTGTAAAGCCACATTGAAGAAGAAACTCTAGAAACATCCTTGACTTGAGGAAATGTGGGCGATGATGTAACTTACCTGTGGTCAATCTCACTCTCTTTCCCTCACAGTCATCTGAAAACAGCAGAGACACCCTTTGATGGTCCCTATGATGGATACTATTCTGACCTCAACTATGTCTTGATATCCTATCCATGAACATCAAGAACAGGAGAAGCATGAAACCACAACTGTGCTGTAATTCAGCCCCCACAGTGAACAAGCTTGGGGCCTCAAATCCAGAAGCAATTCCTGCAATCCACATTGCACAACTGGAATGTCTGCTGTTTTGTGGCCAGGAAAAAATGTGTACGTTTCCTGGAGAATTTTGTTTTAAGTTAGATCTTCTATTCCAATATCCTTCCATTCCAGCATTTTCAGTAGAACTTCCTGGGAAAGCTGAGTGGGATACCTTTGAGCTCAGCAGTTATACTTGTACCTACATAGGAATAGCATTCATGAAATGTATCAGTCAGGATTTAGACCTCACCATAGCACAGAGTCAGCACTGGTTAAAGTGGTAAATGACCTACTACTAGGTCACATCAGGGTTGTGTCTCCTTGCTTGTGCTACTTGACCTTAGTGCCTCTTTTAATACCATTGCTCATACTATTCTCATTAATAGAGGTTTTCTACTATTCATACTATTCTCATTAAAAAAAGGTTGTGGGAGTTAAGGGAATGGGCCTCTCCTGGTTCAGGTCTTATTTGACTGATCATTATCAATTTGTTGATATAAATGGTGACTCCTCTACACATAGTAAGGTGAAGTTTTGTGCTCCACAAGGTTCTGTTTTAGGCCCACTGCTTGATATTAGCTTCCACTTCTATGCTGATGACAGCAGTATAGTTCAGCAAAGCCAGATGAGAGACATCAGCTTAAACTGAGGACTGTGTAAGGGACATTAGACAATGGATCATTACTAACTTCCTTCTACTTAATTCTGATAAGACAGAAGTACTAGTACTAGGACCACATGTAGCGAGAAGAAAGTGTTCCAATTAATGCCTACTCAGATAAGAATGTGCAGGCTATTTGTTGGTACCTCGAACAGTGAAGGCTACAGCAGGGGGCAGATCTTTCTCTTACAAAGCCCCTCAGTTATAGAACAGCCTTCAAATTAGTGTTCAGTACTCAGACACAGTCTCACTCTCAGTCTATGAAAACATATTTGTTTAGCCAAGCGTTTTGTTAATAGCCTTCTATTATGTAAAGGAGCAGATCTGGAGGGTTATCAGGCACAGAGTGTTTTGATAAACTTGGATATTTGAATGTGTCGCCCCTACTTTCATGCGTTCACTCAGGTTTGTTAACAGTGACAAAAGCATACCGAACAATCTGCTTTTATCTTTTTTCTTCTTCTCTCTCTCTCTCTCTCTCTCTCTCTCTCTCTCTTTCACTGTCTGTTGAGCTTCACATCCTTCTCCTGAGATACCAGTGATTCTGACCCCGTCTGCTTTCTGGACCTGCCTGATCCATCCTGATATCCTACTTCTGGTTGGAATCATCACTTGAAAACCACTTGCTCCTGTTGAGGATGGCACCGTATGAACTGCCTCAATATACACCTAGAACTGTGAAGATGGCATTGGACTGCTGTTAACATTTACAATTATGTCATTTGGCAGACACTCTTATCCAGAGTGACTTACAAGTAAGTTACTTACTTAATAAAATTAAATTAAATTTAATTGAATTTGAAACCCTAGAGCCATGCCATGCCAAAACCTTCCAACTGCCTCATTGTCCACTTTAAGCCTAGGGAGTTCTGATCCCTCACAAGCCATCTGTTCCACCTCCAGACCCCAGGTGGTCAATGAGTTAATTAGAAGGCCTTACCATGGCAAGGCACAAGGAGATAAAATGCCTTGGTGCCTTTCCATAGCAAAACCTTCCTAGTCCTCCATGCATGCTTTCTATACCTGTATCACTTTATTTATATCCTAGGGTATCTTGCACCTTGGGTAAGGTTGACCTCAAAGATCATCTTAACAAACAATATGCCCAGACAAGTTCAGAATTTTACTGCCCTTGGTGCACACAGTTTGGGTAATATCCATACTTCTGTTCCTCCTTGAGGTTTTCCTAGAATGTCATTTTCATGTACAGTTCTGCAGCCTTCAACTAGGTACAGCCAGAGCCTATATGTTAAATCCGGAGTCTCTAAAGCTAACCAAGCTCAAAAGGTTGCATATAACTTATAACAGCCTTTTCACTGCCAGATTAAGTTAATTAAAAATTTCCTTGCTAACCATATCCAGGAAGCCACCAATTCACATTTGGTTCATCCTCCAGTTTTCAAAGCTATCTGATCTGACCTATAACCAGATGGTAATCAGTTAACAGCTAAGTATGTATCTTCATCCAAGTGTCAAAAGCATGTGGTGTCAGATTTGATGAACAATAATTCACCTATGGTCCACGATGTGCTGGTATAACAGATGTGCTGTTTTGACCAAACTGTAACCCTCACAGAAAGCCAGAACTACCACACCACTCCGGTTCAGATCAGGCAACATACTCCCCCACATTGCTCCACTCCAGGTTTCCTAGTCATTACTACTGGCCTGTCTTTGGGACCTCACACATTTTCTCCAAGAATACAGAATATTCTGAACTGCTGTTGGACCTGTAACAATCCATTTTCATAACTACAACTGCTTCTCATCTACAGGGACAAACAATGGCCAACAGCCATATGCCCTCATTTAGTCACCACCTCCCATTTACCGTAACTCTAGAGTAAGCAGTGGAGCATTTTCAAGGGGTTTGGTTCCAAAAGTCAACACTGCAGTGAGTACAATGTGACTACAACTATATCTTTTGGATGTCTTTCAGCTTCACATCCCAGCTCTGTCTCCTTTCTCTGAGGTCACTGACACCAAGAAGGACACAGATAACCTCTCTCCACCCTTTCCCAGCTCATGCACCAAACTCCTGTTACAAACTGTCCTGGACCCTGCAAGAAGTCAAGCCATGTTGGTCCATCAGGTTGGGGCAGTTGCTTGCTTGTAAAAATTACTCACAGGCATGGCTCCAGGGGTAAGTCCCAGTTGTCCTGTTTCAGGAATTTTAAGCAATTTCTTTTGGATTCCATCAGTCTGTCTATCTGTATCATTTTCTCATTTATGCAGTTCAGTTTCATCCATGCCTTGATAAATTGGCTCAATATCACTTCTGAGACATATTAACTCAGAAGGTGGACTCTCCTGTGCTCTGCATCTGGAGGCCTGGCTCTTGTCCAGTGCAGACTCTCCCCTGGTTAATAATCTGGCACTGAACCCACTCTTTACAGCTTCCTTGTCCAAAACCAGAGTGTGTTTACAAATCCCTCCAAATGCAGCAAGCAAAGTAAACACACTTCGGTTTAGTAATGAGGCATCTGATTATGTGGTGACTAATCGTAATACCCTCGGCTCCAGAAGTCTGAGTACGCCAGGAATACAAGGATTTCTTACAAATGTTGCATCTGTCTGCATCTGTCTCGCTGCTCAACCACGGAGTTTTATTCATTACGTTTGTGAGGTGAGCTGACAGTAACGATCTGATCAAGCTTTCAAGATTTCCTGCTTGGACAGTGATGAAATCGTTACACACATTAAACTCTCACACATCATTGGTCAAGCAAATACCGGTAGATGAAATTTTCTTTTTATACTCTTTATAGAATGTCTTCTTTTTAGGTCCAAATCAATTTATAACATTTTGATATATACATTAAATTGAAGTACATGGAAAATAAATTAAAACTATGACAGATTCCTTTTATTTAAAGATAATAATTACATTATTCCTTAAATTATCCCCTCTTAAAAAAATATAATATAAAGTCAAACAGGGAATTAAAATATAAAGTAGAATTATATTCAATAGAAATCATTAAAATAAAATAAAAACATTATTAAAAATAAAATATAATTTAAATTTTATTTAAAAAATCTGATCTTAATTTCAATGTTATTTTTAGCATTTCCATTTTATAAATTTTAAGTTTTGAAAAGTGAGAAAGCTTCTGTTTTCTCTCAGGGTCATTTTACTTATTTATATTTTTATTTTTGTAATTTCTTTAAGTGCTCTATTCCAGATTCCTTCAGGTTTGTCTCTGATTTTCCTAGAAGTACATTTTATGCTTAATCTATATAATTCCAACATATTTAATGTTTTATCATGTTAATGAAGGACGTATGTAGTCAGTATTTTTTCCATTTTTCATTTATTTTAATTAAATAATAGCATTATTTTGAAGATAATTTAAAGATTTATTTAACACAACATTCTCATTAATTATTTATCATAATTTCATATAAATATTTCTCTGACTTTAATGTTATGTAACTTTATTGTCTTTTTTCCCATTTTTTTAACCCTTTGCTAAGCTTTTATTACACATTAAACATAATACCCTGATATTTAACACATCTATTACATGAGATGTTTATGTCATTTCTTTGGGGTTTTTTTTGGACTCTTCAATTATTTGAGGAAGAAAGAAAGAAAGAAAGACAGAAAGAAGAGGATAGCAGAGAAGACTCAAAATGAGTGTTGAAAAAAAGGGAAAGTTTGCTTTCAATATTCTCTGTTTTATATCAAAAGTATTGGCTCCCTGACTCACTGCTGTGTCTTGTGATAAAGACCAGCAGATTTAAACATAAAAAAATGCTACAGGTCTTTGGGATATATTATCATTTATTATCTGAGAAAATCAGTTTGGATTTAAAGCAATATTTTATCAATGGATTATAATGATGACTGGTCCATGAGTAGTCTCTACCCCTCCACAGAAATTCCTCCCCTTTCACAACTACAGTCATTTGATAGAAAAAAGCACCCAGGGACTCCGAGTGGGTAAGGTTTGTAGATTTGAATTTGTTAGAATGCCAAAAAAAGTTCTATAACTATAAGAGAAAAGGTGAGGAGAGTGTTAAAGGTGTGTGTGGTCACCTGCCTTTCAGTTTTAATTAGAGCCAGGAGTGTGTGTGTGTGTGTGTGTGTGTGTGTGTGGGCAGGGCCTGCATCTTTATACTGTACACAACTCTAATTACTCTCCACATCTGCTCACGGCTCGCATGCTAAGCGGCAATTTGCTCGGTCTCGCATATGTTTGGGCTCTGAGCAGAGGGAGCTCTGTGTGTGTGTGTGTGTGTGTGTGTGTGTGTGTGTGTGTGTGTGTGTAGTGCTGAGAGGCCTCTCTGTGCACCGCTATTATCTGCGTGTCATCAGAACCCCACAAATCAAGGCCTGATGTTAGTCTCTCTCTCTCTCTCTCTTTCTCTCTTTCTCTCTCTCTGGGAATCACGACACGCTTTCATAACATCATGAAATCATAAACATTGTGAAGTCATGTGGTTTTCCTGATCGGATCCACCGAAACTCCATCCATCCTCGCAGTATGCCCTCTGACCTTCCTGACTCGGTTCATGTGGGGTGACCCAGCATTTTTACACTGAAGAGCTGTGGGGCTTGTTTATTTCCTGTCTACTGTCAAAGCACTATTATTATTGTTATTATTATTATTATTATTATTATAAAATTTATACATTTTTTATCTCATTTCAGCAGCTACCATATTATTCAGAAAAATTTAAGTTTCTGTTGATGTGTGAAATGTCTCTAATTTTGCACTGCAGCTATGAGGTGCTGAATAAAACAATAAAAAAGGATTCATCCAGGAGGAGGCTTTGTGACTTTTGCACTGAACAGGAAGTGGACACAGCATTCTGTGTGTGTGGTGAATTAAAGCAATCTCAGACCAGCAGACATCTGTAGGTAAAACACACACACACACACACACACACACACACACACACACACACACACACACCATGAGTGCATTGAACCATGAATCTCACCAGGAAACATTTACACACAGCACTCACTGTTCTGGGAACAAACAGATGCTAGTGGAGAGAGAGTGAGTGAGAAAGAGTGAGAGAGAGTGAGAGAGAGGGAGAGGGAGAGAAAGCGAGAGAGAGAGAGAGCGTATTGTCCTCATGTTGTTTCAGGGAGTTTTCCCTCGTCACCGCCACCTCTGGCTCGTGCTTTAGGGTTAATTTTAATGTAAGTTTTGTCTCTGGATTTCTGTAAAGCTGTGACTGTCCATTGTTAAAAGTGCTATACAAATAAAATTGAATGGAACTCTGTGTGTTTATATGTGATAAAAACCTGTTATTTTTATTTTGTGGGTACATTTACATATACACACAAAAATCTGTGACAATAAGAAAACTGAAAGCACCAAAAACTTGTATTTTGTTTTTTCCTTGTGGTTAATGTTAGGGCTGGATCAGGGTTAGGGCTGTCATACAGTGGATATAAAAAGTTTACACACCTCTGTTAAAATGCCAGGTTTTTGTGATGTAAAAAAAATTAGACCACAACAAATAATTTCAAAACTTTCCCACCTTTAATGTGACCTATGACCTGTACAATTCAACTGAAAAAGAAACAAATATGTTAAGGGAAAAAATATAAAAAATAAAAAATGTACAATAAGCTGTTTGAATAAGTGTGCACACCCTTAAACTGATACTTTGTTGACGCACCTTTTGATTTAGTTACAGCGGTCACCCTTGGGTCCACACCTGCCATCAATTACAGACACTCTGATTAACCCAAATAAAGTTCAGCTGTCCTAATAGGAGTTTCCTGACATTTACTCAGTTGCCTGCTACAGTAAAAGCCAGGGTTCACAGAGAGCTCACACAGCATCAAAGGGATCTCAGTGTTGAAAGGTATCAGTCAGGAGATGGGTACAGAAACATTTCCACAGTATTGGATACACTACGGAACACACTGAAGACCTTCATCATAAAGAGGAGAAAACATGAGATCACAGTGACATTGGCAAGAACTGGACGTCCCTCCAAAACTGAAGAGACAAGAGGAGAACTGGCCAGGGAGGCTGCTGAGAGACCCA
>JAQQZX010000038.1:284802-289646 GCA_030068355.1 Notoglanidium maculatum
CTTAAATGTATGAAGTAGATGTGTAATATATTTGCTGTATTTTTATTAGATTAAAACCTTAACGTTGACGATTATTGTGATGAATTTAATCGCGCTAACTCAGCTCGGCCACCAGGGGGTAGTCACGCGCTCACGCCGGAAACAGCATTCCAATCATAGACAAAGTTACAATGCGCGTGATCATTTTTAGTCCCGCCCCTTTGCGCTGTGATTGGACAGTAGTACGGAGAGACACGCGCTGATTGGCATGAATGTGAACTTCTAACCAATCGGAGAGCATGAGGGCGGGGCCTATCGCCGTGCCGCTGGAGTCCATGCTGTATTTCTGCACACACACACACACACACACACACACACACACACACACACACTTTCAGAGTAAAGGGGATAGAGGGACATTTACTATAAATGAAACACATGTGTAAACATTAATGTGTATGTAATAAAGCGGAGTGTGCAGACGGTAAGAGAGTTTAATTCAGTGTTTATTACAAAGCTCCAGCCCTTAAAGTGCTAATGCTAATGCTAACGACTGGTTTATTAAACATCAAATTAAATTGCTCTTCAGTTATTTGTTTAAATTACAAAAATAAAAATATCTTTTTAAAGTGAAAACAATGAGCATTTTACTTTATTGTGTGTGTGTGCGTTGTAAAACAATCATAAGTATTTACACTCACATGAATATGTAACTTCAGTGGTTTTGTCCCGGTTTCAGGAGGTAATGCGGTCACAGCCCCGACTCCTGGACGGTACTGACCCGGCCGTGTTTATCGCTAAGCTGGATTTGTTAAAAGGGTTCTGGCAAGTTCCTTTAACTTCCGGTGCCACTACTATTTCTGCCTTTGTGACCCTTGACCTGTTTTTACAGTGCACAGTAATGGCCTTGGGTATGCAGAATGCTCCTGCCGCCTTCAGCGCCTGATGTTCCAGATGTTAGGGAATATTCCTCACTGTAACGTCTATTTAGATGATGTGGTGATATATTTGGATAATTGGCCAGACCATGCTGTTCCAGCGACTTGCTGAAGCCTGCTTAACGCTTAATCCAGCTAAGTGTGAATTCGGAAAAAAGCCACTGTCACTTACCTGGGGAAACGGGTTGGACATGGACAAGTCCGTCCTGTAGACGCCAAAGTGACCGCAGTGTTGTCTTATCCTGTCCCGACTACTAGACGTGAGCTTCGTCGTTTTCTTGGCATGGCTGGTTATTACCGGTGTTTTTGTGAACACTTCTCCCCTCGCCACGTTGTGCAGTCCTGCTGTTCCTGTTCAGTGGCCTGATGAATGCCGTCATGCCGCGTCTCTTCTGTAGCGCTCCCGTCCTGCTGCGCCTAACTTCTCTCTTCCCTTCAAGTTGGAGGTGGATGCTAGTGCTTCAGGAGCTGGTGCAATGCTACTCCAAGGTGGACTGGGAGGTGGATGCCATCCTGTGTGTTACTTCTCTGTCAAGTTTAACCGTCACCAGTTAAACTACTCTACTATTGAGAAGGAGACCGTGGCCATGCTACTCGCCCTTCAACACTTTGAAGTAAATGTTGACTCAAGTCCATCTCCGGTTGTTGTGTATCCTGATCATAACCCTCTGGTTTTCTTAGCCCAAATGTACACCCATAATCAGCGGTTGATGCGATGGGCTCTGTTGGTGCAGGGTTACAACATACTGATCTGAGACAGTATAGTGGCTGATGCACTGTCCCGCTGAGCTAGCCCACATTCTGGGTTATAGTCCAAACATTAGTGTACAATGTGTGTATGTGAATATATGTGTATGTATATTAAATCTATCTAACTGCCTGTTCGCTCTTATGCAGGGGGTGTTACAGCTGTGTCGTGTGTTATTCTCCTGTTTCTCCAGGTAACACCTCCTTTGTGGGACGTGATTGACTGCAAATGCACTTAATGTGTTCATTTAGCCTTTGGGTGGATAAAAGGCAGGCAAGGCACTCAGAAGAGGCCAGTGGGCCTTCGGGCAGCATTTGGGCTGTGTGTGTGTGTGTGTGTGTGTGTGTGTGTGTGTGTGTGTGTGTGTGCATTAGATTGTGTGATTGCTAATGGTACTTCATGAGGCCAGCCTGTGTTCATGGCGTCTCTGTGTTCTTGAGTTTGCCTAATGCTGATGTGGACTTGGTTTAATGTCTTTTTGTAGTTGCTGTTTGTTGTTCTATGCCTAACCCGATTTGGTTTTTCTTTTGTCTTTCATTGTACAGCGGCTTTGGTTATTTGTTTTTGTTTTCATAACAATCAATAAATGATTGAATTGGTAATACAGTTCTGTTTCCCTGCTCCTGAATCACTCCTGGGGTCAGTATTAATTTGTTGCCTCCCCTGGACATACGGTATTCCTCCGGGGACATAACTAATAATAATAATAATAATAATAATAATAATAATTTAAGGTAACACTTGTACATGTCTAATTATTGTATAAAACTGTTACAGCAGAAAGATTGGTCTGCTCTTGATCAGTACAATTTTTGTATCAATAAATTAATTTTAAAAATGCAAAAATAGAACACTTTAGTTATATTCATGTGATTAGACAAAAGTAGACTAAATATTCAAAGACAAAAAATCTGTAAAAGTAATGAAAATATGTTGGCACCAGTCCAGGACTAATGCCTTGGCTACAGTGATCTTTTTCTCCTCATTGCGTGTGTGTATGTGTGTATGTGTGTTTGTGTGTGTGTATGTGTGTGTGCGTTTCAGGTACGAGCCATGCCGCTGGATCTGGTGGTTCTCCCACCGGAGTACTCGGACCTCGGTACACAGCGATGTCGTCTGGGTCCGGCAGTGATGGAGGATCTCGGTCTGCGTCTCGGCTCTCCGGTGCTGGTGACGCTGCCGGGCGGAGCCTCCTGTCTCTGTACCGCGTGGCCACGCCCCGACCTGGCCGACGCCTACCTGCAGCTGGACACTATCTGCTCCTCACCGAACCTCCACCCAAATGCGCTGCACGGACTCCGCCTCGGGGTGGAGTGGCTCAAAGCCCTGAGCTGTCCTCGTGTGAAGCGTCTGCGCGTGACTGCGCTGGTGCAGAGCGGAGAGTATAAACGTAGCATGTCTGCGCAGACGGTCGGAGCGCTGGCTGCAAAGATGCTTACGGGGATGTACGTCCACGAGAGGCACCTGGTGAACATCTCACACGCAGGAACTCCGATTCGCTTCCTGCAGGTGGACAGCATGAACTCGGGTTCTCATAAAGCGGGACGCGTGACGTCTGAGACTTATCTGGACGTGGTGTCGGTTCGGACTGTCGAAACACACCAGCGCTGGGCACGCGAGGGATCTGCTGTGCCTTTGGGAGGACTGGAGGAGGTTCAAGCCTCACTGAAGGAGATGCTGACACTCCCGCTGCGTTATCCGATCAGCACGCAGCGTGTGGGTGTGGCAGTGGGGCGTGGCGCGCTGCTGGTGGGACCTCCGGGCGTGGGGAAGACGCAGCTGGTGCGCTGCATGGCGCGGGATGCGCGGGCGGCGCTGGTGACGGTGAGCGGGCCGGTGGTGGTGGGGTCACGACCCGGAGAGAGTGAGGAGAACCTGCGTGCTGCGTTTACTCGGGCCTCAGAAGCAGCACAAGAGGAACCATGTGTGCTCTTCATTGATGAGATCGACGCACTCTGTCCAAAACGGAACTCCAGTACCGGAACCCCGGAGAACCGACTCGTCGCTCAGCTCCTCACCCTCATGGATGGAATCGGCAGCGACGAAGGGTTCGTCATTATTGGAGCCACCAACCGGCCAGACACCCTGGACCCGGCCCTCAGGAGACCCGGCCGCTTCGACAGAGAGGTACAGAACCCGCAGAACCGCAGACATTCATCATTCTCCTGTTACAATATTAAACCACCGTTCCATCGGTTAGTTTATATCAGGAACAAACGTTCAATAGATGTTTATCTGGTGGAGGAAAAAATTAAAATGGAGAGAAAGAGAGCGAAAAAGAGAGAAAGGATAAAGGGATGAGGGGCATAAAGACAAAAAAGCATTAAGAAAGAAAGAGAAATGGAGGATGTTATCTTTAAAATGTGGAGTAAGAAAAGACAGAAAAATAGAAAAGGAAAAGTGGAAAAGATGAAGGGAGGAAAGATTCCGAAACGAAAAGAAAGATAAAAGAAAGAAAGATAAGAAGCCATAAAAATAGTCTGAGAATAGTCTGGAAAAAAGAAAGACTGGTTAGTGTGTGTGTCTGTGTGTGTGTGTGTGAGGAGTGTAATGAGTGTGTAGTTCCACTTGGTGTAAGTTGACTCGAAGCTGCTGATTGGTCGGCTGCTGTAACGCTCGTTATCATCAGCTGCTAAAATTCCATCAGGTTCAATGTGAAAGTCTACAATACAGCGTGTGTGTGTGTGTGTGTGTGTTACAGGTAGTTGTAGGTGTTCCCACTCTGCAGCAGAGGTTCCGGGTTCTGCAGTGTGTGTGTGGCAGCGTTCCGCTCTCCCCGAGTGTAGACCTGTACTCCATCGCTGAGATGACGAGCGGATACGTGGGGGCGGATCTGAGTGCACTCAGTAGAGAGGCAGCACTGCAGGCCATACTGCATTCTGCTCAGGTAACACACACTGCACAGGTAATACACACACTGCACAGGTAACACACAGTGCACAGGTAATACACACAGTGCACAGGTAACACACAGTGCACAGGTAACACACACAGTGCACAGGTAACACACACAGTGCACAGGTAACACACACACTGCACAGGTAACACACTGCACAGGTAACACACACAGTGCACAGGTAACACACACAGTGCACAGGTAACACACACACTGCACAGGTAACACACAGTGCACAGGTAATACACACAGTGCACAGGTAACACACAGTGCACAGGTAACA
>JAQQZX010000038.1:353910-368910 GCA_030068355.1 Notoglanidium maculatum
GTGTGTGTGTGGGCGTGTCTCTGTGCATGGGCGTGTCTCTGTGTGTGCGTGGGCGTGTCTCTGTGTGTGTGTGTGTGTGCGTGGGCGTGTCTCTGTGTGTGTGCATGGGCGTGTCTCTGTGTGTGTGTGTGTGTGTGTGGGCGTGTCTCTGTGTGTGTGTGTGTGTGTGTGTGTGTGTGTGGGCGTGTCTCTGTGTGTGTGTGTGTCTGTGTGTGTGTGTGTGTGTGTGTGTGTGTGTGTGTGGGCGTGTCTGTGTGTGTGTGTGTGTGTGTGTGTGTGCTCGCACACTGTATGTAGAGTTGCCTGGACCAAGGCAATGTAACAATAATGAGATGCTAACCAACTTTCATTCAATTTAGGATCTTTATACAGGATGTGCTGTCAGCAGTCTCTCAGTCTGAATAAAGTGCTTCCGTACTCTTCTGTGTTTGAGAAGAAGGTAATTTAAACATAGCCCTTTGACAAAGCACTCCCAACAATGAATATTTATATAATAGTTTATCATACAAACCTCTGGCCCTTAAATCATACTCCTTTCTATAATACGTTCTGTCTGATTTAATACACTTTAACAAACATACACTTACATAGCAAATTGGGTAAACAGGGATGTTAACAGCTCAAGGTTTATAAAATTCCTTTTATGAGTTGTGTAACTCAATTATACTACAAGAAGCATCATTATTAGTAAATAACTCAGAATACAACAGACCTACTATACAAAATATCCAGTGTTCACCCCCTATTCCAAAAAAGTTGGCACGCTGTGTTAAACAAAAATGAAAAGAGAATACAATGATATTTCAAAGTCCTTTTCAGCCTATATTCAATTAGATACAATACAAAGACAAGATATTTACTGTTCAAACTGATAAACTTTACTGTTGGTACAGGAGTTACAAAAGACCGGGACAGTTGTGTAATGCTTAAACACCTGTCTGGAACAGTCCACAGGTAAACAGGTTAACTGGTAGCAGGTGGCCGCATCAACATTGTGTCTTTGTATTTTATTGAATCTATATTCAACAAGGACTTGCAAATCATTACATTGTGTCATAATTTACGTTTTGCACACCGTACCAACTTTTTTGGAATTGGGGTTGTACATTAATAGGACATGAGTGTCAGTGTACAAGTCATTACTGGACCCGAAACAAGAAGCAAGTAGCAAGATAGTATGTGGGGAAGTGAAATTATGTTTGGAAGACGTATTAAAAATGAAAGCAGAACTGAAAATGTTGACTTGTCCTAGACAAGCTGTACACCAAGTAGAGTACAAAATGTATAAAAAATTGCTGACAATTCAACGGATAAAGAATGATTTCCATTGCAGGAACTTCCTGTAGCGCTGACCGCTATCCCTGGTGTGAAGTGCACACCTGAGCTACTCGCTCAGCCAGTAATTAAAGGGAAGGTAATACACAATTCTGTTCATTTCTCTCAGGATTTTACAAGACTGCGGAATGTTTGACAGAAAGATTTGTTTAGATGACACTTGTAGAAATCAGACAATTAAAAAGAAATGGAGGCTTTTACATTGGGGTTTTTTTTTTTTTTTTGGACTTATGATTAACAAATTATCAACTAAATAATATCCAATAAATTATTTTTTTTAGATTTTTTTTATAAGGTAGTGACTGTAAATGAGTAAAGTGGTTATTAAATATGAAGCATGACAATGAAATTAAGTTGATTAAGCTTTGCATGATATAGATGCACGGATATTTTTGGAAACTCCGTCCTACACAAATGTGGGACTACAAGCCCATGACCCTTATTGTTACCATCTTGTCGATCTTATAAATGAATAATATTGTGTTAGTAGTGTGACTGTTGTATTAATACTGATTTAATACTAACGTATACTTCAGTGTGTTTATTCACAGTACTATAGATTTACTCCGCTTGTGTCCAATCGCACATGGTTTTGCTTTTGTGTGTAAAAGGCCAGGAGTCTGCAGGGCTACTGGAATGAGCTCCAGTGGATTATTGAAAGGACAAAATATTTTGAGACCGTGCCTAACCCTCGATACCGGTTCTCCCAAATTAAGAGCGACTGGACCAAACTACAAGCAGCACTGGTGAGGAGAGACCATGCACAGTCTCCTTCTGCCACTATTGCCTTTTCCCTAAGTGCCACTAAGTACATGCAAATTCTGAAAATATCTGTAGAGGTAAGGTGCTGTTATATTTCTAGGATTTCTCATGTTAATTTGGGTTTGCAGCATATTGGTATTTCTAGGCTGTACGAGTTCTGTGTGAAGACCACTCTTACTTCTAAAATAGTAACCACGTTTTCTGTGAATAATAATGACCCATAATATGGTTACAGAACACCGAGAAAAAGAAATCCTCGAACTACCTGCAACAGCTTGAGGAAAACGCCAAAAAGTAAGTGGAGTGCTCTGTGCGAGTGCTCTGTGCGAGTGCTCTGTGCGAGTGCTCTGTGCGAGTGCTCTGTGCGAGTGCTCTGTGCGAGTGTGTGAGCGAGTGTGTGAGCGAGTGTGTGAGCGAGCATGTGCGTTTAAGGAGTGTGTGTGCATGCTTGAGTGTGAGGGCTGCGTGTGCGTGTGAGGGGTGCTTGTGAGTGCGAGGGGTGTGTGTGAGTGCGAGGGGTGTGTGTGAGTGGGTGTGCGTGTGAGGGGTGTGTGTGAATGCGAGGGGTGTGTGTGAGTGGGTGTGCGTGCGAGGGGTGCTTGTGCAGGGGTGTGAGGGGTGGGTGTGCGTGTGAGGGGTGTGTGTGTGAGAAGTGAGAGTGTTTATTCACAGTTTATTCAAAACAGAGCCACATGCTCTGCATTACTGGAGAACTCTTCTCTCTGTAAATGCATGACAAACAGTTCCTTGCTAATGGAGCAGGCTGTCCTCAGCAGCCACGAGCCCTCGCACAGTCACACTAAACACTGCGTCTGTTCTGCACTTACTCCCTAGGGTTCTGTCTGTGGTGGATACATGGCACATGGGTGAGTAAAACAGGTGTATCACTGTGATTTTGTTCTTGACATGTAGCACACATTCCACACACACACACACACACACTATTTTTAAAGGAAATGTTCTTGACTTTGCCCTAATGTTTCAGGGCCAAATAGTTTTGGTCCTCTGGGAGCAGTTTTCATTTTTCTGTGTAATGAGTAAAGTATGTAATAAAATAAACTCCGAGGACAAGTTGGAGAGCAGAGGAATGATGGAGTTAAGAAAGTCCTCACAATCCCCCACTTTTGTTTTTTGTTTTGTTTTGCGTTTGTTCTCTCCCACGTGTCATGACAGGTACAGTTCCTATCTGACTTAAATATTACTGCTGTTATGATTGAGTAAAATTAACCAATGAAGACCATAGAGCTAAAGAAATTGCAAAACATGTTGATGGCTGAACTTCCAGTGACCCTGCCTGTGCTCTACAGATAAGGGAGTGGTTCCTCTCTTTCAGGAGGTGGACCGTCCGCAGAGGGCGCTAGTAGGCCTGGTAAGTTACAGCTCATTCCAGTACTGTTTTCCCAAAACTTTCTATTAACACCTCATCTATTAACAAAGACATTTGTGTGTGAGCTCCATAGAAGAATATGAGAAGAGAGATCGGAGTGTCGGCTTTTATTCCCTGGTATTTACATCTAGATATAATATATAATTCTTCATAGAATTGTCTTTAATGCACAGCAAAAACAAATTAATTGGCCTTGCTGTTCCAGTACTTTTGGAGCAGACTATAGATCTCGAGAAAAAGGGCTGGTCACAGCTGCTCTCTCAGTGCATTATCTATTCAGATGGCAGCGTGGAAAAAGGCACAAAAAATCATTTTTCTTCATTTAACGTTTATGGGGACCTTCTATAATCATATATCATACTGATTGTTCTTCTGTATTATGTTATTTTGTCATGCGATTTGATGACTGAGCATTGATCATAATGATTATGTATAAATAAATGTTTTTTGTTTATAAATAATATAATTTAATTATCATTAATTAATTATAAATAAATGCTCTATATGAAATGCTTTTTTCCATTATACTCACGGTACAAAGAGTGGAGAGATTTGAATTTCACATCTCTTAATCGTTATGATTGGGTTTCTCTTGGTCAGGTTGTGGATAAGCTCCGGGAACACCTGAACAAATACCTGCCACAGCTGGGGAAGAAAAAGATTGAAATGCTGGCGGTGAACTACACGGCCAAGCTGGTGTGTGCGCTCATGTCTCCGGGGGAAAGCCTTGAACTTAGATTTTTAGCTCACTGATGATTGTATAATGTAATTGATACAGCGAAAATTAAACTGCCGACAGCTTAAAATAGACATGGAAGAATGGTTTGTTCAAAAATTCTTTACTTTCTTCTTCTTTCCTTCTTTACTTGGCAGATTCTTTACACCTTCTACAACTTTATAATTATTGCCAATGTTCCAATATCTGTGGGTTAGATGTGGCATTTACAATTTTAGTCATTTATTTATTAATTTATCGATGCATTGTTACTTTTCTTGTTGCTTTTTCAGCTATTCAGCAGTCAGATCAAACACGAGTAAAGTTCAGCTAGTGGAGAAGTCAGTTCACTGAAGCGGGAAAGACAGGATCTGCTGCTGGTGATAGTTACTTCTGCTTTGTGTCGACTTTAAGTTCGGTTTGGCCTGTTTCTAGATTATCTATATAATAGTGGAAACATGGGCACATAATTACACATAAAACAGGAAACTGTCACTGTCACAATTTTCCAAGTATTGACCAGATGACTGCTGAAGCACGGCGTGAATAGGATGTGTTTTTGCTGAGGAGACTTCCTGTTATGCAGCGCATGCGGATATGAGAAGTCCAGCATGTTCTGTGTGTTCTTCGTACATGCTAAAATGTGCTGAATATGTGGAGACTTTTGGGCAGGTGGATACAGGAATTGAAGATTACGTTGTTTTGTTTTGATTTGATTTGAATTCATTTTCCCATGTGAGACAAATTGTTTTCTGTTTGATAGCTTTGTAGTGCAATTTGTAGAATATGTAGAATGTACAAAGGAGAACTAGAAGGAAGTTCATGGATCAACGTTGATGTTGGCTTGACAGAGTCAGCTAGAAATGATAAAAGTATTGCACTATTTTACACTGTTTTGTTGTCATTTATTTTAAACTGTTTTGAAAAAATTGAACAGGTTAAAAAGTTAAACCAATTCCAGCATATTCAAGTTGGTTGCTAACCTGATTCATGTGGTTGCTAGGGTGTTGCTGGGTGGTTACTATGCTACCCCAGTTGGTTGCTAGGGTGTTTCTAGGTTTCAGTATGATCTCAGCTGGTTGCTAGGGTATTTATTGGTTGCTATCACAGTCTGCCTGGTTGCTAGGGTATTTATTAGGTGGTGCAGTGCAGCTTTAATTGTATTCAGTGTATCTGAACTAAGAAAGGCTCAAATCATGTGAAGACAGGACCAGCGGAACATTTCCTTTGTATTCATCTACAACGCATTTGCAGTGTTGCTACACAGAAACCGTAATTCTGTTTTTTCCCCCAAAAGCATAAGTGCCCTATAGTGAGCTGAATTTTGTGGCTCTTCATCAAAAATTACGACCTGAGAAAATGGTGCAATTTTTTAAAATAAAATAAGAAGAAGAAGAGGAAGGTGAAGAACAGTTTAGATCCCACACTTCATTAGAAGAGATTACACGTGAGGAAAATCTGACCTTTTGTATAATGCAGTTAACAATATCACACATTTGCATGCATTTAAATGGGGACCTAGAAATAGTGCAGAATCTTGAGTATTAAATATTCAAGATAATAGACAACTTTCTTTCTTATACACATATATATAATATAAGCTTCTGTTTATTTCCATGTGTTTATTTGTTATGTGAAAAACATGTTACTATGTGATGAATAAACCTGTTCCTAAAATGAGTATGAGTATACAGTACCATGAGGATGAAAAAGTGGGCAAGGTTTAGAAATCCACAGGACTTCCTGCTGATGCTAGTTTGTAATGAGAGTGTGTTTCTGTGTGTAGCTGGAGCTGCTCAGACACGTGTTGGAGACGCTGTGGCTGAAGCTGAACTTGGGTCGCAATGTGCTTTGCATGTGAGTGGTGATGTATAAAGAGCAGTAAGTGATTTCTTTTCTGTTAGTGGTGTCGACGCTGCAGACTGCCACCATGTTCTGACCTAACTGCAAGTTATTCAGGAGTGTAAAAGAGTGCAAAAGGCCCTGCTGTCTGCGTTGGAAGGATGTGATGTTGCTGCAGCAGACTGAAAAGATCTGAGGAAGCTACACATGTCTCAGAGGAAGCAGGCGTTGGCCCGGACAGCCGCTGACGTCTGATAGTAATTGGAGCAAGGGGCTGACCATTGGCAATAGAGACAAAGACTCACTTAAATATTAAAATCAGAGAGAAAGTTTTTCAGTTCCTGGTTTAAACACTGGGTGTCTGAATCATGCAAATCTCACAAAAAGGGATCCGCTTCCAAACCTCTTTCAGCTAATTGTGTTTAACATTCACATATCTAACTATTCACATAACATATAAAGCATTGTAATGGTGGCAATCAAGCAGACATATTAATTTATTTTCATTACTACACTTAATAGTGCCGATAATAAGACCGATGGTCCAAGACCCCATATTTTGTTCTGGATCTAGCTCGCAGTAACAGAATTGTGGGTTATCACTGTAACTGTGCTAATTATCATCATTGTGTTTTGTGTGCTGTAGTAAACAGCAAGGCAGCTCGGAGGAGTGGACAATGTTTCACACGATGTGTCGGATTCTGGAAGCCGCTAAAGGACTGTGTCTTCCCCTCCCACCTGGTGAGAGGAACCTCCCATTTCAGTCCTCACATGCCCAATTTATTTCTCTCTTTTACATTTTAGACAAAAGTGAGGCTTGTTAATGTGTATAGGTAAATGCTGGTATGTGACCTGGTGTGAAAATATCTAGGTTACGCTACACTTTTGAGTGTGCTGGGTGTACGCTGTCTACCTCGCCACACTTTTTTGCTGTATGTGGACAATGGCTTCCTACACCTCACTGAGCCTTTCGTGTCACGCCTTATGACAGGTGAAGGTTACTACCATACCTGCACACAGAATACACACACAGACATGACATGACTGTTCCACTGTGAACCTCTGAGACCTGAGTCAGTGAACCTGTCTACAGCTCAACCTGTTCTTTATTCTCTTTGGCAGATCTAGATAACAGTAACGGCAATGAAGAACTGAAGTTCAGTGTCCTGAAAAGACTTCCTGAGGTATGTTTACCTGCCCATAACTCTTAGTGATGTACCAGTGCTAGCTCTAATCATTAGTTCCAGTCCTGGATGAGCAGCATCCGTGACTCTGTGTAGGTCTGCCCTTCTGCTCGCCCGTGGTCGTCACATAAAATTCTAATTATAGCACTGAAAAGTCCCACTGAAACCGTTATAGCGATGTCATCAGCAGGCATGGCAAACAATCTTCATGAATGTAACTTTTGACTTAAAATATGAAAGCTCCATCAGTCGAAGATGGAAAAGAGAGGTGAAGCCGATTTCAACCAAAGTGAGCTAGCGAGCCAACAGGCTACCAGTGGGTGTGGCTTATTTTGGATCTATTTCCTTTCATGGAGGAAAAATAAACAAATTATTTGGCCATATTTTGCCTGAAATGCCACTTACTCAATATTTCAATTCCCCCTTAATAAATTTCTTATTTACAACACTGTTGTATAAAAGTAATAGTGTGCTCACGGTCATACTGTCCATGTGGTAGTGTGGTTATACTGAATATTGGCACTGCTGTGGTTTCCTGCAACCTCATGCCTACAGCCCAATCACAGCTGTGCCGATATCCAGTAGAACCTCACTCAAAGATTTTAATATAGTTGTAGAAAAATGGTTTAAGGACAGCAAAGTCAAGTTATTGGTGTCACAAAGCCCTGACCTCAATCTGATAAACTTTGTGGACAGAACTCCGTTAAAACCAGTTCTATCTGGAGGAATGGGCCAAAATTCCAGCGTCTTATTGTGAGAAGCTTGTGGAACGCAAACAAAAATGCTTGACCCAAGTGAAGCAATTTAAAGGCAATGCTACCAAATAAGAACAAAGTTTATGTAAACGTCTGACCCGCAGGGAATGTACTGAAATGAAATAAAAGCTGAAATAAATCTTTCTCTCTACTATTATTCTGACATTACACATTCTTAAAATAAAGTAGTGATCCTAACTGGGCTGAGACAGGGAATGCTTTCTAGGAATAGGCAGGAATTGTGAACATCTCAGTTTAAATATTTTTGGCTAAGGTGCATGTTAACTTTGGGTTAAGACAATGGACTAGTGATCGTAAGGTCGTGAGTTCAAATCCCAGCACCGCCAAGCTGCCACTGCTGGGCCCTTGAGCAGGGCCCTTAACCTTCACTGCTCACTTGTATAGAATAAGATGTATGTAAGTCGCTCTGGATAAGGGCGTCTGCCAAATGACATAAATGTAAATGTAACTACTCGTCAAAAGTATTGTAATAGCATGTAGAAATGTCAGAGCTTTCAGACTGACATCACTTTTATTTTCACACAAGTCACAAACAATTTGGAATTGTGTACATATTTCTAGAGTGGCACAGCAGTCATGGAAAGCAACGAAATAAGATTATGGTTCATCCATTTGCAGTTTATAAAGCCACAGTGAGCAGTTCAGCATCCCATCACCATGCAGAAGCAGCGTGCGTACGGTCCTCTCATTCACTGCTTACCATCATGAAGACAGCAACCGGTGTATTAGCATCATGAACCTGATCGTAATCATTAGATTTACATGTGAAGGCTCATCAAAATCAGATTAACATTGCTGTATTTTACCACTTATAATGTTGTGAGAATTTATCAGGCACACATGAAAAACTGTCAACCTTTTCATGGCAAAGTCTTATGAATAAATAATAGAAATATATATAATAGCAGTAGATTACACAAAAAAACCTTTAAAAAAGCTTGCACAACTTTTTAAACTATTTAGGTGTAGATCATGATCATCTAATCATCCTTCCATTCTCTATCAAAAAAGTAACAAGTAAGTTGTTTTGGGTTTTTTTCCCCACACACGTACTAAAGATGCAGTTTTCCTCACAGTTACTCGGGTACAAAGTGGCGTGTGTGTGTGCATCATTTAATTTATAACCTAAAACCTAGTCACTAACTTCTCTTCACTGGTTCTATTGCAGTGAAGGTGCAGCTTTTAAACTATGAAAATTGATGGGTTGATTTTGTTTAGTGCCTGGCCCAGCGAGTGTGTCAGCTTTGGGATCATCCAGTCAGCTCAGCCTGCATCACCCGACAGTGTGTGAGAAGACTACTGGATAAATACACCAAGACCAAGGTGAGTCCATGTAGATATTCTCAGTCAGAAAACCGGCCCCATTTAATCCAGATCCACCTATTAATCCATCTGATTATGACAACATATTTAAAGATATTTCAGTAGTCCATGGTTGAGTAGTGCAGACAACTACATGCTTAGCTAATCCACTGAAAAGACTGTTTGTACTGCTACAGTGGTGAGTGGGAGCACCTTTGTCTGAAAAGATACCATTGTTCATACCTTTAAAATTATTTCTATATCAGCACTTTTTTCGAGAGTGTGTTGAGGTCACATAACATACTCTGTAAGTGTGACTGTTTAAGAGACAAAACTAAAGTAACTGTATACTTCACAGGCATCAATTCAGCTGGAGAGAGACAAATTAACCCATCCTGAGTTTCTGCCACTATCCTACCTTGTCGCTGTGCTCTCAGACATGGAAGAGCAAGGTATTTTTTTTTGGTGACATTTGGTGTGACTTGGAGCTGGGTGTGGTGGGGTGGAGTGGGGTGTGGTTGTGTGGAGATTGTGAGTTTGTGAGATTGTTTTTGTGTGCAGTATATGTGTTAATTAGGTACACCTATGGTGCGCTTATAGTTTACAATGTGTGTTTACAGTGTGTCTAAAGTGTGTGTGTGTGTGTGTGTGTGTGTGTGTGTACAGTGGAGGTGTATATGTAGCTCACTCATTTCCACAAAGTGCCATCTCTCAGTGTATCATTGGATTTGTTGATGGCTTAGTGAAGTGCTGCAACTTCTGGAAACTTCTCCATCGAACCCCCTCACCCCCTACTCCACACACACACACACACACACACACACACACACACACGTTTAAAAGCCCATTACACTGTGTTGTAATGTAAATGGTCCTGAGGTCTGGAGAGACTGAACAGGTGTCCGGCGCTGCAGCTCAGCTCTAATGCAGCCATTACACACACCAGTGTATTATCATAAAAGCCTAATGCAGACACACCTGATCAATAACAGACTGACACACACACACACACACACACACACACACTCAGACAGACAGCAGGGTCCTGATCATCATTCATACACTCTGATCATCTGTGGCAGTGAGACATGTCTCTCTCTGTCTGTCTCGCTCTCTCTCTCTGTCTGTCTGTCTCTCTGTCTCTCTCTCTCTCTCTCTCTCTGTCTTTGTCTGTCTGTCTCTGTCTCTCTCATATATTCATATATATATATATAAAATGAAAAGAAATGGGTAAAAACAACCAAGGAACATCACTACAGCTTTTCCCTCATTATAAACCTCATTATATACCTAATGTCCCAATGTCCTCCTGCTAGCCATAACAGGCCAATATCACAACCATACACTAATTTAGCTAGCCGTTAGCTAGCTGCTAGTAAAAAAGCTTTTGTGATTTCATTCAGTCGCAGTCATTGAATGTATAAAACATGAACATGAACAACATCAGCTCTAACAAGTGAATCCACCATAGCTCTAGCGCCCCTGCTGGCTGTCTGCAGTACAGTTTTTAGCCCCGCCCATCCCCATAGTGTTAATGACAAAACAGTTAACTTTCCATGTCACTTTTTCTCATCTTTGCATCTACAGTGTCTAATTCTAACAGTTAGTTGTCCCTCTGCTGATATATGTACATTTTAATTTTTCATAAAAAATTACTTTTTAAAACATTATTCCACTATAAAGTAAAAAGGCGGGGCTACACCTGACTGACAGCCCTGGCCAGAACAGACTGGTTAACTTCACCACACAATTTTACATCCAGCCCCAATCCAGCCATATAGCCCCCATCCACCTGGCCATACAGTCCCCATCCATCCACCTGGCCATCCAGCCCCCATCCAGCCATACAGCCCCCATCCATCCACCTGGCCATACAGCCCCCATTCAGCCATACAGCCCACATCCACCTGCCCATACAGCCCCCATCCAGTCTGACCCTAACCCTAACCCTGTGAGTCACATCCACCTGTCAGTGAATTTCCAGTTCAGGTGATAAATGTCCTTCCTAGACACAGCCATATTAATGATCTATCTCCAGCTGTAACTATTTAAACTCTCTGGATAGATGTAGTAAAGAAAATTTGAGAACGTGATCATATTCGTCTGATCATTTCTACCGAGAAATCAAGTGACTTTGCCTCTCATCTTTACCTCATAAACTCGAGAGGGAGAAAGTTTCTACGGTGCAGACTCTGGCTGAAAGTTGGACAACATGGCAGAGGGGTTTCTGCTTCATTTCTGTAGAACGGAAGTGAAAGGTAGAACAGTGTTCATTTTTATACAGTCAATATTCTCAATTTACCTCCTCGTTTCCTCACTGATTTATTTAACATCAACTCATAATGCAATGTTACCATGATGACCAGTCTGCTCATCAATAATGTTAGCTAATAGCTAAGAGCTAACCACAGGTTCTGCAATCTAAAGTGTCCAGGTACCATGACATCATGTTTAAAGCTGTGTGGATTATTTTGTGACATCACAGACTGAGGTCATATGAAGTTCCACCACCATATTAGTTTTATACATGCATGGAGGATGTCTGTGTTTTAAAACAAAAAAACAATTGTGTTAAATTTGAGTGAAACAGAATCAGTGTCGAAGAGAAGTTGAAACGTTTAACCACGCTGTAGAGTTTATATATAAGTAAATAAATAATTTTTTGTCGTGTGTAATTCTGAGAGACATGAGTCAGTGCTCTTATTGGAGTTTATTACAATCCCACACACACACACACACACACACACACACACATACACACAGACACACACACACATATTGCGGTTGAACACTCGGCAGCTTTTAGAGAGACTCGGTACAAAAGGCTTTGCGTGTAACATCTCTCTCCTAAAAGGCGAGATAGCGAGTGTGTGGCGTTCTGCGTGGCTCTTCTGACCCCCAACTCTTTCACCATGTGTATTTTTAGCGGCGGCGCTGAGATCGAGCGCTTCTCGTTTGCCCCCGCGCGTGTGTGAAGTGCACTCGGTGGACACGATGCTTTTACTCACGCCGCTGGATTGAAACACTCGCCATGAATCCCTGTGATACTGAAACTCTGTTCAAACTCTCAACTGCCTTAATTTCTCAGTTATTACACACAGTGTGTGTGTGTGTGTGTGTGTGTGTGTGTGTGTGTGTGTGTGTGTGAAAAAGAGAGTGTTCAGTTCTACACTGTAAAATATATATTTTTTAAAATAAGAATGTTAGACAGAAATATGCTAAACAGCATCTGAACTCACTGATCACACTGAGCTGATACTAGTGGGTGTGGCCTAATATTCTAATGAGTATGTATGATTGACAGCCTTCTGTGTGAGAATCCAGCTCTCAAGTAACTAAACGTGATGGCACAGAATTCAACCTCCACATAATTCATTACACATTAGCTATGCACACTAGGTTAGCTCACACTTGCTAGGCTAGCTCTTACTTACTAGGTTAGCTGGCACTCTTTGTGTTAGGTTTAGAGTTAGGTTATCTTACACTCAGTAAATTAGTTTTCACTTTCTAGGTTGGCTTTTGCTCATTAGCTTAGCTTTTGCTTGATAGGTTACCTAGGGTAGGTTTGCTTTGCTTACTAGGCTAGCTTAGACTCATTAGGTTTGCTTTCACTCCCGAGTTTAGCGTTTACTCACTGAATTAGCTTCTACAAGATGTGTAACTTTCACTCACTGGGTTAACTTTTAGTCACAAGGTTAGCTTCACTTGCTAGGCTAGTTCACTCACTCAGTAGGTTAGCTTGCACTCAGTAGGTTAACTCTCACTTGCTAGATTATCTCTCACACACTGGGCTAGATTTCACTTGCTAAGTTAGGTTTCAGTTGCTCCATTATCTTTGTTTGCTAGGTCAGGTTACTCTCACGAGGTTGGCCTTAACTCATTAGATTACCGGGGAAGTTCCTGGTGCTCAGAGTCAGGTTACATACCTGCTTAAGTGCAGTCTCTGAGCTCCACATTCAGATTATTAAGATCACCTGTGTATAGTTCACGTTTCCGAGGTTACCACATTTTTCTTGAAAAGATGTGTGTGAATCCGGACTCCCGGTTACGAAGTCTCTTATTGGCCGTGGTTGCATGTATATCTGTCTTTATGCTAGCACTGCTAACTAGCAAAGATTCAGCCATAATAAAGCAAATGAAAAATCATGGCTAACCCTTTCACACAGCCTATGCTGTTAATGCTACTTGTGTTGTGTTTCTATCTCAACTGGTAAGCTGAAGTGCACAGGGTTTACACTGTTTCTTACCAAATTAAGATGGTAGCTGTTGATAGCATGCCCAATAACATTGTCCATTACAGTACGCATAAATCCACACATCACACTAAGCTACCTCTTGTTTTGCTCTTTTGGCTGTCAAATTAACAAAATCTTAGTAGACCAGATGTAATGGCTATTGGCCCATGTAGAAGCTCCGTAGAATATGAAAGAAGGAAACCCATCCATCCATCCATTATCTATACCGCGTTATCCATCTGGGTCGCGGGGAAGCTGGAGCCAATCCCAGCATCTTCAGGCGAGAGGCCGGGTACACCCTGGGTAGGTCGCCAGTCCACCACAGGGCCAACACAGACAAAATAGAGTAGCCAGTTGACCTAATCGGCATGTCTTTGGACTGTGGGAGGAAACCCACGCATGCACGGGGAGAACATGCAAACTCCACATAGAAAGGCACCCTGAGTGACCCGGGGATCGAACCCAGGACCTTCTTGCTGTGAGGCGCCAATGCTAACCACTGCACCACCATGCCACCTAAAGAAAGAAACCTATAGAGATAACTTCTTCTTCAGGTGTTTATTGGCATTTTGTGTGTGCATTACCTGGACTGGAGTATTGAACATCAGTATTTCAAGCCAATTCCTTGTTAACTGGAATTAGGGAATGGGGCAGTCAGATTCTAGTCCTGGGTCCAGTGCCACACCTGGCCACCAGGTATCCATGCTCATACTCCTGTAAAAAACGTGCCCACTGTTTAATGGATAATCTGACCAAGTGTTCACCTGCTACAGTTACTGAGAAACTTTATGTTCATTCATCATTTTATCCATAAAAAATTCACTCCTCAAAATAAACGATGTCTCTGATTAAGATGTCTCTCCTCTGATGTCCTACTCCCCTAACCCCTGTACCTAGGGTTAGGTTAGGCTAACCCTAACCCCTCCACTAACCCTAGTCCCTGTGCCATATCCCCATATCCCCTAGTCACTATCCCCTAACTCTTATCCCCTTGTCCATATCCCCAACCTCTGTATTCCCTCTTTCCTAATCCCCTATCTCCTAGTTCCTTTTCGTTAGTCCCTGTCCCCTAACCCCTAGACTCTATCCCCTATAACTTAACCCCATCCCTCTCCCCTAGCCCCTATCCCATCGTCCCTTTTCCCTAGTCCATGTCTCCTAACCTCCAGTCCCACCTTAACCCTTATTTCCTATCCCCTAGTCCCTAACCCCTAGTCCCTAACCCCTATCCCCTAGTCCCTACACCCTACAGAGGGAGAGATCAGTGGTGTGAATGTGAGTTTAGAGCTGTTCATGTTCTCAGGGCCTCAGTGAGTGAAATGAGTGTGGACATGCCTTCACTTCCCTGAGCGAGACTGTGAGTGTGTGTGTGTGTGTGTGTGTGTCTGTGTGTGTGTGTGTGTGAAATGAAGTTGTGTGCTGAATTCCTCAGTGCACCCTCAGGGACACGGGCCGCTCTGAT
>JAQQZX010000038.1:373737-388982 GCA_030068355.1 Notoglanidium maculatum
TTATTCACGGTTAAATTAGCGTTTCTGTAGGACTGATTTAATTAAGTTATTTAAGCGTATTCATTTATGATTACGTCAGTGTTTCTTTTATTTCTGTATATTATGTACAATTCAGTTAAATGAAATTGAACGATAAAAGTGTGATCTCATTTACATTTCTAAATCAGTCTGTACGAATAAAGTACCGTTTCTCTGTAATTATGGATCGTTACATTAATAAAGTCAAACATGGACTTCTTATTAAAGGATTTTATTTCGCATGATTTCAGTTTGTTGTTAGAGTGTAATTATACACGACTGAACCTTTACTACATGTGTATAATTACACAGTTGCATCGCAGTGGATTAATGTTAATGTTTAACAGGAAACGCGACGCTGCGATCATTGATCACTCCCTAACGTTCTTCACTTCGTCCCCTAGGAAGTGCACATGTGTAGTGAACTGACCTGTAGTGCCCTAAACCGGCCAGTTAAACATCGCCTTCCTCCTTCTGTGCCGAGCTTCCTGTTTTGTTAGAAATGCTGCAATCAATCACTCACACACACACACACACACACACACACACACACACACACACACACAGAACATTTTTACACATTTTGTGTTTATTATGAGCATTTGTAGTGCACTAGATAGCATGCAGGGGTCAAAGTTATATACCCTATGTAGCGTGCGTGTGTGTGTGTGTGTGTGTGTGTGTGTTAAATTGAGCGAGACACGTCATTACAGCTCATTATTTTTTCTTGCTAATTAATATTTATGAGAACGTAGCAGTGTACATTTATTATGTATGTTTTTGTGTGTTTTAAAGGCTGAAGAATGCACACACTCTGTACAACACACACACACACACACACACACACACACACACGCAGGTGTACATTGCAGTTAATCTGAACACACAGGGCGTGCAGGTGGTGCCGTTACACAACCACCGGTGAATGGAACAGAGTGTGTGTGTGTGTGTGTGTGTGTGTGTGTGTGTGTGTGATAGAGATGAGTGGTTAGCAGTGTGTATGTTGTTTGTTGTTGAGTTCTGAACAAAGCCAAATATTATGGACTGAAATTTTAATAAATATTATTTATTACATGAATTGAAATATTTATATAATAAACAAAATAGCATTTCTGTATGGATATTGATTATTGAATTGAACAAATTATTAATTCATGATTACATTAATATGCCTGTGTTATTATAAGTGATGTTATCAATGAGAAAATGATCTTTATTATTATTATTATTATTATTATTATTGATTATAAAATGTAAGTAATTGTAATGATTCAGTTTGCATTTTAAATACACCTGTGCAATAATATCATTCCAAAACATAAAACATTGTAGAAAATACCCCGTAACTGTGGTATAAAGTGCTTATTTACGGTTTCAGTACCAGTTTATGAGTCTTTGCTCCTCACAGCAGCGTTCTTCAGATTCTGCCAAATGAACTGAAAACGGCTTCCTTTTGGACTCATCGTGCATTTTATACTTTATTTAATATAATATAATAAATACTTTATTTTACATTATGTGTACACTACACGAACACACGCACATACACAGTGGAGATCAAAAGTTTACACACCCCTGTTAAATGGCAGCTGTTTGTGAGGTACAGTGTTAAACTATTATTTACATCATGTCAGAACTTCTACTTTTGTTGTGCAACCTTGAAATTAAAGTGAAAAACAATAAGAATCATTTTAGGAGAAAAAAAACAAATATAAAACGTATAATAAGCTGGTTGCTTAAGTGTTCACACCCCTACACTAATATTCAGCTTTAGATTTCGATTTGCATCAGGGCTCTCAGTGTTTAGGGCGTTTAGAGCATCAGAACTTACAGGAATATTCTACAGTGCCCCGCCCTCTCCTGTGCCCCGCCCTCTCCTGTGCCCTGCCCTCGCACGTGTCCCCACAGCTGTATGATTGGATTTAGATCTGGACCCTTCCCTAGCCTTGCTCTTGTTTTGGTGACTCCACCCGAGCTGACGTGGAGGTGTGCTCCAGGGCCGTGTCGTGCTGAAAGGTGAAATTTCTCTTCATCTGAAGTCTTAAGGTTTTGTGCCAAAACAGGCCGGTGTGTGGATCTCGTCCTGCTTCCCTTCACCCTGATTACAGCCGCAGTTCCAGCTGGAGCAGAGCAGCCCTGAGGCGCGATGCTGCCGGCACCATGCTTCACCGTGGGGATGGTGGCCTTTTGGTGGTGTGATCTCATTTCCATCAGTCTTCTGGCCAGAATGTTCAACGTTGCACTCATTTGATTATCACACATTATTCCGCATGGTTTTAGGAGATTGGAGGGTTTTTTTTTGCAAACTTTTGGCTTGGATGTTTTTTAAAACAGATGAAGAATTCAGCAGATTGTTGTCACATGTGTATGGAGTAACCAGTGCTTCCAGAAATCGCTGTAATCTCGCTGTAGGCCTCTTGGCAGCTTCCCTGACCAGCTCTCCTGATCTTCACTCGGTTTTAGAGAGACGTCCTGTTCTTTGTACCTCACTGTCCTGCCATAATTTCCCCACTCGTTGATTATTGTCTTTACAGTGTTCCATGGTTTATCCAGTGGCTCAGAAATGTTTTTGTAACCCTCTCCTGGTGTTTTCAGCAGTGAGATCCCGGACCTGCTTGGTTAGCTCTTTGCGGCTCACGGCTTTTCCAGTCGGATGTCGGAAGTAAGGTGTGAGGGAGCTTTAGTAGGAACAGCGGGACTGTATTTGCGGTTAATGAGTCACTGTGATTGATGGCCGGTGGATACTAATTAGTATTTAACACACATGTGTGAATGTGATTGGTTGATTCTAAACACTGCCACGTTCCCAATTATAAAAGCGTATACACACGTACGCAAGCTGGGGGTTTATGCTTTTTCTTTTTTTCCCCTAAAACATTTCTGGTTGTTTGTCACTTAATTTTTAAATGTTGCAGTTTGGCAATAAAGGTTAAAAAGGTTTCTGATACGATCTAACGTTTTTATTTTTTCCATCACAATAATCTGCCATGTTAACAGGGGTGTGTAAACTTTTTATATCCACTATATATTAGGTACAGAGGTGACTATATTAATAAAATACAAAACAGTTTATCTGTTACACAAAATTACAGTTCTGTAGCATAGCACAAAATGTGGAACTTACATTTCTATTAATTTATCACTAATTATAAAAAAGATAATGATCTTTATGTAGCATGTCTCATATAAAATGCAATTCCAAGTGCTTTACAAACTGACAATTATATAAAACAAAAAAGAACTGACAGATTTGTAATAAAAGATAAAACATTAAGTAGAAAAGATATATGATTAATAAATAGCTATTTGAAAACAAAATTAAAGCTAAATGAATACTGTAAACATTTTACTAAATCTTCCAGGGATTTACCTCCTGCACAGATTTATCAGAAGTGGAGCATCAGCGCTGTACATTTACATTTCATCTTCATATTTGTGGCTAATCTAAGTGCATGAAGCATAATTTAATAAACGATTCAGTGGTTTACTACTGACTCCGCCCACTACGCCATAACTAACACGTTAAAGTGTTCAGCACCTGCTCATGTTGACTGTTTAAAGCTGCTTCAGATGTTTAGGCAAAAAGATCAATTTAAAAATACATTACTGTGAGTGTTTCTGTAAGCTCGCAGGTTGCTGCAGTAAGAACTCCTGTAATGCTGTTATTAATCTGTGACTAATGTGATGATAATAAACGTTTGTGCAGCAGTTAGAACTGTGTTAATGAAGGAACTGAAGAGTCACATTATGCACAGCCCTTTTAACACGTTGTTTCAGACCAAGAGGCGTGTGTGTGGGTGTGTGTGTGTGTGTGTGTGTGTGTGTGTGTGTGTGTGTGTGTGCGTCTCTGTGTGTGTGTGTGTGGGTGTGCGTGTGTGTGTGTGTGTGTGTGCGTGCCTGTGTGTGTGTGTGTGTGTGTGTGTGTGCGTCTCTGTGTGTGTGTGTGTGTGTGTGTGTGTGTGTGTGTGTGTGTGTGTGTGCATCTGTGTGTGTGTGTGTGTGTGTGTGTGTGTGCATCTTCTTTAGTAGTTCGACAGTTAAAATTATATTATATTATTATAACACACTGAAGAATCTGAAACATGCATGAGTGATGCTACTATTAATAATAATAATTTGTATAGATATTAAAGGATCAAGGTGCCATCATTTATTACTGTTTAATCCATGTTTTCTACCATACTTATAAAATAAATACAAATACTTGCTAATGTGTACTTTTACATACCTGTTACTGTCTAAAGTCATTTGTTCAGAGTTTGTACAAGCTAAGAGTGTGTGTGTGTGTGTGTGTGTGTGTGTGTGTGTGTGTGTGTGTGTGTGAAAGAGAGATAGAGATGTTGGATTAACTGGACATAATAATTAAAACATTATTTGAATCTTGTAAAAGCTCAGGAAACATTTTGCTTTGTATGGCATTCTGTTAAAGCTGCACTCTGTGTTTGTGTGCATGTGCGTGTGTGTGTGTGTGTTTGTGTGCATGTGCGTGTGTGTGTGTGCATGTGTGTGTGTGTGCATGTTATTAAACAGGCGATTTGCTGCACGCTGGTGAATTGTACCTGCGACAGTTTCAGACCTGGAAAGCTGAAACGTCGTCAGTGTGAGAACTGCAGGCACGGATGGGTCGCTCACGGTAACAACAAACAAACAAACTAATAAACAAATCAGTAATCACAAAAATACTAACTGCGTTCACACTGTCTGCGCTGTGAGGCGATAAAGTCGTTATCATCAGCGAGAGTCACATGAAGCAGAGCAAGAGATATTGTAATATGTAAATGTATGCAAATGAGCAGTGATGGACAGGAGTATTCATGTCACTTTATTTTGTTTATAATTTGCTCATTTTAAAGCTGAACATAGCTCTTTAATCATGAATAAGTAAATTAAACACTATTCTCTAATTAATAGCTTAAAATATAAAACTGTATAGAAATATGGAATTGTATACATTGTATACTAATTATTGTGTACAAATGTAGCATTTTTACACAAGCCATACAGAGGAATGACAATAAAAACCCACTGACTTTTAATTTTAAAAAATAATTGGAGGAAATGTTTGCTTGCCTATTCTTACTTTATTTCATACACAAATACATAAACAAATTTCTGGTCATGGTCTAAAATCATGGAGTATTTATTAACATTTTTAAATAATAAATGTTCCAATAATTATTTTCTTTTCTTAAAATAATATCAAACTCTTCATTTGTGTTTTTTATAAACAAATGTTTATTAGCTAATAAGATAACTTTAATTTCTTCATTTGATCTTATTTCTTTCCCACTAAACAACATTTTTTTCATTAGAATAAATGTAATTTATTTGGGTAATTAATTGAGGCTTTTACCGAGTGCTTCTGCGGTGATTATGGAAATGTATAAATATGTCACTTATTTATAATTAGACAATATTCTGGTGAAATTTCTAATTAATCAGATAATTAATTTATGTTGTTGTTCTTGAAGCACATCATTAGCATGTAACAAAAAGAGAACACGTGTGTGTGCGTGTGTGTGTGTGTGTGTGTGTGCATGTGTGTGTGTGTGCATGTGTGTGTGTGTGCGTGCCTGTGTGTGTGCGTGCGCATGTGTGCATGTGTGTGTGTGCATGTGTGTGCATGTGCGTGCCTGTGTGTGTGTGCGTGCGCATGTGTGCATGTGTGTGCGTGCCTGTGTGTGTGTGCATGCGCATGTGTGCATGTGTGTGTGTGCCTGTGTGTGTGTGTGCATGTGTGTGTGTGTGTGTGTGTGTGTGCGTGCGTGCGTGTGTGTGTGTGTGTGTGTGTGTGTGTAGCTCTGAGCAAGCTGAAGATGCAGCACACGTATGACGGCGGCCAGGTGGAGATCGTTCACTCCAACGTGGTGTTTGATATCTGCAGTCTGATGCTGTACGGTACGCAGGCCATCCCGGTGCGACTGAAGATCCTGCTGGATCGACTGTTCAGCGTCCTGAAGCAGGACGAAGTCATCAAAATCCTCAACGCACTCGACTGGACGCTGCAGGACTACATACGAGGATATGTCCTGCAGGTACACACACACACACACACACACACACACACACACACACACACACACATTACTACACTGTGTAATATCTGTGGCTTTAAGCTGTAATGGATATTAAAATGTAAAATTGCAGGTGGTTGTGATGTACAAAATTGAAACCAAGATAAAATGTCATAAAACGTCAGCTTTTTTTCTATTGTGATTTAGTAACTAGCAACAATCAAGAGAAAAATTTATCAAAAAAAGAAAAAAACTGACAATAACCTGGTTGCATAAGTATACACACCCCTTTACTAATACTTTATGTTTTTGGGTAAGAGTCCACCAACTTAGCTCACTTCATTTTTTATTTTATTCCACTCTTCCTTGCAAGGTTGTTGCAATGTTTCTTCATCTTCATCTGTAAGTTTGTGCCAAAATATATAAGTATTGGGAGTCATCCATGATTCCCTCTATCTGGACCAGAGCTCCAGTCCCCGCTGAAGAGAAGCAGAACTATAGTATGATGCTGCCACCTCCATGCTTCACTGTGGATACGGTCATGTTTCAATGATAAGCTGTCTTGTTTTTGTGCAAAATATACCTTTTAGGTAAATTCCTTTTAATTATGTCCCAACGTGCTCTACTTTGGTCTCATCAGATCATGGGGTGATTTAGGGCTTGGATGGGTTTTTTTTTTTTATCAGAAAGGGCTTCAGCCTAGCCCCCCTACCCCACAGCTCACACAGGTGAAGAATATGACATGCAAAGAGTGCTCACTCTTTAATGTTTCTGTAGGTCGCTTGGCAGCCTCCCTGGTAAGTTATCTTCTTGATTGTGTCAGTTCTGGAGGGACATCCTGCTCCATTTTCTACTTGTTGATGATGGCCTTTACAGTGTTCCATAGTATGAGTAATGTTTTGGAAATTGCCTGTTCTGATTGATACCCTTCCACAGTGAGATCTCTTACAGGCTTTGTAAGCTGTTTGAGGATCATGGCTTCAGCAGTCAGATGAAACCGATGATCTTTATTTGCGGTTTAATTAGCATCTCTCCGCTGATGACAGCTGTATGAGAATTACTTTTGAGCACGAGTTGAAATGTTGTTCAAAATGGTTCAATTTGAGAACCTTTTTCGTTTTTTTCCTCTAAAATGTTTCTCTTTGTTTATCAATTGAATTTTGTTGGTTGTTGTGTCACATTAAAGATTCATGAAATACTTAGCAGTATGAACCTGTGTGCTACGGAAGCTAGCTAACCAGATTGGCTGTTTGTGATTGACACATGGTGGTTGTCATGGCAGCATTATATTTTGAGGGTAAAATTAGTAATTATGATACTGAAGTCCCACTCATGTGACTAATGTGAGCTGGTTAACTAGCAGTTGGCTAACTGGCTTGCTAGGTTAGCTAATATTAAGCTGTTAAGGGTGAAAGACAGAAGGACATGGGGTGCATGTCCAAATTTGCATATTGATGTATATTCATAGATCTCAGTGAGTATAACGAGGCTGAATATGTAGAGATGTTCCTCAGATGTTTTTAGTCCTTTCTTGGACAATAATGAAAGATTATTATTCAACATCAATGGTTAAAAAATGTGATTGTTTTGCTAATGCTTTCAGCAAATAAGAGCACACAGTTTGGATTTTTATTCGAAAGGTATCATTAAACAGTTCTTGGTAGTTCACTTTTGGAGCTATGAGACTCATAGACTCCCTCCAGCTCTCATTACCTCTGTGATCACAGTGAATCATGTAAATACAATTTTGTCACGTTTTTTTCCCACTGAAAACTCCAGTAGTGAGAGAGCTGCTCAATTTGCTGCTCGTTAAGTATTCAGGTGGTTGCGTGTGATTCTAGTTAGCTCGTCTGACGGCAGAAGTAAAGTCAAATCCTCCACAGGCATATAAATGAATGCTGTATGATGAAATATTTATCTTGGTTATGGCATGAAGCTGCTGAATGACTTTGAAGGACTGCTAGCACTCATGTGTAATTACAGCCAGACTCACTGCTCAACCCTGTACCTCCACCCAACTACCCCCACCAACCCCTGCCAACCCCCACCAGGGACAAACCCAATCATCAGAATGAAGAAAAATTATATTACAGATGCACTGCAGTAATTAGGGCTTTCATGTCCTGCTGTATTACACGTATGGATAACTCTTTAGCTCATGGTGCTGTCAGGTTGTCAGAGTTATGGAGGTTTCGAATGCTTGGGTTTTTCATTGATAATGCAAATGAGATTCCTTCTATGTGTGTTTGTATAGGATGTGGCTGGCAAAGTGCTAGACCGCTGGGCCATCATGACCTTCGAAGAGGAAATTGCGACACTGCAGCAGTTCCTCCGCTTTGGAGAGACAAAATCCATCGTCGAGCTGATGGCACTGCAGGACAAAGAAGGACAGGCGATCATCGTGCCAACAGTGAAAGCGAACTCGGACATCCGTAGCTTCATAGAGAGCAGCACGCAGCGTCCATCGGTGCCGTCCACAACGGAGCCTTTGAGCAGAAACAATGGCCACCACTTTGAGAGTTTGATCAACAACATGACCTTCATGCTCCCTCTGCAGTTGCTCAACTCTGTTCCTGCACCGCTGCTTAGGTCCAGAACAGATTCCCGCCAGCAAGACATTCCAGCACGACCCATAATTCTGGATTCAAACCTTGACACCTCCTCTCACTTCACCTCTGATGCAGAAAGAGAAGATGTACCCATGGAGAGAGCAAGCACCAATTTAGAATCAGATGATTTCACACTGAGCGATAACTATTCCTCACCCTCGACACCTTGCACGCCTTCAATCAGTTCCGATATCGCCCAAGCGTCACCAGAGTCGAAAATCCATCCAGGAGTCGGGATGAAAAAAGGCCGTGTTTTATGCAGTGCCTGTGAAAAGACCTTTTATGACAAAGGAACGCTGAAGATCCACTACAATGCGGTTCACCTCAAGATCAAGCACAAGTGCACTATTGAGGGATGCAACATGGTTTTCAGCTCGTTAAGAAGCCGCAACCGCCACAGTGCCAACCCGAACCCGCGCCTACACATGCCCATGAACCGAAACAATCGTGACCGGGATGTGAGGGATGGACTGAGTACTGGAGATGAGGCAGAAAAGCGGGACCTCAGCAGGCCTGTCTCCAGCTACATCGGCAATTCCGAGCCCAAACTGCACAGCTCCTTTCCAAGCATCAGCCACAGCGGGATTGTCTTCCCCAACCTGAAGACTGTGCAGCCAGTGCTGCCTTTCTACCGCAGTTTGGTCACTCCTGCTGAACTTGCCAACACACCTGGAAATCTGCCCTCCCTGCCCCTACTGTCCTCTTCATCTGTGCCTGTAAGTGTAGGGGACAATGAGAGCCACACTGAGCCTGTGCCTAAAAAGAAATCCCGTAAATCCAGCATGCCCATAAAGATTGAGAAAGATGAGCTAGAAGAGCAAAGCAGCTCCAATGATGATGATGAAGATCCTCCTGCCAGTATGGACTCTGGGATGGACTGTGTAGTAACAGAATGTGATGAGCATGGTGGTGTTCTTAGCTCAATCCATCCCTCTGTCCTTACCCATTCTTCCCATACAGAAGAACTACAAAGAGAGGACAAGCACCAAGTCCAGGGGTGCAGTCTCACTCACTCCATGTCTTCCTTCAGCAAAATGCAAAGAGACTTACTTGATTTTGGGGACCAAACTTGCAGTGAAGACTCGGATCTCCGACCCACTGATGAAGTGGCGCTAAGCGGTAGACCCTGTGAGTCCGAGGTCCGCACAGATGGTGATGGTGACCTACAGATAGTGTGTGCAGATGACAAAGATGAGCTTCTCCATCACTGCGAGAGTTGCAATAAAACCTTTAAAAACTCCTACAGCGCCAAAATGCATTACCGCAGCGTCCACTTGAAGGAAATGCACATGTGCACCGTAGCAGGCTGCAATGCCGCTTTCCCGTCCCGCAGGAGCAGAGACAGGTGAGTGCCAGCAGAGCAAAATACAGCACAACCAGGGATTAGTAATTACTTATTCAAGCTAACAAACTGATCTTGAACATCCTCAATCCAAGCAGGCATTCAAACTTAATTTGATAATAAAGGTCCTTAGTTTCTAAAACCTACTTTTCTGATTGTGTCTTTTGTATCCTCCTTCTCTTCAGACACAGTGCAAATTTGAATTTACACCACAAGCTGTTAACCAAAGATCACTACGTCTTCACTCCATCCTGTAGAGATGTCACCACTGACTCTCACCCTGAATTCCCTCCTAAAGATCCTCTGAGCCAGACATCTGTTATTTTCAAGGGCACAAACCGCATGGGCCTCGTGTTTCCCATGAGCAAATCCTCTGAGAGCGTAGAGGATCTGGTGGAGGACGAGGCTGTGTTGGACCTAAGCACCAGAGGAAGTGGTCACTCTTCTTCCTGGGACTCAGATGCGGGCAGCGAAGAGGAGCTCGCCCTGGAGGACAGCGATGAGAACGAGAGTTGTGACGGGTTGAATTCCAGTGCAGTCACTCTCGGGCAGCAAGTCAACAACTCGTCTTCACCCATCACCTGCCACATCTGCCAGAAGGTTTATAGCAACAAGGGCACATTCAGGGCGCACTACAAAACAGTACACCTGCGGCTCCTGCACAAGTGCAAGGTACCTGGGTGTGACACCACATTCTCCTCCGTCAGGAGTCGTAATCGTCACAGCCAGAACCCGAATTTACACCGGAACCTTCCGACAAACAACACCACGGTCAATCAGGAGTAGTGATATATATACAGCTCGTAAATGTACCCTAATCATGAGCACTTGTGTGTAAGTGGAAAAGCACAGGCCTTCATAGATTCTACCTAAAATTCACAATCATGAACTGTTCCCAGGGGGCTCGGAAGAATTTTCCATGCTGTGCATATAATTTACAGCACAATTTGTGGTTTATTGCAATGGGCAAAGCTTCAAGTAGCTAAGTTTTCATTAAATTCAAGTGAATGAAAAATATATAATGTGAATATTCTCTGTATAACAGAACAAAACATCATGAAATTATTATCAGTTGGCAAGTTGCTCTTTATGGAGATATTTTAGAGATATCTTTGGTTAGAGCCTTTAGACAAAACACTTCAATCAATATAATGGCACAAGAAATGAATTAATTGGCGTTAATTGGCCACAGGTACCTCATACCTTTGGTTCTACGTGGTTGCATGATTTTCTTTCATTTGCTTTTATGTTATTTATTCCACTGCCATTTGATTCCATACAGAAAGAGTTCCGGCTCAAATCAACGAACAGACGTTTTATAGATATTTTGGGATTTTCTTTTCTCAAACCATTTTCTTATTTGACATGTCAGAATTTACATGGATGTAAACTTGACTCATCACTACAATGCTTCCTGTAAATTGGTGGATCAAGCTTATATCTAGAAATCAAGATTTAGCCTGAAGCAGAAGGACATCGTGTTAAAATATATTTTTACTACATTCCTGAACACTACCAAACACGTAAACAGTTTTATTCTAAAGGTGTTTGTTTATTACAGAAAAATCATTACCAGCTGATTTGGCACATTGTTTTTTTGCTGAATAAGCTCCAGAGATAACAAACCTGTCAGGACTATTCAGTACTTAACTAGCACAATCTATTATTATTTTTTTATTTATTATTTAATTACGATCACAGCGGCAAGACAATCCTTATGTATATGGAAATATTAACCAACAAACCTAGCACTAAGGCTAACACAAACATAGCTATCAGTAAGTCTAGCAATAAGGAAAGTACAGAAAAAATGTCAAGATGACCAGGGACAGAAATGAATAAGGTTGAAAAAAGGGATGAGCTTTGTTTTCAGGTTAGCAGTACGGCTAGCAGTAAGCTAATGGTATAGTTAGCAGTACGGCTAGCAGTAAGGCTAATGGTATAGTTAGCAGTATGGCTAGCAGTAAGCTAATGGTATAGTTAGCAGTATGGCTAGTAGTAATGTCAGTAAGGCTACCTGGTGTTAGCAGAAAACCAACAGCAAACCTTGCCATATAGCAAATATAGCAATTAGCATGAAACCAACTTGTGACGCTTGTAACATGCTAGTGAGATTTCATGACTAATTTTATGTCATTAAAACAGATGTGATTTGATGAATAATTGATTAGAACGCCTTAATAGGTCACATTTTTCTGCTCCGGTATTATCATTACACAAAATTATCACTAACTTTAAACTGTCATGTAAACTTTTGATCATCTGATGCAATGTTTTCTCTAAAATGTTCCAAATCAGTTTTTTTTCCTGAAATAAGCCCCAACTTTAAGTTTCAGTGCTCATGCGTAAGCGAGTGCTCCCAACATGCTGCACTTGGTAAAACAATCTGGGTAATAAACACAGTACATCACTGGACATCTCACAGTTCTAATTTTAACATGTTAATACATTGAAAAGTGTGAACATGATAACAGTGGGTTGTGCTACATGACTTCGACCTGCTGCATTAGCAAACAGAAGACCATCATCATGACAGCACTCTCTATTAGCATACAGAACAGGAAGAGAGTGGGCGTGGTCAGTGAGGTCATCAACATAGTTTCAGTTACTTCGAACCAAACGGTTTTACTTGCCGTATTTTTTTCATGAATATAAGACAAGATTTTTTTCTTCTCTTTAGCATGTGCTGTGTAAATGTGTTAGCATTTTTGCATTAGCTGGGTTTTTTTTACCAGTACAGCACTACAGCAGTTATGGTAATTTGGCCTAATATTTGTTTGCAATTTTTACATGTTAAACCACCTGTAACAAGAAACATTTGAAATTTTGTAGTGTTCATGATTTATGAGCTATAATTAGGAGGTTCTTCAATATTAATTACAGACTGTCAATCAGACTAGAGGGCGGGGCTAAACACAGGAAGTAGTGCATTGTTAGGTCTTTTTACTGTGAGGAACTCTGTGTGCACATGCACTATAATGGACAGCTTCTGCAACTGTGGTCATCTAAAAACAAAATAGCAGAAAGTATTTGCCCCCAGCCACCCCACCCCCGTCACACAGCATTTCTGGCCAATCATTGTGGAGGTGGGCTATTCCCCAAATAACCCCCACCCCACACACACACCTCCTCTGCAAAAAAAAATGCCTTTAGGACCTTAACAAGGGATGATTAAAATGACAGATTTTCTGATTTTCTTATCTTGAGTGCATATTATATCCAGAAACGTTTGGTACAGTCCATGCTAAATTTAGAGCATGGTGTAGGAGGTGCTACAGATTCATCCAGAGTCTCATATCATTGTTAAACCGAACGATTCAAATATTTAAAAAATGTTTAAAAATTAACACAATGCTTCATAATTCTCTACAGTATTTGAGTTTTACTTGTCCTGAAGATACTTTAAACTGTACATAATCATACACGTGGTCTGGAAAAGGTCACCATTGTGTTAGTTTTCTTTTCCTCTAATTCCTGGTCACGTGATTCCGAATGCTTGATTTGAATTAAACTGTGTCTTGTGAGTTGCGTGCGTGCGTGCGTGCGTGTGCGTGCGTGTGTGTTCAGTTGAAGGTGCAGGCATCACCTGGTGTCCGATGTTCAGTAATATAACATGTCGACATTTCCTCATGATTGTTGTGTTATCGTTTCAGGATATTTTGTGGCATTCTGTGAATTCTGTTGTGTTCCTGTTGTATAAATTATTGTACAGTGTTGTCGTTTTTTTTTATTATTTGTTCTTATAAACACTAAAGCTGACCAAAGATTCTTCATCATAAGCAAGCAGTATTATTAATAATAATAATAATAATAATAATAATAATCGAACCTTTTTAAAGATGCAGTCTGTGTTTGTATTTTGCAAGATATGTTCAGAAAAACAGAACTTTATTGTCGTAGTGTAGCTGGGCGTATGCTACACTGTATTTAGCCTGATTTTTCTCCCTTTTCTCAGAACTCCACCGTCTCCTGATGCTGCTCCGATAAATCGTTTACTGATCTGAGCAGCCTGATGACCAAAACCTACTATAGTCAGTCGTAATTGTTTACCTTGCACTAGCTAGCTTGTTAGCAAAATTCATTACTCTTAATTTCACAAGGCTAGCTAGTTTTCCTGTTTTTAGCTCACTAACAACATAATGTCAATCATTGACATACTTTAAACTGCTAAATAAACACCACTTTAAGCTAAAAAAAAAAATAAACACAAGTGATGATGATTGGCTGATCAGATTTAACTTGACTCCGCCCTCATTGACCCACACAAAATCGTGAATGTGTTACACAATGATGTTGTACAAACAAATATTTAAAAAATAGCAATATATGCTAAGCTAGCAGTCTCTAAAAACACAACACTGCACTAATGTTAGCTAGCTAACTAGTCCGATTAGCTTAAAAGCAGCAATTGGTCTATACTCTTTAGAATAACGTATTTGTTAAAATGGCACATCATAATAGTTTAGCAATATTAGCTAAGCTAAACGCAAACACAGTAATAGGAATTGTTTATCTTTTCATCAGTATCCAGCTTGCTGACGTTAGGTGAACTGTTTTGCTGTGTAATCAGAACCAACCTAGCGAGTTTTAGGCTAATGTGTTTATTATGTATAGCATACGCCAAGTTACATGAGTATGAAATGAAATGTAAATCTTCTACACACACACATACACACACACACAAATTTCTACAGTATTGTTGTTGTCATGTCACATTTATGCCACGTCTGCTCATAAACAATTTAAAAATGTTCATGTTTTTATTCTTGATTTGTTGTGACAATAATAAAAAGCCATGATTTCAGAGGATGGAGTCGAGTGTACTCTCTCTCTCTCTTTCTCTCGCTCTCTCTCTCTCTCTCACACGCACTTAAGTTTATTTTATAACATAATAAGTTTAAAGCATTGAATATTGTAGTGTGTGATGTCATCGTCTGTAATGGTGCTGCATTACTGCATCTATCTAACACGGAAATGAATTATGAATGAGTTTATATCTATAAAAAAGTATACTGATAATTTTACACACCTATAATAAAGTGTATAAATAAGTACATTCACATATATAACAAATGAACACAAATTAAGGTGCCTTGGTAACCCCATACCTTCAAACTAACTGCTAATCCTAGAGGTGCGTATACTTTTGTCACTCACAAATATGTAATATTCAATCATTTTCCTCAATAAATAAATGTTTGACTGGGTTCTCTTTATCTACTTTTAGGACTTGTGTGAAAATCTGATGATGTTTTAGGTCAT
>JAQQZX010000038.1:389082-401046 GCA_030068355.1 Notoglanidium maculatum
CCATTTTGGAATAAGGCTGTAACATAACAAAATGTGGAAAAAGTGATGCGCTGGGAATACTTTCCAGATGCACTGTAATTTTTACACAATGGACAATAACTTTCTATCCACCTCACTAATCTCATTTTACTACAGGCTATTTGTATAGTTAGTGCACAGTTTAGAACTGACAGGTACAGCCTTTCTATTATATTATATTTATTTATTTATTTATTTATTTATTTATTTATATTGTGTTTTATCTGTGCTGGATAGTGCTGTTGTGACTCTTGACGTCTTTCATAAATAATAAAGTATGTATATGTATAAAGTACTTTATGTATGTATTTAGTGGTGTATGTGTTCAGTTCAGTAGACTGTGTGTATATGCAGTACTATATGCGCAGATGTTCAGTAGTGTATGTGTAAGTTCAGTATTGTGTGTTCAGTAGTGTATGGGTTCAGGTTAGTGGTGTGTGTCTATCTCCAGCAGTGTGTGTGTGTTCGGTACTGTGTGTGTGAGTGTGTGTGTGTGTGTTCGGTACTGTGTGTGCGCCAGCATAAGCCACCAGGAAAAAAGAACACTGCGCGCCACATTTTGCGCGCGAACAGGTCACATTTTCAGTTTCATATTCACGCAGGACTTCATTAACGCGCGCGCGTGCACACACACACACACACACACACACCGCGGCGTTGCTCTCTCCATCCTCGGAGGCGCTGGATGGGATTTTTTGCTCTGTTGACCTTCACACATATTTGCATTTGAACAGAGAGAGCGAGAGACAGACGAGGGAAGAAGAAAGAAAGAAGAGGAGTGTGTTGTGGTGTGCTGAGTGTGTGAGGTGTTTGTTTTTTTTTATTCCCGGGCCTTCTCTCTCTCTCTCTCTCTCTCTCTTTCTTTTCATTATTTATTTCCGTTATTGATGGTGGGAGATTTCCGCGCGTGCACGAATCGCGTGGTGACATTTGTGACATTTTGGGTGTTTTCCGAGCGCGCGCCATGGCTCGGCCGCGACCCCGCGACTATAAAGCAGGAGATCTGGTTTTCGCCAAGATGAAAGGCTACCCGCACTGGCCCGCGAGGGTGAGTACCGAGCCCAGCCGCGCTCCTGCGCTCCGAGCCCGGCGGCCCGCGCCACGACGCCCCGCTGCTCCGCTCCGGCTCTAGGCCCGCCATTTTATTCCCTCAGCTCGGAAAGCAAGCCAGTTCGGTATTAATCGGGTTCCCAGGTCCATTTATGTGTCCTTTATGTGTGTGTGTTTGTGGTAGGCAATGGGGCTGTTGCCTCTCAGGTGCGTGTGTGTGTGTGCGTGTGTGTGTGTGCGTGTTCGCTTGTTTTTCTCCGAATTTCCGCCCTTCTCTTTAGCGCCTTTTCTCCACCTTCAGCTTGATTTCCCCACATTTGGGCAGCACCGCCGAGCTGCACCTCCACCTCCCGCTCATACCGGCCGTGTTTACACTTTAACCTTCCAGATGTTAGCTAGCGCATTAGCCTGGTTTCCTCCCAGCGCCCGAACCGAGGAGAAATGGGGTTTCATTTGGGTGACTGAGCGTGTAGTGGGCCAGGCTGCTGAGGGAGGTGGAGGAGGTGGAGGAGGTGTTTCACGCTCCTCATGGTGGATCTGGACACGACTGTAGTCTTTATGTTTTACAGCCTCTCACACATACAGTGTCATAACTGCGTCATAATTCTGTAACACCTTTTTATTCATTTCTGTGAAATCGCTCTCTCTCTCTCTCTCTCTCTCACACACACACACACACACACACACACACACAGAGTTCCTGTTGAGAAACAGTTAAGGTGTTTAGGATCAGCTCAGAGATATCATACACAGCTCAGCTGCTTGCACACACTCATGTTTGTGTTAACACCATTCACAACTAGCATTAAAGGTGCAGTAAGGAAGGCGTCCTCGCAGGCCCCGCCCCCTGCGCGCCGTGCCACACCCCTTTCCTTCAAAACCAAGAGACACACCCCCTTCTGCACCAATCAGAGACAGCTTATGTATATTCTACATCAGGAAAAATCCAGAAGGGTTTGCAGTTGTTTACCAGATCTAGATAAGTGACTAACACCGACTCAACACTTTACATTTCATATTTAAATGTTAATTATTAGTTTCTGATTGTAAATAAGAAGTGGTGGATATTTTTCTGTCACACAATGTTTCAACACTTTTGAGATAGAGGAGTGTGTGTGTGTGTGTTTTAGTCCCACTCCTGTTTCTGTTTGTTCCCACCTGCGTTATTTTCTAACATGCGAAGTTGGTTCCGTTTCCCAAAATATAATCAGATGAGTAATTTAAAGCGTCGTGACTCTGCGCGGCCTGCTCCTGTGACTTTGTGTTCTGATACACACGTTGACTCTGAATTGAGAGCGGTGAATAAACACACACTGCTGCAGCCGGTCATCTTCAGACAAACTGTTTTCATCGGGGCAAAATGTTTTGAACAGGGCAGGTCTCTTCTCTCATCAGACACGGAGGAGGAAATGAAGAAGCGCTTCCCCTTCTGGCCTCGCCGGGTCTCTCTGTAGCTAACCTCTGATCCGATGAGTTGCGTTTAGCTACATAATTTGCATAAATGCATGTGATTGGATGAACTGAGATACAGAAAGGTTCTTGTTTAGAAAAGCAGACTTATTACACTCTGATCAGGGTTCTTTACGTTTGTTAGCTCTGCTACATTTTTTTTTCCAGCGCTCTCTGCACCAGTTAATGACTCCAGATCTGATAAAAATGTGTTGAACCAACGTCGAGATGCATTGCATTAGTGTTATGTATAATTGCTATATTTACATTTTTTAAAATTTAATAAGCCAGTTATTTTGAACTGTAATCTGTCTTAGTCAGATTTTTTATCGTAAGTGTCACATGTGACCTGTAAGGTCAACCCTCGTGTTTGTAGTAACACCATTCACAGCCAGCATTAAAGGTGCAATAAGGAACTCCTAAAGCTTACTTCCCAGTTGCCTAGCAACAGGGTTTGAATGAACTGAGCTACCTGGACAGTCAGGATGTCATGTGTTCATCTTTCTGTGTTAAAAGCATAAATTTGCTTGAAATCCACTGGCTGAATCCTGACCACTTTATCTATAGAGCAGAAACAGGAGGTGATGTCATCCAGCACCTCTGCTTGTAATAATAATTATTATTATAGCACATGTAGGTTCTAATTAAATTTGGAAAGTGATTATTCAGGAAGTATATGTTTATATATGTAAAATATCTGCTCTGCTTTGATTGGTCAGTGGTAATCTCTGCTGTTTTCTGATTGGCTACAGATTGATGAGCTGCCAGAGGGAGCAGTGAAGCCTCCTGCTAATAAATACCCCATCTTCTTCTTTGGCACCCATGAGACGTAAGTGTGTGTGATTATTGTTTTTTGTGATAGCTATCATGCTAATAAATAATGAGAACCAAAAGGCATAAGTTAGCATCATGCTAATGTCTCATTCACTACTAGCAAAGCTAGCATTTTTGCATTCACATTAACTAGCATGAATTAAGATTTAATGTTAAGGTAACATTTTCCTCAGTGTATGTACAAAATACACAAGTGTTAATGTTTACACCACGCTGCATTAGAGTGCTGCACTCTGATTGGTCAGGAGGGGATTAGTTCTCTATAACAGCGGCTCTGACAGTAGTGCAGCTTTATATTAATGCACTCGCTCTGATACGTTACTGTTTCCATGGTCACAGCTCATTGTTCCACTGATAATAAACTGATTAAAAACATGACTTTAACGTGTTCTGTATGGAGATTTGACATGTGTCCTGTAAGAAGGCGTGTGTGTGTAACAGGCAGAGGTACAGCTGGAACTGTCAGGGTTCCTACATCACAGCACAGAGGAGTTTACACTGCACTGCGCTTTCTCACTCACATCACACGCTGCTAACTTGTGTGTGTCCTGGTGTGTGTGCGTGTGTGTGTGTGTGTGTGTGTGTGTCCATCCTGCAGTGCGTTCCTCGGCCCTAAAGATCTGCTGCCATATAAAGAGTATAAAGAAAAATTTGGCAAGTCGAATAAGAGGAAAGGCTTCAATGAGGGACTGTGGGAGATCGAGAACAACCCTGGGGTCAAGTTCACCGGCTACCAGGTGAGTGTGTGTGTTTGTGTGTGTGTGTGTGTGTGTGTGTGTGTGTGTGTGTGTTCCTATTATTATTATTATTATTATTATTATTATTATTATTATTCCTTTTCTTCTTCTACTTCTTTTTCTTCTTCTTCTTTTCTCTTGTCCCTCTTATTTTTATTTTTTTCTCTTCTTCTCATTATTATTAGTTGTAGTAGTAGTATTACTCTTTCTCATCTTCCTTTTCTACTTTTTTCCTCCTCTTCATTGTTTTTCTTCCTTTTTTATAATCTCTTTGCTTTTGCCCAGTTGTTGTTCTTCTCCTTCTGCAGCACACATATTTACTCATAAACACGTGTAAATACACACAGCGTTATAAAAGTAACGATAGCCAAACTCTTATTGTGAGTACAAAAGTACAAAGTGCTGTTCTCTCAGCTCACTGTTTTCTCAGTGTGTGTGTGTGTGTGTGTGAGAATTAAAGCAAACACTGCAGTGCATTCTGGGTATTCCAAGGCCACTAGGGTGCATGGCTTGTACACTTCCTGTCGTGCTGCACTATGGGATTACAGTGCACTGGATTTTCTCCATTACCAGCCGTCTGACTCTGAGCAGCACTGTGTAGTGAACAGGATGAGGTTTGGGACACGGCCTTGGGATTTAACCTTAATGTTAATGTTTGAGCTCATCCCTCATCTCAAACCACAAGATATGCTTCAGGAAATGCATATTAAATAACTTATTTCTCCTACCTCTGACTTTATAGGGGTGTGTGTGCGTGTGTGCGTGTGTGCGTGTGTGTGCGTGTGTGCGTGTGTGTGTGTGTGTGTGTGTGTGAAGTCCAGAAGAATGTAACAGGTTGAATGCAGATGATGTCATGTTGCACTTTAAAGGTTAAATCAACTCAGGATTTTAACACAGTGTTGTGAAAACACACACACAGACACACACACAGACACACACACACAGACACACAATGTCTTAATCTCGTGTCAGTGCTTCTACACTTATGTGCCTTACTCTTATAACTGCAAACATCTTCCTAGTAGTTTCACTGTGTGTAGCCCTGCCCCCTCACACACTCACACACACACACACACACACACACACACACAAACCATTAATCAACGGTGGATGTGGACCGTGACATCATCGCATGTGGGTGTGTCCTAACTCATTACATCACAATAATAAAAAATTGAACTTGTACAGATAATTTCTTGTTTTGAGAAAGTCCCAACTTCCCACCAAGTGGAATGCAGATGTTCCACCGGAGGGCGCTGCTGCTCACGTAGGCTGCGTCTTTGATTTTTATTACGGTGAACATGACCAGGTGTGTGGTTTAGGACACGCCGACGGTGGACACAATGTTTATGTGGACTGTATAGTTAATAGTAAGTGTGTGTGTGTGTGTGTGTGTGCAGAGCGTGCAGCAGCAGAGCTGGTCGGAGGGGGAGGGGGCTGATGCAGCAGATGGCAGCAGTGAGGGTGAGGAAGGGGAATCCATTGGAGAGGAAGAGGAAGGAAAGGTGAAGGGTGAAAAGGTCGGATCCAAACGGAAAAAGACTGCATCCTCAAAGGTATGGCCCGACGAATCACATCTGATTTTATTAATAATTTTAGGTACCTGAGGAAGAGGCGGGGCTTACATTAGTGAGGAGTGGAACTCATCTGAGAGAAGCTTACCAGTAGCTTGCCTGAGTAAGGGGTGGAGTTAACAGGGGGTTTACCCAAAACCCCAGAAAGGGGCAGAACTCATAAAAAAGAACCCAGGTGTTGCATAATACCTGTCCTTCTCAGTGATGACAGGGCAACAATACTGCAGTGACCTTCACCTGCGTCCTGAACGAGACACAGCCAATATCACATGATCATTTTCAGTACAATAAAGTGATGATATCGCAATAATGTCATGATAATATTGTAATGATTTCATAATCGGTGAAGAAACATTGAAGAGATAGTCAGTGATACGAGGCCGGAGTACCTGCTGCACCTGAGTGTGTGTCAGAGCTGCATGCACCTCAGAACACACTCCATCTCCACATAGCAACTGTTGCCTAGCAACTGGCTCCAACATTCCTGCATTCCATGTTCTGTGATGACAAGAGTGGAACATACCATTTTTTTGGGGGGGGGATTGGGGGAGGGGTGAGGATATGAAATTGCAGATGTGAAAAGATATTATTATTATTGTTGTTGTTATTATTGTTGTTGTTGTTGTCATCATTATTATTATTATTAAACCACCAGACTGTAATAGGAACAGAGAAATCATGTAATTCTTTGTGTGTGTGTGTGTGTGCGTGTGTGTGTGTGTGTGTGTGTGTGTGTGTGTGTGTGTGTGTTTCAGAAGTCGAAGCTGTCCAGGAAGTGCTCGGCTGAGGAGGAAGAGGAGAAAGACTGTAAAGAAGACGAGGAGAAGAGAGACAACGATAACGACCTGCAGAACTCAGACAAGAAGACGTGCTGTCCAGGGGTATGTCTGTCTGCCTGTCTGTCTATCTGTCTGTCTGTGCGTTTGTGTGTCTGTCTGTGTGTCTGTTTATATATTGTGTTATTACACATTTATTACAGCTGTATAAAGTGTTGTATATATTATAAATGTGACTGATAGAGTATGTCTGTGTGTGTGTGTGTGTGTGTGTGTGTGTGTGTGTGTGTGTGTGTGTGTGTGTTCCAGCAGAACCAGCTGCTGCGAGAGGAGCATTAGATCCTGAAGAACATCTGGTCATGTTGTGGTTTGTTCTGTGATGTCGGAAATGTAACTCGCTTTGACATCATCAAAATAAAAAAGAAAAGAAAAGAAAAAAACATTATGTTATTATAAAATCACAGATCAGTAAATAATATTAAAGCCACAAGTACAGAGAAATTCATCCATGTCTCATCAGCAGAGCCAAGCTGAAGCACATAGAATTAAAGGGGCAGTAAGTCATATTCTCTATTATGGATGCAGGTTATAATGTTCTGCAGTGGATTCGATAAAGTGTAGTTTGAAGACCGTTCTGTCAATCCAGCGTTCCAGAGTCAGTGTGTAAAATGTTAATTTGGCTGAAATGTTGCTTACTGCCCCTTTAATGGTGCAGTGTTAATTATCACTTTATCAGATGTAATATAGTCATCAGTTTAGCGCAATGTTCTAGCTGTAGCTGTTATAGCTGGAGTGTTCGCCTGGAAACCAGCCCACTTTCTCACCTTAAACCCTCTGACCTTTCACCCTGCACCCTGACCTGTCACCCTGTACCCTGAGCTTTTCATCTTACACCTTGACTTTTTACACTAAACCCTGATCTTTGCCCATTCACCTCATCCCCAAAAACCCCAAGAGTTTACCCCATCACCAATTTTTGTTCCAAATGCTTCTTTCACCCTAATTTGACCTTTGTCCTTAAATGTTAACCTTAACCCCTCAATATAACACTGGTCATTTGTTGCTGCCTAAGCCCTGATGCTTTCACCATAAAACTTTCACTGTCCTCATTCTGTAAGCCTTTACTTTAACACTACTGTTTAAATGTAAGCTAACCCTTTGACCCTAACCTCGGCCTTTCAACCCAGCCTTTATTCCTACCCTTAAGTTTGACCTCCACCTCGAACAAAACCCTAGACATTTCATTTAAGCCCTACTCGTTAACCCTAATGCTGAATTTTCACCCTAGTACTGTTTTTTCTACATTAACTCTGACCTTTGTTCTAACACTACCCATTAAAACTAAACTCCTGTATTTGACCCTAGCCATGACCTTTCACCTTAAACCATGACCTATTTCTGAAACTTTTAGAGTGAAGCACTTCCTTATAATCCTTTGACTGTAACCCTGACCTTTTATCATTTACAGTAAACCCTGATCTTTGACCCTACCATTGATCTTCTTCCTTAACTCCTGACTTCTTCCTGTAACTTACCCTAAATAACCATAACCCTAGCTAAACTTTGACCTTTCAACCCAGAGACTTTACCCTAACATTTACCTTTCTTGCTTACCCAAACCTTGATATTTTACCTTAATATCATTACCTAAATCCTAAACTTGCACCCTCATCTTTCAGTCCAACTCTGACCTTTTCCCCTAAACTGTCATCTTTTATGTCAGTCATTGACTTTCCTGGCACTCGACACTCTCTTCTTTGACTTTTTTATCCTCTGACCTTTGACCCTGTCCATGCCGTGTAAGAGAGACAGACAGAGAAAGAGTGATAAGTATAAATAGTGGTATTGAGTAACACACTGTTGATGGTTTGAGTTCATGTTGCTGTAGAATTTGGGACCACGCTAACAGATAAATGCTCGTTTGTTTGTTTTTTTTGTTTGTTTTTATAAATAAAGTGAATTCTGGTTCTTGTGTCCGTGCGCTCGCTTGTTTCTTAGCTCTTTAGTGGCATGCTGTCTGTCCTATTAATTCTGTAAGATAGAAATCATTTGGAGATTAGCGCTGAGTCTGAGGCAGGAAGTGTCTCCTAACGTTTAGCACTTCATGACGTCATCACTGAACTGAAGACGCTCTTTTACTTCCTGATCTGTGTTTATATAAAGAATATATTCTATTTATTTTTGATGATGGTAGATGACACATCTGTGGTAAGTGTTAGCGCATTCACACGACCTGATTTAGTCACATGACATGCGTTTCTGTGTCAGTGTGGGCGGAGCTTAAAGTGATCCTATGACATCTGCTGGTACACACAGCCAACTTCCTGCTACATCACATAACTACACTTGAGCATGAAGCCAAAGAATAAAAAAAATCATGTGGTGATGTCACACAATCGAGTCCACTGATTGGCTGGTGGGATTTACTGGAAGCCCCGCCCCTTATTAACACACACATGCCTGTCAGTCAGTAAAATCAGGACGTAGAGATCATCAGTGTAGATTTTTTGCCTCTCCTTATCTTTGTTATGCTCGTTACAGTTCTATCTTACATTTTCAACGTTTGTAGTTCACTGTAAACTGTTTTTCCTGTTTATTCACAAGACTTTTACAGAATAAATTCATTGGAATGCACAGTGTCATGTCTTCTGAGTTTCAATACACATTTCCACACACATCTCTGACACCAGGGGGCACCTCAAACCAGGGCTGTGTTCAGTTACTTTAGGGGTGGAGCTTGCTTTCTGAAATCCAGTCCTGTTTTCTTTCCTCAGAAAATTTGCTTGGGTGTAAAGACCAGTGCTTGAGATAGAGTCTTAACAATAGAAAGTAACAGTACTCACTGTAACATGGTGCCAGTACTTACCAATTTTGTCTTTTGAGTACCAGTAATCTCTTGAGTACCTTTTTTCCAGGCTGGCAGACACAATGCATCAATAGTGTGAATTTATTTATTTTTATTCAATAGTGTATTTTGCTGCAACATTAACAATGCAGTAGTTGTGGTATACAGTATGATTGTGTAAAGGGAGAAGGAATACAGCAATATTGCTTTGTTTTTATTTTCAGAATGTTGTAAAACAAAATGTTTAATACAGGCAGTGATTTTTCTTGTGCATGCTGACAACATGAAATCTCACTATTTATTTGGACTGATTGAAACTCCTCAGGTGAGTGATGTCACATTTAAGTGTACCATGAGTGCCGCCAATCTGACTCATTACAATAAAGTCTTACTCTAAAAGGGGCTTTACTGAAAACCCTTTACTGAAAAAGGGCAGAAATGTCCAGAGGGGGTGCTATAAGGAGTGTCAGTCCTGAGAGAACACAATAGGGAGGGTCAGTCCTGAGGTGGTGCTGTAGGAAGGCTCAGTCCTGAGGGGGCACTGTAGGGAGGGTCAGTCCTGAGGGGGTGCTGTAGGAAGGCTCAGTCCTGAGGGGGTGCTGTATGGCTGATCAGTCCTGAGGGGGTGCTGTAGGGAGGGTCAGTCCTGAGGGGGTGCTGTAGGGAGGGTCAGTCCTGAGTGTGCACTGTAGGGAGGGTCATTCAGGCTGGATATGTTGGCTTTTTCTCATAAAGAAGGCTGGATGGCTGATGCAGTGGTAACTGAGTGCCTGAGGCACTAAAGCATAGAACAGGTTGACAGTGAAGAAGAAGAGCAGTCGCTCATTTGGAATGCGGTATGTGACAGGAGTTCGAGTATGAAGCGACGCTCCAGTGTGACAGAACTGAGCCTGGAACAAAACAAAAATGTGATTAATGCCACTTTACATTCCTGTAAAATTCTACTCACCCTTAATTAAGTGCTGTTTTATGTGTAAATTACCATCGGCCGCATTTTATTTAGAACACACCATCACACTGCTAGTTTTACTTTGCTAGCTTCTCTGCCCCATAGCTTTTTAAGCAGAGCTTTTGTAGTGGAAGGTGAACTAGCTGAAATCTCAGTTAGGTGTCTAAATATTACTCCAAAACTAAATAAATCATCCTAGCTAGCAAACTGATGCTAGCTATCAAGTAACATCAGGTGGTACATTAGCTGGCTAGATATAACAATGAGAATGACTTCTGATGATTTACAAACACAAATATGACTACTGAATTCACTGTAAACGTTACTATATTAAATGCACCCTTGATACCTTCACCTTGTTTGGTTCCCCTTGGCTATCTTAGCAAAGGTGAAGAGCATTGGCTAAGATTTAAATTACAGATTGACTGAGTCAACAAAGTCAGATCACTGATAGTTTCCTTTCCATGCTAATTAGTTAGTAAACCAACTGGAAAAGTACAGTAGAGACAGTTTGCCCACTAGCTAGCTAGCAAGCTGATAATTTACCAAATCATCTAGTTAGCTAGTAACAAGCCATTCAATCCACATAACTAACCCACTAACTTTCATGCTAGCTATCTGGAAACAGTTCAAAAAATAAGTTAGATATGATGCTACCTAGAGAGTGCTCAAGTGCTAGAGATGTGAGACTTTGTGTGTGTGTGTTTGTGTGTGTGTGTGTGTGTTTGCGTGTAAGTGTGCGTGTGTGTACCTGAGCCATTGCCCCAGCATGCACCAGACTCAGATCTGGCAGCCAATCACAACCCGGAACACACAGTCCATACATAATCATTATAACACATGGAGTGGAGTACAGCATGTTCACTAACATCTGTAACACACACACACACACACACACACACACACACACTATCACTGTAACAGACAATGTGGGGTAGCACATGTTCAAAAATATCTATAGGACAAACACACCTGTACAGTTGGATATGCTGAGGGGTCTTTGAGGTATGGTTCATAATTTAGCACGTAATCACGACACCAATCAGCAGGACAGTTCAGCACCACCTACACACACACACACACACACACACACACACACACACACACACACATTTAACCCTACAATCACATGAATTTTCTAAGTATGTGAAATTGTGCTACAGACTCAGCAAACATTTTCTCAGTTCTATGCTAATTAGCTGTGATACTGTAAAGTGACAAATCCAAATGATTGTCTTACGACCTACTAACAACATGAATGACTCGTCACATGCTAGTGTGAATGTGGCGTTATGCACATTGTACACGGGGTTACTAGCATTATTAGTAATAAGGTAAAGTCCACCTTATTTCTGTAGAGTTTATTACAGTGAAGATTTTCCTCACCAGGCCTCTGAGGATGGAGAAGGTCATGGTTATGATGAGGCTGAGCACAAAGAACAAATCCACAGGTCTCTGTAACAGCGACTTCATCTGTTCACACTGAGCATTCTGCACCACCGTGACGTGAGGAATTTTAGTGAATTCAGGCAACAAATCAGCAGAACAGAGCAATAATTAAAAAAATTAAAAATAAAGGTCAGGAAGCTGATCCATGATCATTATACACACCCTTTAACTTCACCAAGTGTGTGTGTGTGTGTGTGTGTGTGTGTGTGTGTGTGTGTGTGTGTGTGTGTGAAATTTAAATAATTACCGCTCTCATATAAAAAATTAAGTGACTCACTCAAGA
>JAQQZX010000038.1:448999-460874 GCA_030068355.1 Notoglanidium maculatum
CTGGAGTCGAACTGAAGCTGTAGTTGTGCTGAGTAGTGATGTGTGTTTATTCAGGTGAATCAGAACTCACTTAGACAGGCAGGTGGAAAGAATCGACTCAGTAAAGTGTGTAGTAATAGTGAATCCAATTAATTAAAACACACTCGCAAGGATAGTTTGAAGATGTGACTCCGTGTGTGCAGTCTGAAAGATAAGCCTGTTCCTCCTGTTAATCAGGGCTAATCTATTCACTAAATACAGGTGTAAATGAGCACCAAGATACATTCAATACACACTCACTCAGACCACATATCTTTTGTAATGCAAACTCTAATGCATCCTGATGTGTCCCTGACGAGGACGTAAAATCATTAACTCAGGACATGGTGGTTTGGTGATGGTGCACCAATGCTCAAACAGGAGCACATTTTGGAAAGGAGCACCGATGTACATGATTCAAGTGCAAGAAAATAATGAAGGTATGCCACAGATGTAACATTTTTAACACACATCTGCACAGGGTGCTTTGACCTGCTAGCAGAAGTGACCAAGACAGTAAAAAAACCTGAGCGTAAGTGGTCAGCTGGACACCTTGGAGAGGCATGATGGACACGGGTGTAAACAGGGATGTCTCAGCTGGCCACTTGTGACCCAATCACCCAAGACATTTTAATACCAAGTGTAAACAGGACCTGAGTGAGAGGAGTCTCATTCATGTTTGCTGAGATGTAAAATCATGCAGGGGTTTCAGCCATTTTTGTTTACAAAACCTCAGGTCACTGAATCCATACAACTGGCTGCTGCATCCCAGTGTGTGGAAAAAGTTAAGAGAATTTATGTATAATAAAAACAAAATCACATGGACAATTTAATACATCAAAAAGAAGAGTTCGTACTCCCTTTTATTCGCCTCCCAATGGAAATCTTCCACTAAGCAACACACATTAGGCTACCCAGCTGAGTGGCACCACCTTGTGTCAAACGTTGGCGCATGTGCACTGGTCTGCAGTTCCTGATGAGCACTTTCAGTGGGAGTTTAACAATGACTTTGAACCCCACGATACAGTAGCAGCAGAACATGACGGTCTGTTACAGATTGAGAAAACACCTTCAAGAGATTTCACCTCCCCATCAACAAGTGTTCTGTGCGCGCACGTGCCACTGCAATGTAACACCACCGACACAAACCCTTACCCACCGAAACATGAGTGAATACAAGACAAAAACTTGTTGTGGTTTTATTCCATAGGAACAGTTACACCATTTTCCAAACTCAGAAAAGTTCAGCTTAACGAAGGACTCAAGGGGCCGGGGGCACATTTTCACCTGCCAGAGGATTGGGGCAGGTTGGGGCTAATGTGGTATTAACATGGCCGGGGAGAACTCGGTGTGTGGGGGATATGCGTGTGTGTATTGTTAAGAATTGCTCCATCTTCCAATGCGGGTTTTCTCCTCTTCCTCATCTGAGGAGTCTCCACTGTACGGGACAAGACCTAAAGAGTCTGAGGAGATCTTGACCTTCTTCACCTCTACCTCCTCCTCCTCCTCATCATCATCATCGTCATCATCTGAGAGAAACAAAACCAGTTACTGCAACTAAATCTGGAGCAAAAGCCCAGGGGTGAACAAGTGCGGGATGTACCCACACTAACGGACTCCCAGATTAGCCCCTGTCCTTAGCTCATGCTCTGTAAACATTTTTCCTTGGTTGCTTAGCAACAGTTCTCTTAGCCTGTGAATAGTTCCATTGGAAAAACGGAGGAAGTTAAACTTCAAATCATTACACTGACGGCTAAAGTTCTACATTCCAAAGCCAATGCTTTAATAATGTTCAGCCTGTCTTAAATTAATCCTGTACAACTGTTCTGCAGTGATGCATTGTGGGTAACGAGTTTAATTCAGTGTGTGTGTGGTTCATACCTGTGTGAGAGAGAGCAGGTTCTTCTCTCAGTCTCTTGAGCGGTGGTGGGAGCGACACCACAGGAAGAGGTGGAGGAGGCATCAATATGCTATACAGAAGACACACTGTGTATTATATGTGTACTCAACCACGCAACACGCACAGGGTAGGGTGTAGAGGGAGTGCTTACCGGTCTGATTTACCAACAGCAGCACTAGACACGGGCTCTTCCACTGGATCAGGCTCTGGGTTAGGCTCCTGTGTCTATGAACGTGTGTGTACACACACACACAGTTAGAATTATAGTTGCATTACACACTAGTGCATGAACTAGACCTGTGTTAATAAACCAGTTTATTCACTCGCTCTGTACACCTTTACGAAGCTGGCATGAGCAGAGCTACTGCACTAGCTTGGTGCTAACAGTGAAATTTTTGTATTATTAACTAGCGAGCAACGTTTTTCCCGGGGTCATCAACTGGTACTTAAAAAACCACAAAAAAAACAAAGCAACAAGCTCAAGTCTCACATTTAGGACAAATATAAGGAGGACGTGTGTGTGTTCATTACAAGTGTAGAGGACATGGAGGACAGGATCATTAACACACCTCCGTCAACTCCTGCTCTCCTTCCCCCTCTTCACTCTCCTCTATAAAGCGTCTCTTTGGGCTGGAAACGCCGGACGAGGACGAGTCGTTTACAGCAGCATCGGAGGACTTTTCTTCATCCTAGCACACAAACATTAACGACATGATGGAGATGATAACTGGCAATTTATTTTGGAGCAACGTTTAAAAAACCCAACACTAGCTAGAGAACGGGTTAGCCTCCATATGTTCGCATGAATGTAGAGAGCGACATCATTCTGCATGATCTCAGAGACTTCATGATGCATCACACTGACTCATTAACACTGTGTACACTACAAACCTGCAGGATGAATGAAGTGGACTGGCGAGGACACATGGGATACTGCACCATCTGCGCGCTGTCTGCACCGTCTGCGCGACTCCAGTAACTTCCTGTGGCAGGATATGATGAGTAAGCGCTGGGGTATCCATACCACGACTGGCTGCTGTAACCACTGCTGCTGGTGGACGAGTATCCGTGAGACGGGTATGTTGCTACAACAGAGTTAACACCTTAGTGCTGAAAAGGAGCCCCTGTGCTCTAAACTGAACATTTTATAAATGACTACTAACGTTACATAACACAAACACGTGAGCAACAGGAAGTAATAGGTATGCAAATTCAGCCCATAAGTGTAGAAAGTAGTAAAAGTGGAAGCATTACCTTGTGTGGAACCTGTAGCTGTGTACACAGACACCATACGTGCATGCTCAGCTCGCACCTGCAACACACACACACACACACTTATCTCTCTGCAACAGTTAGCACTTGCCCTAAAAACAATAAATAAAAATCTCCCCCTGATTATTCTATAACCCTTCATCATTCACAATCCTTTAGTGAAACTTTTGTAAAGGTTCAAATAATCGTGTGTAACAGCCGCCATCAGTCCGGTGCTGTAGTAACACTGCCACCTAGTGGGCAGCACCAGGTGTAACAGCAGCCTAGCGTCATGCCAGCCTAGGCTACTCCTGCATTTAACTAAAGCTCAGAACTCAATTTCTCTTCTCTGACCACTGACTAGGAAAAATAAAAACCCTTCACCTCATAATTCTTACTCATTACATTTAAAATAAGTCTCAACTCGAAGTTCAGCATGACCTCAAACCAAAATGGCTGCTCACAGCCTGAACAACAAGTCTGTATTGAAGTAGCACTTCATTACTTTGATGCTGGGTATACACATGCAGGTGTGTGTGTGTGTGTGTGTGTGTGTTCTGATGCCTAGCACATCACCCTTATTCAACTCCACCTGTTTAACCATTAGAGACATTTTCCCCAAATGGACCAATCTTGCCCAGTGCACATTTAAAATACCACATGTAACAGACTGCGAATTTATTATTCTGATATTAAAATGTTAATCCAAGGCCTGAATTCTGAACCATTAAGTGCCAATTAGTGAATTCCTTCAGTTTCTAATTATTCCACTGGAATAATGAGGTCTAGTAACATAAGGTCTAATCCTCAGTGAGGCTCACTTAGATAAAGGACAAATTAAAATGAATAATTCCAAAAGAAATAAAGTGAATGCCCACCGTGTCTAGAAGGCTCTCACACAGCTTCTTGGCTGCTTCCAGGCCAGCAGAGTTCGGGTGGCTAGGAGAAACACGGTAATTATTAAACAAAGCTAGAAGTTATACACACGTCCCAAATAATGAAAAGCCAACACTGGTAATGATTTCTGTACTGCTATTACACTAAACTCGCAAAATAACATGCAGAACCTGGTACTAGCGGAGTGTTGAGTGTGTGCTGAACACCATGCTAGCCTGCGGATACCGCTAGCTAAATTAAACGCATGTACAGAGGTGGTGTAGTGTACCTGCCCAAGCCTCAGGGCAGATCGTGTGATGTAAGCACACCTGATGTAGAGGTACAGGGGTTCGAATGACTCCCTTCGCGAGGCCTGTTCGATGTAGCCCGAGCCCTTCCCCCGCAGGAAGACACGTGCCCCGGTCTCCGTCTGGATGTGCTGCAGGTACGAGCCGCTCGGTCCCTCCACCTTCTCGTTCACGTTGAAGTCCGGCAGGCATTGCTCCAATCCTACAAATAGCTTAGTGTGCACAAAACTCTGCAACCAGCACCAGAGGTACAGTGATTACACACTACACCCGTAATCTACTCGAGCTCTACACACACTGCACAAGCCCCGCCCACTCCCATAGCACCTGCACGCACACTACTGATCCTTCACAATGATTTGCTGGATTGGTTCATGCTGCACTATTGAAGTTACACCCTCCAACGTTTCCTGTACACACACACACTTCACCTTCCCGAATAATCATTAAAAAAACTTTACATTTTAGACAAACATATTGTGCTTTACAGTCTAGGTGATAATTACTAAGCTAGTTTTGCTAGCTAACATTCGATTCACTCATTACTCCTAAAGTTTCATAAGAAGTGAAAAAAAGAAATCAATCGTTGTTTTCAAGTTCAGATTTATTTCAGAAACATGGTTAAACACGTTAGCCTGACTACAGGATCACTCGGCTAGATCACTGCACAAATCTCCATGTACCTACTTAACCTGGAGTACGAGTTTGTTGGGAGAGGAACAGTCCATGGTTAGGGGTCGGCTAGCGATTCAAAGGGTTTAAAGTTCACCTTGTGTTCATAGTTGTCTCAGCCACAGCAAACAAACTACTGTTGCTACTGACAGTCTTCAAAACGGCAGCACCCAGCCACGTTCTCCTGTCATGCTCAGTCTGAAAGTGTGCGTGTGTGTGTGTGTGTGTGTGTGTGTGTGTAAGCAGGAGCAGTGCCAGCCATGACCTCTGCAGATCGGCCAGTTTCTCCCTGCTGATGCTGATGTAGGAGGTGGGTATCAGCGAGAGCCAAATGATCTCCACTGGCCTCGCCTTCATTAACCTCCACACACACACATGCATGCAGTGTTCCAATACCGCCCTCAACACACCCTCGTCACTTCCCCAACACACAGCGTGCATCGGAGTGGACATCTCACTGCCCACATCAAGCGTGTTCATATCAGCTCACAAGCTCGCTAGGTGGCGAGAGCGCTGGTCAGACTTTACTGGATGTGATGCGCTTCACATTTTATCTGGCTAATGCTATGCAGGTCGTCTGCTAAACAGCTAGCTAAATCAACAGTTTGCCAATTCACCGGTTTGCCTCAACCGAGCGAAAGTGCACGAGGGTGCGTTAGAAACAGGATTGGAACACAACCCCCACTTAACCCTAGGGTTAATAATGCAGTACCTACCCCAGCGTGAGGAGGAGGGGGTCTGTGTGCGGGCGTTACAGGAGCGTTCGGGGGGCGTGGCGTGGGGAGATGTGGCTGTGGGGGTACAGAAGGTCGTGGGGGCTGGGGGTAAACAGGAACCGGGGGCATTACAGCCGGCTGCTGACCCCCTGACGCTCGCATCACATCCTCGGAGATTATCTCTTTGATCCGCATCACGGCCTCTGAGAAGAAATCAACCCATCAGTGTCTGAAAATGTTAAAATCTGTGCTGCTTTGACTGAGAACCTAATCTATGATGAAATGTTCCCTAAACACCACAGCTCCTTCAGGATTACAGACTGCTCTGCTGAGAATCTTTCACATTTGTAGCACATGAAATGAAACCTGAAAGAGGCAGACGTACTGTTGACTTCGTCCTGACTGCGTCCCTGAACGTGCAGATACAGAGGACGCTCTCTACCACAGGAGGCCCACAGAGAGAGAGAGAGAGAGAGAGAGAGAGAGAGAGAGAGAGGGAGAGAAAGAGAGAGAGAGCGAGGGATTATCATTACAGCGAGCAAAGCGACAGGAGAGGAAATCAGACCGTCTGCACGCAGCACATACACACCCGCCCTTGTAGGTGGATTTCTCAGCATCACTCAGGTACAGGCCCTTGGTGGAGACCAGCGCACCGCTGTACAGGCGAATCTGTTGGGAGACATGTCGAGAGCGACGGGTTAAATTACTGAATATTTCTGGACAGAGCCTCCATCTTACTCAGCATGTCCTACACACTAGATCGGCTTTAGAAGCAGGGAAATAACGCACAATGCCTTATTAATACGACTTTTACAGCAAAGTGTCACATGCACTTGTTTTCTCTGACAGAACTCAGAGGGCGGGTCTTACAAGATACAGCTGGGCACAAAAGTTAGAAAATATTCAGACATTTCAAGTAGAAAGTTAATGAGATTTCTGTTGTATCAGTCACACAGTCTTCATTACTTTAATTTTTTTAAACCCAGAAATTATATTGTTACAAATTGCACCCATGTGAAAATAAAGATCTCGGTGTGGGATGATGAGCGAGCCGCACGCACCTCCTCCTGCGTTTTGCTTTTAGTGAGCAGATTCCTGCAGTTCACAGGAACATCATTAATATCCACTTCTGTAACGACGATCTCCTCACCAGTAACCGGTACAGGGGCACTGGGAGGGGCCTACACACACACACACACACACACACACATTTACATTTATGTCATTTGGCAGACGCCCTTACCCAGAGCGACTTACATACGTCTTATTTTTTTATCCATGTGAGCAGTGAGGGTTAAGGGCCTTGCTCAGGAGCCCAGCAGGGGCAGTGCTGGGATTTCCGATCAGCAGTCCCATGTCTTCACCACTGAACTGCCACAGACCCAGTAGTAGCTATACAGGAACACCTAGCACTAATTATTTAAACCGAAGTGAAACAAGGCACTAATCAGTGGTGTGATTAACCTGGACTAGCTACGTTCTCACCACACAAACACCAACAGTCCACTGTTACTTCCTTCCAAGCTTTATTTTCCTTCGTGATGTGTCTATACACATTAAATATGACAGGTAAGATGAGGCAAAGGAATAAGTTTGCGTTCAGTTTTGTGAGCAGGGAATTGAAGAAATGTGGATTTGTCCATTTATATAAACTATGTACAGACGTTGGGAAATCTGTTTATACATCCCCACTGTACACATCGCTCATGGCGCTGAAGCGTTACCCGTTTTACACTCATTATTCACAGTAGATATGCCAAACACACGGTGAGCTGTCCAACAGACCACATCCGAGCTGTGCGTGTGTGATCAGTACCTTACTGGGTAAAGGCTGCAGTGGTTTCAGTTTGCCTTTAGCCATTAACATGGCGTTAAGTTTGGCAGCCATCGCAGCAGCCATCTCCACTCCACCCTGCGCCGGGGCAGAAGGGGCTGGGGACCCTGCCCCAGGGGTAACAGCTGGACCCGGGGGCACTGCAGCTGTCTTGTTAGCAGACACATTTCCCATAATCCCCTGCAGCAGGTCTGCTTTGGACTTGGGTTGATCCCAGCGACTGTTCAGGCATCTGAAGGGGAAAGTGGAGATGTTAGTTATACTGAGGTGTTAAAACAGACCTCGGTGTTAGTGCTAGGGAGAGTGTGTGTGTGTGTGTGTGTGTGTGTGTGTGTGTGTGTGTGTGTGTGTGTGGAGGGCTAGTAGGCCGCAGTGTTCAGCTCAGCAGCACTTGGCCTGTTCAGCCCCACAGCTCTTTATTATAGGAGGTTAGTATCAGCGAGCCTCTAAAACTCAAAGAGACTGCTTTCAGACCCTCCATTTTATTCGTAACTTAGCAACGGCTAATTTTTCTTATCTTGCTAATAAACCGTTTAAGTTGCCTCCGCTAGCACGAGCTAATTTTCCTCTAACAAATTCCACAACACAAATAAACACTGCCTTTGTAGTAAACGATTAACTTTATTAAGAGGTTAAGATAATCTCAGTGTAACTAGCTAGTTAAGTATGCTAAGCAAAAATGCTAAGCTAACTGAATTAGCCGGCTTGAAATACAACAGCTGTGCACACAAATATATAAAAAAAATAAACGTTGAAATATACTTACGGCGTCCCCGATGCCATTTTTATTTACTTATCTTTAAAATATATATGTGTGTATATAAACCTTTAAAGGTATTGTCGTTAAAACATTAAACTGTAAGAGAGTCTTTGCATCGCCCGTATTTCCTCCTCAGGGTTAGCCGCTGCGTTTGGGCCCGTGTTACCGCGCATGCGCACTTTTCACCGTCCGCGCATGCGCCGTCTACGTGCTCCGGCCTTCCCTTCTTCACAGCGAGGCGCATGCGCGAGGAGGCGTAATCGATAATCGCTTGCAAACGGTTTATTCTCCAAGAAGCGCTAAAGGTTTACCTCAGAAATCAAAAGCTAGCTATATTAGCAAACACGCTAGTAATAACAAACATTAATAACCGCACACACACACAGTAACTAACACATTTATCACTAGTATCTGTCGCTCTGTGTGCTTTGCTTATCAAGTTTTATTGTAGTAGCTAGCTTTTTAATATTTTGACCTGGAAATTCAAAAAGTTTTGTCTAAATCAGAAAAACAATTTAAAAAAAAATATAAATCCTGCTAGCTCTTTTCTATAACGCCTATCTGCAGTTTGGACCTGTTGCAGGCCACAACATCAATATAAAATGTCTGAAAATTATGCAAATAATAAAACACTCCATATCATGCTGTTACAGTAAAACTCTGGGTATCGTAAAGTGGTGATATGAAGCGGACTTACCACCCAGAAGTAGATTGGTTTCCTCCAAATAGTTTATTCCCCCTACACCGCAGCAATTTTCCTACAACCACAATTAAACCACATACATTTTTTATCCATTTGTAGCTGCATGGCTGTGAAATAAGTTCTCCTAACTCATGTTATAGCAGCTATAAACAGTCGTTTCATCACCAGCCTCTCTTTATTCTCTCTTGAGGTTTATAAACAAACAAAACAGAACACAAAGGATTTGGAAAGATGTCGGAAAACCTAAAGTTACAGTTTTACGTCTGACTGTTACAAAGCACAGACACTGGACACAGACTGGAGATTACGTATTTTTCTTTTTAATCCACTTATGTGGAGCGTGCGCTGTACCCGTCCCTGTTAATCAGCTGTTGCTATTGAAACTATAAGGCATTAGAACAAGCGCATTAATATAAACCTGTCAGAGCTGCTGTTATAGAAAACTAATCAACAGCGTCTGGTCAATCACAATCCAGAGTTCAGCAGCAACGTGGCATGATGTTGACATGTAGAAATGTAGGGTTCTATGTAGAACCCTTTAACAGTGAGTCTATCTTTTAGAATAAGTAGAACCTCAACATAAAGAACACTATGCATATAGTTGATCAGCCGAGACATGTTCAGTGTCTAAAGTTTGTATTTTGCACTGGAGCTACAAAGCTAATTTAGCTAATAAGTAATGTATATAGCCTCCAGTTTAGCGCTGTGCAAATCACCTCAAAAGTTTTTGTCTCAGCAACACTGTTTAAACATAACGTTTCAGAAGTGTGTGAACTTTTTTTTGTCATCCGAATCACAAGTGGAAAACTCCATTTTCCGACTTCAGGCCACACCCCCTATCTGATGCTGATGCATGAATTCTGATTAAAGAAAGGAATACAGACTGTAAGTGAGAGAAAACTCCTTTATATTCTGCATTTCAGAATAAAATTTTGCTTTACACCTTTAACATATCACACAGATCAATGTAGCTTTTTCATCATCATCATCATCGTCGTGACCCATCACCATCCTCTTCTTCCTCCTCGGCTGCTGCTCGTGTTTTTTCCAGTGTAAAATTCGGAGTCTATACAAAAATATGGAGCTTTACTCAGCGTTCTGTTACAGCGGTGTGTTATTACAAACGTGTCCGGATGTCCACTGCAGTGAGACAGGTGTCCAACGCAGTGAGACAGGTGTCTGCCGCAGTGAGACAGTGGGCTGTGCTGTATAAATAGCGTATAAAATAAGGCAGTCTCTTCAGTAGGATAAACCGGATACAAAAACCCTCGCCGGGAAAAAATCATTCAAGTCCAAAACACGGTTCACGTTTCACAGATTCTTGCCATGCTGCAACACTCTGCCTTCCCATGAGGCTCTCGAGACACACACACACACACACGCACGCACACTCCGTCATTCACGTCTGATTAGGCATGTGCCGATTTCTAATTCATATCATCATAACCACCTAAACATTTAATTATGGTATACAATGAAATCACAATATTGGAACGCCACTATGCTGCCATGTTCTTTAAACAGAAAGAAAAGGGGAAAGAAAATTAAAATTGCAGGAAAGAAGGAAAGAAAGATAGCAAGACAAGAATAAAAAAGTAGGTCAATTTAAAAAGAAAATAAATGAAGAAAAGCAAAGATAAAGAAAAGTAGAATGAAAAAAGAAAAATGTAGGCAAGTAAAAAGGGAAATAAGAAGAAATGAGGAAAAATAAGAGGAAAATCAACAGGAAAGAAAGAAGAAGAAGAGAAGTGCCTTCTCTGAGGGACTCACCTACTGCTCTCACAGTCTCCAAGCTAAAGGCCCTGTAGAGGAAAACGTCATCTCTACACCTGCACACCCTCCTCATGAATCATACTTGTTAAAGATAATGTTGTGCGTGTTGAATATTGTGATCTATCGTCTAACCGATGATCGGCACATGCCCAACCCTCTACAGTGCAACAGGAAGTAACATCATTCAGCTAAAAAAATAGACATGTTTATGCTAATGACGAGTCATAGGATTATTGTTCGTGCGTGTTAATCAGCTTTGGCTTCTGAGAGTCATCGGTTGTAGCTACAAATCACTCGCATCATTAATGATTAGTGTAGGACAACAAAGAAAAGGACAAAAAGAACAAAAATAAATACAAACAGACAAATGAATGAATGGATGAGTGGAGGATCAGAGTGAGGTGGGATGATTTTAGTGTTTCCTGATGCTTTTCTCTCACACACACACAGACATACGCACATATACATATATACACACACACACACCCTGTAAAGCCATGTGCAGGAAGGCCACACGTGTAGTCCAAGTGTGTGTTCATTTAAACCAGCAGGGGGCGTCAAGTCTCACACCATCATAAAGTCCAGGTTTAGAGAGAGAGAGACGCTTTTATTTAGTCCATGAGAGAGAGAGACCGGAGACGGAGCCGTAGTGTTCACTGTGTGTGTGTGTGCGCGTGTGTGTGTGCGCGTGTGTGTGTGTGTGTGTGTGTGCATGAGATGAACTACTCCGGCGGTGGTCTCAGACTGTGTAGTTTACGTTCGTCCAAACCTTTCCAGTATTTAAAGTTGTTGTCTAAATGCTGCATGAGATTTGGCAAATCAGCAAAAGCTGCAGAGAAACAGAAAAGAAAACATTAATACACACACACACACACACACACACACACACACACACACACACCTAGCATACATGTGACAAGACACGCATTTTGGTCAGTGGCACACTGGTTTGTAGCTAAGCTTCATTTGGACTCAATGAAAGACCGGCTGACTCACAGATTCAATGACCGACTGACTCAGACCCGCTGACCGACTGACTCAGACCCGCTGACCGACTGACTCAC
>JAQQZX010000038.1:519206-534815 GCA_030068355.1 Notoglanidium maculatum
CAACCAAAAAACAGCCCGAGTTCTCCCTCTTCTTTGGGTTATGATGTAATGTTGTGGGAGGAGTTTTGGTTATGATGAAATTGAACAGGGGTTTGTTTATGATGTAATGGACTGGGATGGTTTTAGTAATGATACGTATAAGGTTTTGGGGAGGGTTTTTTTTTCTGACATTGGGTCATAAAGGATGACTGTTCTTTTTCTTCTACAGTATTGAACCTCTGTCAGTTTTACCTTTCTCTGTGTTTCTAGCTCTCTCTTTTTTTTTTCTTTCTGTCTCTCTCTCACATTCCCACACACACACCTGAAAGTGTCTCCAACCCGGTCCTGGAAGTAGACGAAGCCCTGGTGGTCTATCTTCATCAAGTCTCCGCTGTTCAGATAAACATCTCCATCCTCAAACACATTATGCAACTTCTTCCTCTGTGTTTGTTCTGGGTTTCCTGCGTATCCCCCAAACGGAGTGATCTCAGTGATCTTGCACACCAGAAGCCCTGTTTCACCTGCGCGCACACACACACACACACACACACACACACACACATGAAATGTACAACCCATTTTTATGTGAATTGCTGTTGCAACAATAAAACAACAGCAAAAATTTAGTTTACAAAGTTTGGTGTCTCAAAGTTTCCATAATTTTTAAGTTCTAGTCTTTCTTGGTTCCCCTACTTTCTTGGTTTAAGTCTCTTCTATTTTCCTAACTTCCTAATTCCAGTCTGTCCTAATTCCCCAAATATTATAGTTTTTGTCTCTCCTAGTTCCTTTTAAGTTGGTGGAAATTTAATTGCTTTCAAAGCACTTTAACTTCAATGTTTTCTATTTTACAGTTCCACATTCTCCTGGTTGCCAAAGATTCATACCTGTTGGCATTCCTATAGTTTCTTAATATGGCCTCACCATTTCTCTACTTGTAGCCTTTCCTAGTTCCCCCTGTTTCCAAGTTCCAATTTGTGTGAAACTCTGGACAAGAATTTTCCAGAATCCTCAGAGATTATATTCTTCTATGTGGTTCGAATTTAAGGCTTTTTCATTACACATTCATTACACAGTCTTGATAGATAAGCATGAGTGTTCATGGTGAACAAGGTGTTATCAGTATCACCTGTAGGGACAGGTATACAGTGCCCCCTGCTGTCCCGCAGTGGCCCCTGAACCTCAGGGTCATACTGAATCAGTGCATGAGGAAACAATTTCTGCACAGAGATAGATGATAAAGCATTTAATCCAAAGTTCCAAGAATTAATCTAAACTGTCTTTGTGACTGAAGACATAAGAATTTGGTGCACATGTGTTAATTAATTAAATTTTTTTTCTGAAATCAACATATGATCAAAATTACACATACATTCAATACTTGTTTTAAGCCTAAAGTTTTGTAATATGTACCTCATGAGTCATGCCTGCACCTGCACCTGTTCCTGCAGAAGCTGACTCCATTCCCACAAACACGTGCACTTCAACATTATGGCTGACACATACACACACTGACACGGACTACGAATCCCATGAGCTCATGCATACAGACAATATGGATGACACTCTCCTGTGCTCTGGATCACCTGATCATTGTTTAGGTGCACCCAATCAGCTCACACCCACACCCTGGACTCTTTTTAAAAAAAAACAAAAAAAAAACCTCAGTTGCTCTTGCACATGGTGAAGCATTAGATTGGTTCCCTTCTGGGTCTGCTATTGCCAAACCTTTTGTATTGTGTGCTATTCCTGGTTCTGATTTTGTATCTAGTCTTTTGGATTTCTGATTTTGCTAGTGTGGTTCTGTTTTCTCATCACGTGATTTTGTGCCTGTTTTTTACCCTGATTTTGCTTGCTGTTTATGTACCGTCACCGGATTCTTTTAATAAACAACTGAACTGCACATGCTTCCTGTCTGGTCTGGCCAACATGATTGAATGCTTCACCAAAATGTGGATGCAACAGATTCAGTCACCCTTTGGGACTCCCTTACTGATCATGGCCATATCATTGGAGATCAGGAAAGGCGGTTGCAGGAAATGGCTGCCCAGGTCCAACAGCTCACCACCAGTGTTTCCCAGGTGTCAAGTCAGCTGCCTGTACCCAGCCCAATGTCAGGACTTTCAGCTTCAATGCCAGTTATACTTAGCAGCCCAAGAAGGACTTACAGACAGCAAATAAATCACCCTTCTTTTCATCGGAAGAGCATTCATTTGGGCCATAACCATATGGGCGAGTGGTGGTGGGTCAGTATCATCATATGAACTCTTGTCATCCTGTTCAAGTGAGTCTTTGATCATGCATTCGAGGGCAAGGATGCCAGTGAAAGGCTATTGTCCGTTTGACAAGGCAGATGACGAACTGTTGAATATGCACTAGAGTTCTGCACACTCGCTGCAGAAAGTGGGTCGAATGAACCAGCTCTCACCTGCCATGTAAAATTATGACGTCGGGGATCAAGAACTTCTAGTGGTCAAGCATGCACTCAAGAAGTGGAGATACTAATTGGAGGGGTCTATACAGCTGTTCATTGTATTAACTGACCAAAAATTATTTGCAATACCAACAATACAGCCAAGAGAATCAATCCATAGCAGGCCAGGTAGGCCCTTTTCTTTGCCTGTCATATGGCCCAGGCTTCAAGAACATTAAAGTGGACTCCTTATCTACTTTTTTTACCCAGCCAAGACTGATGCCATACTAACCCCAGCCTGCTGGATTCATGCCATAAGCTGGGATCATGACTGCATCTAGCAAACACTCTTCTCCATAATGTATCTTTGCCATGTCTTCCTGAAAGCACATATGTCCCTCCTTGACTTATAGGAAGGATGATCACTTAGGCCCACATTCCACCTGCCCCTGGGCACCCTGGCTTTCTTTGGAGACTTTGGAACTTCTAAATGGAAAGTATTTGTGGCCATAGATGGGTGTCAATATTAACAAGAATGTTGTATCATCTTCCATGTACGCCACAGCTAAAGTGCTGTGAACATTCCCTGCTTGCAAGCTCTTGCCTCTTTCCACACCTCAACATCCATGGTCATACATAGCTGACGACTTCATCACAGATCTCCCTGAGTCCAAAAGTAACACCGTATTTCTGTATTTATTGACCAGGTCTCCAAAGTTCTCCAACTAATACTGTTCCGAGCATTGCCCACTGCCTTTGAACTTGCCAAGTTTCTCTTTACTCACGTATTTAGGTATTTCAGTGTCCCTGAAGATGTTGTCAGTGACACAGGACCCTCATTCACGTCTAGAGTTACCATCCGTAGTCTAATGGCCAGATGGAAACAGCAAATCTGAAGATGGGGATATTCTTCAGAACCTACTGTTTAGAGAATCAAAGGGATTGGCCTTTGTTCCTACCTTGAGCCCAAAAATTGTCATCATTCAGCTACTCAGTTCACCCAGTGAACACCTCATTCCAATCCATCCTAGGTTCCCAGCCGCCCCCTTTTCATGGAACGCCAGCCCCACTGAAGCTCCCACTGTGGATGGGTGGTTTTGACGGAGTGAACAGGTGTGGGAGCACATGGATCAGCACCTCATGCAGGTTGCCAACACCCAGTAACAGTTCGCCAACCAGCATCATAGCAACAGAGCACAATTCAACCCTGGGAACCATGTGTGGCTCTCAACCCGAGACCTCAGAGGGCTGGCTGGCTGTAGAAAGCTGAACACAATATATATTGGGCCACACAAGGAATTGAGTAGAATTAACTCCATCACCTTGTCACTTTTGCATTGCTCCTTCTTTCCACATTTCACAACTCAAAGCAGTGATTTCAGGTCCCCTGGCAGAGGACACTCCTGCAGATAACCCACCTGAGCCACTAGATGTTGAGGTTCAACCAACATACACCATAAGGGACATTCTATGCTCATGCTGAAGGGAGCGTTGGCTAGAATCAGAGGGTTATGGCCCGAGGAACAATGCTGGGTGCCCGCCAAAGACATCCTAGATCCCTTGCTGTTACAAGACTTCCATACTTGCCCCCTTGACCAACCAGCCCCATGTCCCAGAGGTAGAACACGTAAGTCATCATATGAGCTCCTTGAGAGGGAGGGGTTCCCTCATGCCTGCACCTGCATGCAGAATCTGGCTTTCCCACAAGCACTTGCACGCGGAAAATATGGCCAACACAAATACACAAACCCACTGCTATGGACTATGAATCCCATGAGCTCATGCAGACAATATGCCTGATGCTCTCCTGTGCTTTGGATCACCTGATTACTGATTAGGTGCATCCAATCACTTCACAAACACATACAATCTGGACACTTTTTAAAAGACTCTCAGTTGCTCTCACACATTGCGAAGCATTAGTTTAGCTCCCATGCATGTATGTTATTGCCAAACATTTGCATTGTGTTCCTGTTTCTGGTTCTGGCCTTGCTTCTTGTCTTTTGGATCTCTGATTCTGATTGCCTGGTTGCAAAATCATTGCCCTGATTTTGTGCCTGTTTTTTGACCCTGATTTTGCCTGCTGTTTTTGTACTGTCGCTGGTTTCTTTTAATAAACACCTGAACTGCACATGCAATCCTGTCTGCTCTGGCTGGCTTGGCACCATGTTTCTGAACCTACCCAATGATTCAACTTTGGATGCTTTATTTATTCCATTACCAACTTTGAAAGGCTTGGTTCCATTTATCTGTTTCTCTTCTGCACCTTGTGTTACTAAACTCTATAAAAACCCCTTGGGGGGGTTAGGATTTGGGGTAAGTAATATCAGAAGAAGTAATATTAGGCAGAGACTTTAATTTATGCACAAAACTTCTGTTTGTACAAAGCATTTTCTCAGCTGGAGAGCTTAATTTGCACTGTACTGTGATGTGATGTGATGTGATGTTCCCCTTATCTGCTTTAAAGACAAAATAATGGTAAAATTTCCACCCAGTGAACACATTTAACTAGAGGCCATGACAAATTGGTGACTGTAAGATGACATATGATTTCACCCAAGACCAGAATGGTGAAGTGTTGTAATGTGGCACATGTGCATGTAGTATATCGTTCTTATTTAGCTACAACAACCAGTTATTTATTTATTTATTTATTTTTGATCATTATTTTTTTTATTTGATTATTTTAGGTTGTTAATTGAATAATCTTTCCTTGATTATTTAATTTGGTTTTATTTTTTAAAACTATTATATACAAAAGATTAATTTAAAATATTTCTTTGCAGCATTATAATCAGCACTACAGACCTTTTTCTCAACTAGGCTTAATTAAACAGCAGTTCATTAATTACAACATTATTAACATTTGTCAGATAATCTGTCACAGCATGAGAATATCATCATGTCGACCAGAATAATGTTGATCTTCATTCAGTAGAAGCATTATATAAGACTGGTACTGAATAAACACTCGGACTCACTCAAGGTGGCGGTATGGGGCCTACAGTGGTTACTGTTAGCACTTTTTAATCACTTACCACACTTTTTGCAGCTGTGTGTCTGTATTTCAAGTCATGATTTGTTCAAATTTCAAACAGACAAATTCAAAATAAAGATAAAATAAATATCAGCTGAATGTTTCTCTCACTGAAACTCTCCGATTAGTTAATTTTGTTTGCTTTGTGTGCGAGCAGTGAATCATTTTCAGAGTGTGGAATTGACTCCAAAAAAAAAGCTTTATGTTAGCCAGCTTTATCTGTTTCACAGCCAGCTTTGATGTGTGTTTGGGGTCACTGTCCTATTGGAACACCCAATTATGTAAAGCTTCATGCATCTATCTTATGGTTTGAGCCTGTGCTTAAGAATTCTGAGGTTATTCATTATTAGTGATGATCTTGGACTATGCAGTTGTATAAAATGGCTCCAACAGACAATCCTGAGTTCTGTAAATCTATTATCCTCTTTCTCTGATCTGCAATGAGCTCCTTGAACTTTCCCATTATACTGTGTGTTGATCAATCCAATGAGTGCTGTCAAACAAACCGTTTTTATGTTGTGCATAGAGAAGCTACCAGCTGTAGCCATGTAATCATGATCACTAATGGGAAGTTAAGAGGTATTGGCCTTGCCAAGTTAAAAGACATTTTGGAACTCATAGCACCACAGAATTAATCTATTCTAATAATCAATATTATACATACAGGGTATTTTGACCCTGTCAAATATATATGAAAAATATATGTTGCACAATCATTCTGCCACAGACAGTTCAAAGTAATCATTGAAAGCCCAAAATTGCCATGATATTCATGTCTATGATGACATTCATGTATGTGAATGTAAACTATATATATTGTATATATACCATATATTTAAGGCTATCAAGAATTTTAGATATGAATAGGAAGGAGAAATACACATACAGCTTTGTTTTGGGACATTTTCCAACAACTACTAGCTCTGTTAAAAATTCTCTGTTAGATAAAGAGATTTGTTTGGTATTTTCCTCTTATGCTAACTCGCTTATGTTAATTAGCTAGCTTTGTGAGTTTTCTCTAAAATGAGCTAGCTTGTTTGGGAGTATTCTTTAATGTTACCTAACTAGCTTTGTTTGGGAGTGTTCTCTTATGTTAGTTATTTTGGTTTGTGATTATGCTGAATTGTTCGCTAGCTAACGTTAGCTAGCTAGGTTTGTTTGGAAGTGTTCTCTAACGTTAGCTAGCTAGGTTTGTTTGTGAGTATTCTCTAATGCTACCTAGCTAGCTTTGTTTGGGAGGATTCTCTTATGTTAACTAGCTATTTTGGTTTGTGACATATTCTCTAATGCTACCTGGCTAGCTATGTTTGTGAGTGTTCTCTTATGTTAGCTATTTTGGTTTGTGATTATGCTGAATTGTTCGCTAGCTAACGTTAGCTAGCTAGGTTTGTTTGTGAGTATTCTCTTATGTTACCTAACTAGCTATGTTTGTGAGTATTCTCTAATGTTAGCTAGCCAGGTTTGTTTGAGGATATTTTCTGGGATTATGAAGTCACCATTGAAAGGAGGAATTTTATATAATCAGTTTTTTTTTTATTTTGTTTATTTTGGGTATCAATAATTTATCTAGCCAGTCCCAAATTCCATTTATCACTCCTTATTAAATAGGCTTACAAACAGGATTCTTATTCAGGTAAATGATTAGCAGTGTATGTAAACTAGGGTTAAGCTAGCAGTAGCCCAAGGCATATTTCCTAAAGGTAAGGTACAGAAGACCAAATTATTTTCAAATAGTGTTGGCAATTTTGCATGTATTGCAGCAAAACATTTTGAAATTAACCACTACTTTGCATCTACTTTCAAGCCCACATGAGCATAGAATGTTATCTAGCTAACTAGCATGACAGTGAGGCATTTGTGATGATGCTTGTGCAGATTCAGTCACACACTCACCCTGCAGAGGAAGTTCACTTTGCCCACAGCGCCCACTTTCCCCATGTAGTTAAAGAAACCAATATTCCCGTCTGAGGCAGCGTAGAACTCTTTAATGTTTTTCACACCAAACCTGTGCTTAAACTCTTGCCACACGTCAGCACGAAGTCCGTTTCCAATGGCCAGTCGCACCGTGTGCTGCAGGTCTGTCTCTCTCTGGGAAAACAAACACAACGTTACTGTGTGCAACATGTCTGTCACACAAGTGTTTGAAATAATAAATAAGTAGATCAGAGGTGTCAAACTCAAATTCTGACAGGGCATCATCAGCATTTTTTGATACCCTGAATGTCCATAATCAATTTCTGTAATATTTGATTTTTTTCTTTTGTTCCTTATTTATTTATTTACTTACTTAATAACTTACATACTTTTTAAAATCATATTCTATTTTATCATATACTTTTCAGATATAAAATGTTTACACCCCCTGATAAAATGGTTGTTTTTATTGTGAAGTACAAAAATGACACTAAGATAAATCATGTCAGACCTTTTTCCACATTCAGTGAGAAACTTTATAGTAGATAAAGTCAAAAACAATCAGGAACAAAATGATGGAATTTATGGAAAAAAGAAAAGTAAAAAAGTTACAATGACCTGGTTGCATAAGTGGGCATACCCCTAAACTAATACTTTATTGAAGCAGCTTTAGATTTTATTACACTACTCAGTCTTTTTGGGTAAGTGACTGTCAGCATGGCACATCTTGAATTAGCAATATTCTCTCACACTTTCTTCCAAAAACATTCTAGAGCCATCAAATGGTGAGGTTATTTCCTGTGCACAGCCTGCCTCAGGTCACCCCACAGATTTTTAGTTGGATTAAGGTCTGGGTTCCGGTTCAAAAAATTCATTGACCTTCTTTTGGTTAAGCTATTCCTTTGTTGAGTTGGATGTATGCTCTGGGTCATTGTTGTGCTTCAGCTTACTGGCAGACATCTGCATGTTTTGCACTAAAAACAACTGGTATTTGTAGCTTTTCATGCTTCCTTCCACCTTGATAAAAGCCCCAGTTCTGACTGATGAAAAGCAGCCCTAATGCATGCCACCTGACACCACCATGCTTCATGTTTTTTTTTGTTTTTGTTTTTTTTTTGCCAAACATATCTTTTAGAATTATGGAATTGTATTGTCCACATCAATGCACTAAAATTTTGCCACAAGAAGTTTGCAGTGATTTAGGCAAACTTGGATGTTTTTCATGAGAAGAGGCTTCTGTGTAGCCACTCTACCCTATATTCCAAACCTGAAGAATACAAGAGATTGTTGTGACATGCAGAGAGTAATCATTAAGTGTCAAATATTTCTGCAACTTCTTTAATGTTGCTGTAGGTCTCTTATCAGTCTCCCTGTTAAGATTTTGATTTTGAAAAGAAGACTTCTTCTTTTTTACTGTTTTATGGGAGGCCATGTTCATGGTGATTTCACAGTGGTGCTCTATTTTCTCCACTTGTTGATGGCCTTCATAGTGTTCCATGGCACAGCTACTGTCTTGGAAATGCTTTTATTTCCCTCTCCTGATTATTACCTTTTGACAAGTGAGATACCATACAGGCTTTGTAAGCTCTTAGAGGATAACGGCTTCAGCATTTGGATGAAACCAAGAAGATCTACAGACAGTGCTGTAGGAGGAAGACGCAGCGGATCCTCTCTGATCTCAGCCACCCGAGCCACAGTCTTTTCATGCTCCTGCCGTCAGGCAGGAGGTACAGGAGCATCCAGACCCACACCAACAGACATAGAGACAGTTTCTATCCACAAGCCATCAGGCTTCTGAACTGCTGACATTCTGCACACACCAATATACACTCACCACAATTACTGGACTCTTCACAATGTCACTTTAAATAAATGCCACTTTAAATCCTCACTGCACAATTTTGCACCCCACATTCCAAATATCTCACTGCATTATTTTGCACTGTTAATACTTGTAAATATTAAACTAGCTTACAAATACAGAACAAATTTTAGTAATGTTATTGTCGTATTATTGTACCTACTTTTTACTTTTTTTTAATTTATATATGTTTATGTAAAGTTGGGGGGAACACGAGTGTAAGAATTTCATTACGGGTAATGAGGTTACATTGTTATCTGTATATGACAATAAAACTTGAAACTTGAAGATGTAAAGAAAATCCCACAAAAAGAGCTGATCTTTATTTGAGGTTAATCAGAGTAATTTCATTGATGATTGCTGTATGATAATTACTTTTGAACAAGAGATTGAATGTGATTGGTTCAATCTGAACACAGCCACATCCCAATTATAAAAAGGTGTGCAGACATATGCAACCATGTTATTGTAACTTGTTTATCTTCTATTTTCTTCTAAACTTTTTAGATTGTTTTTCACTTAATTTAATTTCACTTAACAAACGATCAGACATTTTGTTGGAGAGAAAAGTATTCCCTCATGTGCTGGAGCACAGACCTTTTATATTTTCCCATTGCCTTGTGAGGGTGAGTGGTAAGTGAGCTCCAGCCATGCAGAGTCAGCAGGGCCCATCCCATGTGTGCATTATTGGTCCACAACATTGGTGGTACTGATATGGCACAGGCATGCTGGAAATTGAGAGTGGATCTGTCCTTTTAGCACTACTGTAGCATTATAGTGAGGACACAGGCATTTGCCTAGACATGAATTGTCAGTAATATCCTGCCAACATTTAGTGTCAAGGGAATCCTAGCCTTTGGTCAGGTCCAGGGTGGATCAGGCTTTGCCCAGCCTCTCAATGAGGTCATCCATTTGTAGCAAGAGGTAACGGTCAAACTCTGAGTTCCTGATGTCATTACAAAGTCAGACACTTCTGTAGGGCACTACGATAACAGGGCTGGACCATGGGCTAGAAGACTCCTTGATGATACCATCTCAGAGCATGTGTACTCTATAGCCTGGTGGCATGCTTCTGGGACCTGGTAAGGCTTCTTGTGGATGACGACACAGGTGTCCACCAGGTGGAATTTTGATACTGTGTTGTATAATGTGAGTCCGCCCAGGCATGGTCTTTGTCCTGAACGGCAAAGAGGACATACGGGAGGAGATCCAGTATCATCCTTCCTAGTATACCACTCAACATACCATCTTCTTCAGGGCCTGATTAAATCTCTCAACCAGTTCATCTATCTGTGGGTGGTAGACTGAGGTCTGCAGATGTTTGATCTGCAACAGTCGGCACAGGTCCACCATGAGCTTGGACACAAAAGGGGTGAACTGGCTGGTGAACAGGAATCCCCACCCAGCTGAAGAAGAGGACCAATTCAAGTCTGATGGTTTTGGAGGTGGCTTTGCTAAGGGGATGGCCTCAGGATACCTTGTACAGTAGTGTAATCCATCAATACCAGCATATATTCATAGCCTCAGGTCCCTGCTATCCTTCTTGAAGAGGAGGTCAATGGTGAGCAGAGGGATGAGTGGGGCTGGTGCTGGCTTCTGTGGTGCAGTCCTCTGGCACTGGGGGCATCACTGGATGAAGTTTTTCACTTCAGCCACCATTCCAGGCCAATGGAAGCGGTCCCTGTGCTTCTTCAGTGTGTTGTTGATCGGGTGAGTGTGGACCAGGTACATGACAGTATCTATCTTGATCTGAGGTACGATGAAGAGGTCGAGTGTCTCTTTGTGGTGATTTCACTGGTAGTACAGAAGTCTGTTCTTGACTGTAAAATGGGAGCTCTTGCTTGGGATGCTCTTTCTTTTCATTGATTTTGAGCACCTGGCCCCAGCAATGTTTGAGGCAGTCATCCTCTTTCTGCTCCCTTCCAAAGTTCTGCTGAACTGCTGAGACAAAACACAGAGAGGATTGGTGGTAGGGTAGGGCTTACCTTCAGCCTTGGATTCTGTGGCATTATCCTCATCTTGGGCCAGGACGGTTGGGTGGCTGGTTATCTTTTAAGGTTAGAGGTTAGCAGGTGAAACTCTACCTCTGTTCTTTCTTTCTACAATCCTCAGGGGTGTAGGTGCCAGAAAACCTCTCCAATCTCTCCCATTTAGTAATAGCACAAGCTGCTTGGAAACTAGGCCTTCTGGTGGGGGCCACTCACCAGCTGCAGGGCTTGACTAACCCTTGACTCCCCAACTCTATTAACGTGGTCATGGGGCTTCCGTTGTGTTGCATGGTGACAGTGTGTGCCCCAGGCTGGATTTGTGCATGGATGACGCAGCCAGGGAACCATGGTTTTGTGAACCGAGGTGGTCTGACTCAATTGGCATATGTTCATCGTGGGATGAGGACTGGGCTGTGCTAGTTTCCAGGGCAGGTGGACTTGGGTTCATCATGGGAGTGAGACATCATGGTTGCTCCTTTCTATACTCAAGTTCAAGTTCAAGTTCAAGTGGCTTTTATTGTCATTTAAACTATATACATGTAATACAGTTTACAGTGAAAACGAGACAGCGTTTCTCCAGGACCAAGGTGCTACATACAAGACAACACAAAAGTACAAAAATATGTACGTGTGCAACAGTAGACAATAGAAGACAACATAAAGTGCATGTGTGCAAACATGTGCAGACATGGCAAAAACAACATAGGCGCAAAGTGTGCAAATATGCACCCAGTGCAGACATAAGACAAGACAATAACAGCAGCGCTAATCCAAATATAATATGAGGTGCAAAATGTGCAGAGTTTTTTGGTGAAGTTTCAGGTAAAGGAGTGTACAATTTTTTTTTTTTTTTTTTTTTTTTTGGGTGTGCATATGTCACTTCCAATAGGACTCCCTCCTTTCCCCTCTCCCCATATCCAGGGTGGCCAGAGCACATCTGAGGGCCATTTACATCACTAGGGGTGTCACAGCAGCTTCCAAGTTGACTGGCTTTCTCTCCTCTCCCGGCAGGGACCTCAGGAAGCTGTCCATTGTAACCCTTTTGATCTTTGCAAGTATGAGCCAGGTAGGTTGTAGCCACGAGTGGGTGATAATCAGTAGGGCATCCATGCTGTCAGGGCTCCTGACCAGGGTGATAGACCCATTGGAGAAACTTGGCCAATGCAAAAGCAGCATGATGAGGAGCACTTGCCTGTTTTAAGGTGCAGGCCCCTGGTAAGCCTCCAGAAGGTGTTGAAATTTTTTAGACCACAGTAAAGCTGGCTGTGGTAGAAACCAGAATGTATGCGTAAATGGTCATTTATGTTAATTGCCTTCAGATGGGGCAAAAAGGCTGTCACTTGTTCGTTTTAAGTAAGCACTGTGAGCATGCGTGTGCTGTACAATGGTGGTCACTATGCTATAGATATGTTCTGAATTCTGCATAGTGTGACAATTTTGAGCAGTAGTGTAGCTATACTGCTAGCCAGTAGTATTGTTATTTATTTTATTTCCACACACATTTCATCAGTAATGCACTGTCATGCTTCCAAGCTATTTGCTAAGCAACTGGGTTGCTAACTAACTAATTGTTAGTTATTATTATTTATTCCATCCATTCATCCATTATCTATACCACTTTATACTGTACGTCTGGGTCACGGGGGAAGCTGGAGCCAATCTCAGCAGACTTCGGGTGAGAGGCAGGGTACACCCTGGGCAGGTCGCTAGTCCACTGCAGGGCCAACACAGACAAACAGCTACACATGCTCGCATTCACACCTATGGCCAATTTAGAGTAGCCAGTTGACCTAATCTGCATGTCTTTGGACTGTGGGAGGAAACCGGAGCACCCACGCATGCACAGGGAGAACATGCAAACTCCGCACAGAAAGGCACCCTGGATGATCCGGGGATCAAACCCAGGACGTTCTTGCTGTGAGGCGACAGTGCTAACCACCACACCACCGTGCTGCCCTATTATTATTTATTTGTCTTGCCAAATGGCAAATATGCTAAGTATCTGGTTGGTATCTAGCTTGGATAGGTTTGGTTGTGTATGTTGTGTGATGTTACCTTGGGTGTGTTACAGAGGTAGCGCATAATCTCTCCAATATACTGGATCACCGTCACATTGTGCTTCTTGCAGTCATTCCAGAACTCAGATACTGAGAACTTCCTCCTCAACACCACTGTGATTCCTGAACACAAACACACATACACACACTCAGGCAACATTTACAGCAAAAATGTACAGAACATTTAGGCAACATCCACAACATGTTAAAGAGGTGTTTGTAAGAGTTTCTTGAGTCTTACCCCTCTCTATTGCCCCATTCAGGCCAATGATCAGTCCTGCAGCATGGTAGAGGGGAAGGGGAATGTAGATAACATCATTGTGCTTGACACCAAACAGAGACTGGTAGAAAGTGCCACCCCATATTTGGTCATGAAGTATAACACCTGCTTTAGGGAGACCTACGTAGACACACAAATGCATGGTTTAGATGTCGCTGTGTGTGGTTGTGAGCATCAGTTTGTAGTTGTGTACCTGTAGTTCCTGACGTATAGATATACACAGAAGGGCTTTTCCTAGTGATGTTAGCTCTCAGTCTGTGACTCACGGGCCCATCATCACTGTTGTCCATCTTGTCTTTCAGTGACTGAAGTCCATCCGTGTCACAATTATCGCACAGCAGGAAAACACACACACACCGCTCAAGCAACACTGGCAGCACCTCACACACTGCACTGCGATACTCTGAAACAACACACCAAAACATCACAAACCTCAAACATCTTACAATACTCTTAAACACACTGCTCAACAGTGCTCCAAAACAATACAGTATGACATACTTACTTTTTTGTGACAGATACACAGATAGATCAGTCTGATGAGTGCTTTTAAACCAGATGCAGCAGCATGCAGATGTAGAGGTAGACCTGCCAATTTGCAGTACTCCAAACACAAGATAACAAGGGATTGAGCAAGTGCCCTCCCTTGGAAAGGAAAGGCTGGATCATCCTGATGTTGTAAAGAAGAAACCTGCATGACCAAATCATGTTAGTAGTGTGATTCAAGAAGGATAGTTGGTTGTCCAAGACTACACCAAGGCTGCATGCATAGTCAGATAATGTGATCTGAGAGTTCTTCAGGGAGACCATAACATGGGGATGCATTTCCAAAGATGTACAGTACAACAGCTCAATGTTGCTAAGAAATAGTCTCAAGTTATGTGCTGTTTTCCATGACAAGATGTCCACTAGGCAAGCTGTACAGAAACATGAGTGTCTGAGGGACATAAGGAGAGGATGGATGGAGTGTCATTAGCATGGCAATGGTATGAAAAATAGTGTGAGGGAATGACCTCACTGAGAGAACAGGTAGAGAGGATATGACCTTGCTGAGAAAACAGATAAAGAAGGAGAACAGAAGAGGACCCAGCATTAAGCTTTTTGCTTAATGACAATAAAGCCACTTGAACTTGAACTTGAACTTTTGGACACTAATGGAGAGTCTACCTAGAGCACATGAAGATCTCCTCCATGTTATGCGTGTTTTAAGGTAAGAAAAGGCAAGCCACCATCAGGCTGTACAACAAATTCTAAGACTTATGAGATAGGACAGGAGTGTCTTGTGCTTGACAATGTTGAAGCCTGATGAGAGTTCAATAGGAAACAGGACCAATGGCTGTTTGGCTGCTCTAGCAGCATAAAGTTTCTCAGTAGCATCCTTTCATCTAAAAGCTTCCATCTTTCTTCTCCATCCTTCTTCTCAAGAAACAACAAAAAAATGCTGCTCACTACAAAGATATAGATGGAGAAATGATAACCTGACAGAGTATGTCTTAGATGACCATGGGCAGTTCGCCAATTTATTGCATGGCTAACAGAGATGAACAACCATTCACACACTCATTTCATTAATAGGTGTTACCATTGGATTTAACTATTTTTGACCTTAGGCAAATAAACCTGGGAAGAAAGGTTACAGAAAATGCATTTGCAAAGGAAATATTAATTTGTGGATTACCAAACACACACACACACTCTCTCTCTCTCTCTCTCTCTCTCTCTCTCTCTCTGTCATTCTTTATGATGAACTATCATTCACACCTATAGGCTATTTATGGTAGCCAGATGACCTAATCTGCCTGTCTATGGGCTATGGGAGAACACAGAAGCATCTGTAGGAAACCCACACAGGCACTGGGAGAACATGCAAACTCCACACTGAAAGACCCCAGTTAGCTGGCAGACTTGAACCTAGACCTACTGAACCACCGGGCCCTGCCATCTGGTCTTAAAAATGAATTGACTACTCTAAATTGCCACAAGGTGGCAAATGCTTTTTTGTGACATCGGCAGCGCGACCGTATGCACGCAGCGGCCCCTCCGGATCCGAAATCGTGCTTTTTTGTTTTTAAAATCGTGTTTT
>JAQQZX010000038.1:589267-601141 GCA_030068355.1 Notoglanidium maculatum
TGGGTTTGAGGCACATGTCAGTAGTCGAGTCAGGAGTTAAATCATTAAGTTTAGGTTCTCCGAGTTGAATGTGGTAAACTAATGCAGTCTAATGTGTCTACTACTGCTAGTAGAATGTGTTAACTAATGCAGACCGCTACAGATGCTAGCGTCGCGCTAGCGTATTTTTACTAAAACACAGTGGTGGAGCTGGATCTGATCCAACTTTTGCATTAACACTAAGCACAGGTGGGAGGAGCTGGATCAGGTCTGACTCCACCCCATGGACTGTCTGACTGCAGCGAGCAGTACCTGATCAATAACAGTAGTACAAACTGGACCACATTTATAGTTCATTTACTTTAATACACTAACCCTACACTTGCAAACCTACTCTCTGCCACAAGATGGCACTGTAACATTTCTAACAGCTAAGCAGTCTTCGTGATCAGGAAATTTTTGTATGCTATAGATTAATAAAAACCAAAAAAACATCCAGCAAGCAATCGGCTTTCAGCAGGTGATTGACAGGTGGACCCTGGGCACGGGCTCAAGGTTTATTCAAAATGTAAAGGAAATGTTTATTAGATTGGGCTTGAAGATAAAGTATCTTTGCTGAGAGGTGTTTGTTTTTCTTTTAAGAAAATAACCAGAAGAATGATAAAATCAGGTTCAGCATTCACTTCTATAAATAAAGAACAAAATATAAAATTATTTCTTTAAAATTTGATTTCCAGAGCAGTGACCTCATTAAGCAGTGAAAGAACATTACACTGTACTGTCTTACATTACCCTCACCTCACTTTCCATATTTAACCACCACACACACACACACACACGTACACACACACACACACACGTACACACACACACACGTACACACACATGTACACACACATGTACACACACATGTACACACACATGTACACACACATGTACACACACTTTCTTCTGCCCCACACTTACCACCACACACAGAAAGGTGTTTGATCAGGGACTTCCACCGTTTCAGATCTCATTATACCCTCAACAACCACACACACCAATCGCTTTCTCCTACACAGCGTCAGTACAGGATACACACCTGCCCACACCAACACACCCGAACACGGGAGGTCTAGGTCACTGGTTTTCAAACTCCCGATTCAGTAGAGTGCTACAGTATACACACAGACGGATCCCCACACACACACACACACACACAGACAGACAGACAGACACAGAACTGTGTCTATTATCTCTCCCATCAGTCATCACACACTAATACTAAATAATCTCATATGTGAACCTGCCGTTTATGTAGATAGGAAGTGGAGGTGCTTTGGCTCTGTATGTACTACAGATAGACAGATAGATAGACTAACAGATGAACTGATGATTTCCAGTCTCCTATTCCTTGCTTGTTGTCTTGTTCCAGTGTTTACTGTATTCAGGTGCTCCCTAGTTTCTTTGGTTTCCTTGCTCCTGGTCTCCCGTGTCCCTTGTTTTGTTATCTGCTGCCTCCGTTCCCTTTTTCCTCGAGCTCCCTAGTCACCTTATTGTCTAGGTTGTAATATCCCTCATTTACAGGCTCCAAGTGTCCTTAATTCCTTGTGTCTCATGTTTCCAGGTGTTCTCAAGCTTCTGGTGTTTTCAGCTTTATATTTAGTTTCTAATGTTAATATATTAAAAGGTCTCTCATTCTCTTTTCTGTGAATGTTAATGTCCCTAATTCAGTTATTTTGCTTTCTTTCCTTCTGTCCCTAGTTTTCTTCTTCTCGTTTCATACTTTACTATACTACTTTACTATATATTACTATACTTTTTCCAAGAGTCCATTGCTCATTTTTATTCTACTTTCTAATGTTTCTAGGTTCCTTGTGAGCCGAGCTTCTTTTCCCGCTCCATATTTTGGTGCTCTCAGGTTACAGCTTCCCAGACTCCTTGTTCTCTTGTTTCTTGTTTTTAAGGTGTTGCTAAGTTTCTTTCCTCTCTAGTTTACAGAACACTAGTTTGTAGTGTTGCCAGGGGTCTCCACGGGTTCCCAATCACTCTTCTAATGTAGCTATTTTAAAGGTTCCTCCTTTTTCTTCTTCCTTTGGTTTGTAATGTCTACATTTTTACATTACTCCAAGTTTTCCTTCTTTCATTGTTTCCAGCCACATTGTTCGCTTATTTTCTACTTGTCCATTGCTTCCTTCTCGTTCAGAATTTCCTATTGACTCTAGCTTCCGTTTCCCTTCACATTTCTACTGAGGCTTTCCAGTTCCTTTGGTCTGTATTGAAGATTCCTTGTTACTAAAACGGTTGGGTGTTGGTGTTTATCAGTGGGTCTCGGGGTCGCTCTGGATAAGGGCGTCTGCCAAATGCTGCAAATGTTTATGACGGACATCAGCCAAAGGAGGTAGCGGCTTAGTGTTTGATAACTGATGGAATAAGAACAGCTCAGAGAAAACTGTTGGACCCGACTGCAAGTATATCAGTGTTGCTCATGTATATATAAAACAAATTAGCAGGTTATCTGACTTATTTAAATGTTGAAAACACTGTCTGTCTGTAACAGTGAAGTCAGAATGAAGTGCCTGAGTGTTTTAGCTGTGGATCAGCTGCATCCTTCAGCTAATCTATTTCCACTCTTTTTCATTCTTGACTTTAAGGACTACACTAAAATGCTAAAAGCAGAATAAAGTGTACACAGGTTTGAAAACCGCTCCTGAGATTTGCAGCAGGGTGTAGGGTGAGGCGGCGAAGCCAAACCTCTCACTCTGGCTCTGCCACGGAGTCGCTACAGAACTCCCTTACAAGGTTGACCGTGCTGGGGGCGGAGCCTCCGTGGGGCAGAGACGGCGAGGGAAGTGGAGGTCCCTTGGCTCTGTATGTAGCCTTCATCGTCAGTAAAGGTGGGATTCATGTAACACTCACATTCCAACTCACTCGCAACCATAACGTTCGGGTACAAACACGAAGTTCCCTTCTTTGCACAGTCATCATCATCACTATCATCTCCTCCCATTTTTACATACTCACCCACAAAGGCACCAAACTCCACAGCAGCCTCGGCAGGAGAGTGAGACTGGCCCATCTGTGTACTGTGTGTGTGCACGTGTGAGTATACGCTGCTTGGCTGCGTGGGGGTGCTGACGAAGAAGGTCGCTGCGGCACCACGAGCATTTGGCACCTCACTGTCACCGGCGTCACCTGGATGAGTGAGCGTGTGTGTGTGTGTAGCAATGCCAAAGGATCCAGCCTCTGGAGAAAACGCCGGCCTCCTCTCTGGAGTCCTTGCCAGCTCAGCTCTCAGACGCGCCCCTTCCGAAGCCCCTCGCCCAAATAAAGAGTCAGCCATGTTGGACGGGGGTGGATAAGCACTTCTCTGAACCAAAATGGAAGCTTTCGAGGGCGGGACGGTGTCGACGGTGCCAGGCACCACGTTCTTAGACAGGCTAAGTTCTCGTGTGATTTCGTTGTGCACTTTGCTGGCTTCAGAAGCTCTCTGTGCCGTCAGAGCCTTCAGAATGTCCACAGTCAGAGCAGACAGGTCCTGCAGGTGACCGATCTGAGAGTCCAGAGAGTGCAAAGACCGCTTTATAAAATTCACCCTGTTTCCAACCTCCCTCAGCTGGACACTCATTGTCTCCACCCTGCAGAAACAAACATGAACATATCTTTATAAAGAAAAATGCCAAAGCTTTCAAATCTATGTGTGGTGTGAAACTGATGTGATGGCATTAAACTACAGCAGCGTAGCAGCTGCTACAGAGCTGTTTTTAATAGCATGTTTCAGAATGGTGTACAGGGTTTAGTGTTGTTAAGAGTTTCAGAATCGCGTTTCCTTGCAGTGGTATTTTCATGGCATAAAGTTTCTATAAAAAGGTATTTAATTGTATCAAGTGGGGTTTAGTGATGTAAAGCAGTGTTTAGTATTTAAAAAAAAAAACCTTTAGAACATTTAAAACATTTAGATTTACAGTTGCTGTGACGCAGTGTTTAATCATAAAAAGTTGTGGTACTTTGTACTTGGAAATACTAGGTTGATACTGCGCAGTGTTTAGGGGTGTGAAGTTAATGTATAGTGGAACGTTCAGTGTCAAACATTTAAACAGGTAGCGTTTGATGGTGTAAAGCTGCTATAAAATGGTATACGGATATTGTTGATTGATGCATGGAAGTAATGACGCTGACCGGTCAGAGGTTAATCTGATCCTCTCTTCACTCCCAGAGTGAAACTTGTCATCTTTCTCATGGAAATACGTCTCCACACACTGCTCCTCAAAATCATGCAGCTTTTTCCGGTCCTCTTCAGTCAGGAAGAGCTCTGAAAGTGGAAGGAACATGAGTGTGTGTGTATATGTAAAAGGCAGCGTGTGTATAATTGCGTATATGCAAGTGTGGGGTGTGTGTTGTACTTGGTCCATAAGCACTGCTGTCCTTTTTCCTGCTTTTGCAGAGGAAGCGGATGAGTGAGGCAATGTGGCAGAAGATAATTAGTGGTGGAGGGAGAACGGGTTTATCATGATATGCCATGATGAAGTGGTAACGCTGATATTTCCACACCAGGTTAGACATGGACATCACCTGAAGGTACACGTTACTGAGGGGGCACAGACACACAGACATGTTTACTGCAAGTAAATGTTGTTACTGATATTATGATGAAAAACTCAAAATGCTTTATTCAAAAACTAATTAAAGAGGTGATTAAAAGTGTAAAGTTGGAAAAAAGGATTATTTGTTGTAAACAGGATGGAGAGTGGAGGTTATGGGTGTAAAGTAGAATAGGTTGTTCATGTAAAGGTTCTGTTAATCAGGATTTATCCATGTAAATTGCTGTGTGGTCGGATTACTGGTGTAAAGTTGGTGTAAAGCAATGTTTAAATAGTGTAAAGTTTCTGTTGACTATAGTTTACTGTTCTAATGTTTCAGTACTGGGGTTCACTGGTACTACAATGCTACACAGAGTTGTGTTTATTTGTGTAAACTTGGTGTAGGGTGGTGTTTATTGCTCATGGAGTTTACTGGTGTAAAGTTACTATATTTTACTGGTGTATTTGTGTAAAGATGGTGTAGATTCATGTTTATTGGGACAAAGTGGCTGTACAGTTGAGTGTGTTTTAGTGTGAAGCTTATGGGTATAATTGTGGTGTAGTGTTTAAAGCAGTGTTTTTAAATGCAAGTTGCTGTAGGTTGGTGTTTATTTGCATAAAGCTGCTACTGACTGCACTTTATTGCAGTTCCTATGCAGTAGGATTTGTTGGTGTAAATTTGGTATAGACTGGGCTTATCCATGTAAAGTTGCTGTTGGCTGGACTGCACAGGTGGTCATGTACAGAAGTGTTTATGTAGAGTAGGGTTTACTGCTGTAAAGTGTGTAAAATGTACGATGCTCACTTGAAGAAGGCGATGAGCAGGTTGACCATCAGGATGTACTGTATGAACAGATAAACAGCTTGCAGCGCTGGAGTTAACCACACCCCCGGCCCACACAGCTCCGCGATGTGGGGCTCGGTGTTGCTGTTGTTAGCACACACTGTGTGGCGCACACACACGCAGGCATACACAAACACACAGAGCGAGATGATGAGTTCAAACCCAACCTTGCTAAAAGTGTGTAATGCTGTAGTTCACACATCTGCATGCTTAAGTGCGTATGACCATCACCATGTTGTACATTTCCCAATTATCAAAGAAAGTTATCAAAACATTACTACTGTGTGTGTGTGTGTGTGTGTGTGTGTACCATCAATCTCGTAGGCGTACACCTCCCCGTACATCATCCAGTAGGGCTGGAAGACCACGTCAACGATGAGAGACCACTGAGGCTCAGAGTGGGGGTAGAGGATGGCTTTGCGGGGAACACCATACGTCACCAACACCACCAGCATGATCACCACGATGTAGAACATGTTTGCTACCTGCCCACACAAAACGGTATTACTGTTATAAATGTTATATCAACACATTCTAATACTGTATACTTAATAACAATACTGTGGTGATATATATACTACTCCTGTTTGGTAATGAACATCTCACCATCTTGCCAATCATCATGACGTAAGGTCCGGCCTGCTGGTTGACGGCAAGGATATCGAGGAGCCGGACGTACCAGAAGATGATGTTAAGGCAGTAAACAATCCTCCCGGCGACAGCGATGTTGCCAGAGCCAAAGCGCAGGCCAAAGCCTACCACAAACATCACGATGGCGATGAAGTCAGAAGTGTTGAAGTAATCGTTGAACCACACTTTGATCTTCTGGCTGATCTTTCCTCCTTCAGACATGAACATCTAACCAAAGACGGTGAAAATGCAGGACGTCAGCTGTGAGCTTTAGTACCTTGTATTGATTCATAAGTTTGTTGTCTGACCTTAAAATTCACACAGCCTGTGTGTGTGTGTGTGTGTGTGTGTGTGTGTGTACCTCACGTATTTTCTCAATAGCAGAGGTGAAGATGTACAGGATGACGGCCCACTCCTGCGGCGACGGAAAGCTTGGCAATTTCACCAACACCACGTAGGAGTAGAGCATCAGGAAGCTCAGATAGAACAGCTAAACATAAGTGGGCCAAATACCAACACACACACAGATCACACACTAATGAAAACAGACTGTACACAACTACAGTCATGATCCTGTCACTCTACCACCAACATTACAAAGCTGCTTACCATTTTGACTATAGTTTAACTAGATATTACACGCAGACATGAAGTACACCTGGGAAGCACACCAACTAGGGAGCATTAGAATTTGGAACAAAGCCTTAAAATAACCCTGAGGACGCATGAATAACCACACAAAACCACACACACAACTTTACTGTTAAACAAATGGTGGGAAAAATCTTAAGACCTCTGTGTGTGTGCGTGTGAGGGCGTTTTTCCAGCACCTTTATCTGTGCTAGAGAGGACGATAGCATCAGTGAGACGTGCTGTTAATAATCCCAGTGTTATATGGGAAGTAAGGGTGGGGTTAAACACTCAATTAGTCAGCATCTAACTCACACATACACACACACACACACACACACACACACACAAAATCATGGGAAGTCCGTTCACACACCGTGTTGGTCCAGAACTTGACGATGGGGGCGTGGTAGAAAGCATAGAACTTGCGTGTGATGGGCAATCGACGTGAGCGCACAAGAACCTCAGCCTCGCTCTTCACCTCCGCGTGCTCGCTCATGCGGGAGTCCTTAAATACGTCCTGAACACACCACACACATGAACACACGTTAGCATCTCTTTTCTTGCTCATTTGTTTCTGGAAATTATTTCAGATGTTCTTAGTTTACAGTATACAGTGTCTGTAGATAATAAGCACCAAAGCATACTAGTATCTAGTCTCCTATATCCCTAGATTTTAGGCACCCAAATTTCTTACTATTTAGTGTCCAGTCTAAACTCTTTTGACCCTAACTGGACATTATGAATTTTCTGAAACCCCAATGGCCCTCAATAACCGTGTAGAATGGAACGCAAGTGTTCACTCGATGTTAAACAAATTAGCCTTGTGTCCGAGACAGAGAGATGATGAAATAGTGCTAGTGCAGCAGGTCAGTGTAGTGAAAGGACTAAAACAGGATGCACACTGAATTTAAATGTGGTGTCAAAAAATCCATGTTCAGAGAGGATAAGCAATATTAATTTGTAAAATACAAAAATAAAACAGAAGAGGAGATGGTGGGTTTCTCTTGTGACCCTGTTTGTAAACTAAGTGACCCCATGTGGGGTTGTGGCCCTCAGTGCGGAATCCCTGGTGTACAGGTACCTAGTTTCTTAATTCCCAGTTCGTGTTTTAGGTGTCCTACACATTTCAGACAGAAATATTGGAGTTCAGTTTTTTTTGTTAGTGATGAAAATGAGTATGCAGGAACAAAACAGGGAGTGAAGGAAAGCACTGTGTGTGTGTGCGTGCGTGCGTGTACCATCTGGATGTCGTCAGGGTTCTGCAGGTTGTGCTCACTGTCCTCCATGGTCATCTGGTGAGCATCCTGAGACTGAGGGATATGAGCCATCTCCGCCTTACTCTTATACTCCAACATCAGAATGGCAGGGAACACCAGGATGCTCAGAATCACCTGACACACACACACACACACACACACACACACACACACACACAGAGTAAAGAGTTAAAGATATAAAAACAGAAATAACAGGACACAGACAGAAGGAGAGGCAGACCGAGAGCTGCACCTTGTACCAGGAGTTCTTGCGCATGTTCAGACGGCCCATCCACATGTCAGACAGCAGCATCTGTGTGCATGTGTGAGCGACGAATGGGCGCAAACGTGACGACACAGCCAGCTTCAAGCACGTCGAATTACTCCAGTTCTTTAGCTCATACGTCAGCAACTTCATCGCCATCATCTCATCCTGCCGGAAGGACTGCTCCAACAGGTCCACTGCCAGCTGGCCAAACTCACTGACACACACACACATCCAAACTTAAAGCCACACAAGGCCACAACAGAATTTTGACTCACTCAATTGCATAAATTTCAAAAGTACTTTTTTGAATCTCTCGACATCTTGACCTATCCTCACTGACTCGCCAAATGAATCTGACTCACTGTGTTTGACTCATGGCAAGTAAGTGGACCGGACTCACTGAATTGGTCTCACCAGACTCACATGTAATCTACTCTAGAATAAATATGGTATATATAAATGGAATGTATAAATAGTCATTTTCATTGACTCTGACTCATTAGAATCGATTGTACCCCACTCACTACTATCTAAACCATCCTATCTAACCAACCATACTATCTCACTGAATCTGACTCACTGAATCAGACTCGCTGATTATTAACTCAGAGTGACTCCCAGGATCTCCTAAACTGGTCTCTTTCAGCTTTCTGAATTTGACCGAGTAATTATGAATCATTATGATTGACTCTGACTCACTTGGAGTACTCTTTGAGCTCCTCTGACATGTCATCCACTATGTCACTTTTTTTGGCCTCATAGCTCATGGAGCGGTTGAGCTTGCAGGCGATGAGCGCTTTGGCCATGTTCTCCTCTCCGTGCTGCCAGAAGAACAGCGCCATCCTTTGCCTCTTCATCAGCACGGCCCACACCAGCAGCTCGTTAAACGGGTACGGAAAGCGCCGAGTCTCTGGGTCATCGATGTCCACCACCTCCTCCTTACTACGCCTGTGCTGCACATCCCCGCTCGAATCCAGCTGGGGGACAGACAGTTCACATGATGAATTGGTTGTATGAGAGATAATTAAGCAAGCAATCTACACTGAACTGAGCTCAGAGAGACAGACCCACAGAAAGATAGACAGAAGAGATGGCAGTCTGGCAAATCAGTAGACAGGGAGACAGACAGGGAGACAGACAGGGAGACAGACAGGGAGACAGACAGGTGGGGAGGCAGGCGAACACAGACGAACACACAGACAAAGAGAGACCCAGAGGAAATCAGAAGCAGGGACAGGTTACTGTACCTTCGGTTTGTAAGGCTGAGCGGTCTTGATGAAGTGGTTGTGCCGCGTTTTCTCCTTCTTGTCAGCATGAAAACTGAAGGCCTCGTGACTTTTCCGCAGAGGAGCTGTGCTGGGTGGACCGCGGCCCGATCGCTATGGAAACCACAAGCATCAGTTACACCCTGTACTGTCCTCAGATGAACTCGGACGCTCTACTCCATCACTATATAATTTACATGGCGATTAAAATGATCACAGACCCACCTACAGTGCTAACACGGAGGTCAGGCTGCAGGCAGCATCACGCTGACCTGCATCACTGCGCTGCTAACCCCTACCTACAGCTAGCTAGATCAGTGGCTGTGCAGTTACCCGGCTGTTGCCATGCAGGTTGTTGTAGATGATCCTGAAGCGCTTGCGTGTGTAGTTACAGCGGTACGTTCCGCCCATCAGGTGCTCAATCACCAAACCCACGTCGATCAGAGTCACCTTGTAGTTCGGAGGGAGATTCCCCTGCAGAGTGGCAATATTAACATGCTCATCAACAAAAACATTGCCTGTGTGTGTGTGTGTGTGTGCGCGCACATGTGTGTGTACAAAGTGTAGAGTGTGCACCTGTTTGACATCTCTGACGAGTTGCAGTAATGTGGGGTTTGCTGGTAACTGCTTCTGTAAAAACAGGGAAAAGAAGCACTTTGAAACAGATCAGTCTCAGTGACTCAGTGCGAGTGTCATTAATCAAGCGTCGATAGGAGTCTCAGTCAAGAGTCTGCCTCAGGGTGCGTGTGTGTGTGTGTGCGTGCGTGTGTGCGCGTGTACCGTGTTGTAAAGCTCCTCCAGGCGTGAGATGGTGAGGAACCGGTGCATGCTCACGCCATTCTCGATTAGCAGCTTCACAAAATCCACACGGTCCATCACCAAAGCATCCAGCATGGCCTGTTCCAAGGAATCTACCTACACACACACACACACACACACACACACACACACAGACACAGACACAGACACAGACACACACACGATTTGACCACATTGACCTCTAGAAGCTTCATGTGTTCAGTAAAAACAGAAATGTGATTCCTTATGGGTTTAAATTTCCACTGGTTTTACAAAGGTGACAGTTTAACCATATACACACACACACACACACACTCACTAGTAACTTTTGTCCATAAACAAACACGTGATCTTTTGCGATGTCCACTCTGTCCCACGCCAGTGTCAGTACGAGCTGGTCAAACGCAGATGCATCAGTGCCTGCATGCACACACACACACCCACACACAGAGAGAGAGAGAGAGGTATGTCAGAGGTTTATTTGTTAATGTAAACACCAGTTACTGTACTGACCCAGTTTCTCATCTCTCTCCAGCCCCTTTCACCTTCTCAGTTCTGATTTAAAGAAATACCTTTAATAACTTTACTGATTAAAATCACACGAGATCATTTTCCAGGTCTGAATGTATTTACCCCACTTCGGGCACAGACCTGCTACACCATGCTATATAAAGGTTCTTATATAATATTATTACTTTATTGCAACTCTATTTACAGTCACAATGCACATTTCCTGGCACGCTATCGCAAAATTTACCCCTCAAATAAAAGGTTCACTGTATAAACACGTCATATAACAATTAAAACACAATAAAAAAAATCAATACAAAAAGGAAGTTAAATACATGTCGGAGCATGGTGGGGCTTAACTCATGCCAGTCCCTTTAATCCAGAAGTTTTGGATTTCTGCTTATTGTAGATGTTACTTGTTTCTCTCACCGCAGAGCTCCATTTTAAAACATCGGCAATTTAACGTCTATCCATTTCCTAGTACTTTGCTTCACGCCAGCACTGTGTAATATATTATACAGCAGTTGCAGGTGCGTTTTGAAGCCTTATTGGCTTCGCTCCTAAAAGAATATGTTGTGAAGCTATACTGTTTTATATGTAGAATATAATCCTTTCCCAACATGGTATCATTTGTGAGCAGAATAAACCATGTGAATTATTTTTGAAACTCATTCATGCAAGGTTGTGACTTTTTACGCACAGGATGCTTGGCCCCTTGGTCCGCTAATATTACCGACCTGCTGCAAAAATACTGGCCCTACATCCTACGCCCTTGGTGCTTGGCACCCTTATGTTAGTGAAAGACAGAAACAGGGACCCTTTGACCTACTGATACCTACAAATTTGGCCCCCTTCGGTCAGTGGGTATTGCCTTTATAATTACACTCTGCTAAGCTAACGGCTAAATGTTTAAAATGGTTCGTTGTACCGCTGTGGAACAGTTTGGATCAGAGAGGAACGGCTGGACTGGGACCTTTGACTTTGTACTCTGCAGCTGGAGCTCAGCCAGGGTCAACATGGAGTGTATGAAGAACAAAGTGCCGTTAGCGCGCGCTCTCTCACACACACACACACACACACACACACACACACACACACACACACACACACACACACACACACACACACA
>JAQQZX010000038.1:640140-653358 GCA_030068355.1 Notoglanidium maculatum
TAGCTGAATGACTCAGCAGGGCTAAATCAACTCATGTAGCCTTTCACACCCGACCCCCCCCGCCCCCCCCCCCCCCCCCCCTCTCTGTATCCAGGGTAAATGAGTGCAGGATGAGCGATGAAGGTTGTGCTGCTCTGGCATCAGCTCTGTGTTTAAACCCCTCACACCTGAGAGAGCTGGAGCTGAGTGGGAATACACTGGGAGGATCAGGAGTGAAGCAGCTCTGTGCTCTGCTGCAGAATCAACAGCTCAAACTGCTGACACTCAGGTAATCTTACTCATTAAAGTAAAATCAATCATGTCACAAAGAGCAGAGGTCTTTAATGAGACTTTCTAGCAGTATATTGTATCTATTGTGTTACTGTTTAGAATGACCAGATTTAAGTACTTTTAATGTAATTAATTGCCAAAGTGACAAAATACCTTCTAGAGATGTTATAAACCCTGGTCACAAACTAGCAGTTAATCTGCAGATAATAAACTCCTACAGACTGAAGAAGTTACAGTAACAGAGTAATATACAGTGTGCAACTGTCAGATGATTACATGACTACAGCAAGAACTCTTAAAGACACAAGGCTAACAGTGCGCTATACAGTCACATGACACACAGACATGATCAGAGCAACAAGCAGAGACAGACAGACGAGCTGAACAGGAGCCTGATAGGAAGTTGAACACTCTAGAAGTAAATTAAAGTCAATTAAGTAGTAATTAGTAAGTAAGCATCAAAGTCTGTTCTCTCTCTCTCTCCCTACTTCCCTCTTTCACCCTCTCCCCCTCTCTCTCTCTCCCCCTGCAGGTTGAGTAAGTGCAGTGTAAGTGAGGCAGGTTGTGCTGCTGTTGTATCAGCTCTGAGCACAAACCCCTCACACCTCCAGGAGCTGGACCTGAGTAACAATACAGTTGGGAACGCAGGAGTGAAGCAGCTCTCTGCTCTACTGCAGGCCTCAAACTGCTCTCTGGAGAAACTGAAGTAAATTATTTTAGTGTTTGTTAAAAAATGAATGAGGAATAAAAAAATTGCAAGAAAGGTCTATAATAGATTTTGAATTTACAATCGATAAAAAATCTTGTAAATTAACTGATTATCTGGCATAGTGTTACTCAATGAATAAGTCAAAGAAACTATTAAAAAGTTCATTTAAATCCTTTAATTATAAAAAGATGAAACCTTTACATGTTTCATTATTTGTTTTATGCTAATTAATCTAAGTTTATGGCTCCCATGTGAAATGTGACCGTACCTGTGCTTAAGTGATGGTTATAAACGTTGGTTCCTGCAGCCTGCACTGAAATTACTGTTAATTACAAACCCTTCAGTGATGTTACACTGTTACTGTCACGTCACTGACTCAACATGTATTTTGATTTTTTATGGTTTGCTTTCAGACTAAATAACTGTAAACTCACAGAAGCACAATGTACTGAGCTGGCTAAAACTCTGGAATCAAACTCCTCATCTCAACTGAAAGAGCTGGACCTCAGAGGGAACTACAGTGCGTCAATATGGAAGAGTTTTCTTAATTTTCTAAGGAATTCAAACTCTAAATTAATTGTGAGGTGAGGTTTTGATTTACACAAAAGCCTTTTTTCCAACAACAATAATAAATAATTATTATTCATCATCAGGGGGTTTGGGGGGATCTGGGGGATAAAAAGTCCATGCTCTGGTATCAGTATTGCAATGAAATGTGATTTCTCTCTCCAGAATTTTAAGTCCTGAAGCAGAAGAGGCCTGTGGTGTTCTGACTAAAGCTCTGGGTGTAAACCCCTTACTGCAGACGGATCTGGATCTGAGTGGGAAAATATCCGGAGACTCAGGAGTGAAGCAGCTCTCTGTCCTGCTGAAGGATCCACAGTGTAGAACTGAGAAACTCAGGTGTGTGCTCTGATTTCCTCACCTGAGGCCTCTTGTATCAGGTCGAGTGTAGAATTAATACTGGAAAGTAGCTTACGCATGAAGCTGGAAAGCTGTGAACGCACCAAAAAATCCAGATGTATGGAACCGTGCATGCAGGATTCCACACACATTTTCTTAGTACATCCCAATCAACATGAAATTTACATTTACATTTACAGCATTTGGCTGATGCCCTTATTCAGAGCAACTTACAGAAGTGCTTTGAAGTCTTCATCAATAAATATATTCTGATATTGGTTGACTAGGCTGACAAATTGGGAAGGGGTTGTTTTTTGGTTTTTTTAAAAGAAGAATAAATGCTAGTCCAAGTACTTCTGAAAGAGGTAAGTCTTTAGTCATCGTTTGCAGACACCCAGTGACTCAGCTGTTCGGACATCTAGGGAAAGTTCATTCCACCAACTCGGTGCCAAAACAGAGAAGAGTTTAGATGCATGTCTTCCTTGTACCCTGAGAGATGGTGGAACCAGTCGAGCAGTGCTGGAGGATCGGACAGAGCGCGGTGCAGTGCGGGGTGTGATCAGTGCTTTGAGGTAGGAGGGTGCAGGTCCATTTTTGGCTTTGTAGGCAAGCATCAGTGTTTTGAATCTGATGCAGAAGCTACAGGAAGCCAGTGAAGGGATCGTAGCAATGGGGTGGTGTGGGAGAACCTGGGAAGGTTGAAAACGAGTCGTGCAGCTGCATTCTGGATCAGTTAGAGGTGGAATGATGCTCAGGCAGATCTGCTAGGAGTGAGTTACAGTAGTCTAGTCTCGAGATGACAAGGGACTGAACAAGTAGCTTAGGGCTTTTGTGGAAAGTAATGATCCTTCTGATGTTGAAGAGGAGAAATTGACATGGGTGAGAAAAATTAGGAATATGAGAGGAGAAGGACAGGTTATTGGTTATTACACCAATTTGAATATGCTAATGAGGGCTACAGCTCTCTTCGAATTCAGGAGAAATGGCAAAAGCAAGTCAGACAAGAAAATAAATTTCATTGAGTGCAAGGTGGAGGTGCTACTTTAAGATAGAATCCAGAAAAAATATATATTTGGCACTCTGTCCTCAGGCGTTGGTAATAAAAGAAAAAAGTGGAGTGGGAGAGTTTGGTGGCGGCTGTGAAATTTTTCCATGTAACGTGAAACAGAATGTGAAAGATGCTATATAAATAACTTATTATTATTATTATTATGATTATTATTATTATTGTTATTACATGGTGAGGTCAGAGAACAGCATGGTAAATTACATTTTTTAAAGGCTATCCAACATTAAGGCTGACATTAAGTGGAGGATGCCATGTGAACAGAGTTGATCTGTTGTGGGTGAGGGTGTTCTTAGGGGAGTGTTCACAGCATGTCAGGGAGACTCTGTAAAAAAGATCGCAATGAACGTAAAGAGATTCCCATTTATTTCGCCAACCTACTAGATTTACATTTGTAATAGGCTTTATGCAATAGCTTTACCAGCTTCAGCTGCTTACCATTAGATTACCAGATAAATATTTTCTGTGTAGATGCAATGCTATAGGCTACCAAGCAGGCTTCCCTATTTATAATGAATATGCTGCAGCATATGTTCTTTGGCTTTAGTGTGATTTTTAAAAATTGCTAATTTGTAAACCAATTCATAATGTTAGAATGTTCACTGTATCACCGCTACGTGTCACCAACTCATCCCCAGTTTTGTTTTTTTTTGTACTGTACCTGGGATTACTGTTTAAGAAAAAAAGAAAGGGTTGTCAAATCAACTTGACTGTTTTTAGTTTATTACTGGTTACTGCATGTTGTAGTATTTTTCTATTAAACAGAAAGATTTAATTTCATTATTTTAAAGTCATCTTTACTTGAGCATTTCTTTGCATTTTGCGCAGTACTGTACATTGGTATTATTCCTGATGGATGATCATGTAGGTTGTTTAAAGACGTTTCCTCAGCTGTGTTCTCTGTGTGCAGGCTGAGTAAGAGCGGTATTACAGAGAGAGGCTGCACTGATCTGATATCAGCTCTTACTGCAAACACTTCACACCTGACAGAGCTGGACCTGAGTGAGAACACACTGGGAAATCCAGGAGTCATTCAGATCTCTACTCTACTAAAGAGATCATCCTGCAAACTCCACAAGCTAATGTAAGTCATTTAATAGTGCACATTACTAGATCAGTGATCAATGAACTGAATAGTTAGCAACTCATCCAGGCGTGCATTCCTCAATAACAATGAATCTTAGGTCTGGGCCACAATGGCTTCATTACGTGTGAGACAGCGTCATTGCTGAACTGCTGCGGCTCGCATGTGTGTGTGTCCACACCGCCAGCGTTGCTGTTATTGCCAGCTCTCTCTTTCAACATTGAGTGTGCCTTTGATAATGGCCATCTTTAATAGAATGTTTGGTTTAATTTAATTATAAGTTTAATTTACATTTAGTTTAGACCAAGCTTAACAAGCATCTGCTCATTTTTTTTACCCTCGTTCACACAGATAGAGAGAGAGAGAGAGAGAGACAGACAGACTGACAGACAGAACACCAGATGTGGTGGAAGGTGTACAAGAACATGCGTGGCACAGCCAGCTCAGAAACCAATACGTTTGCTCACTCATTACCTCTTCTTCATCCTCTCTCACACACCTGTACAACTATGCTCAGTAGTGCCCCTAGTGGTTAGTTCAGTATCCCCTTAAGAACACATCTCCTCCCTCCTAAGAACACTTCTTACTGCATGGCATCACAGTGGGACATCCTTCACTTCAATCCTAACCGTATTACACATGTTATTCAAGAACAGGCACAGTTAACTTGAAACATTGCTATCTAGTTTTTAACTCTCCATTATAACATTACCCTAAAAGTGCACATCAAAACAATAAGTCCGTGATAACAAGTAACAACCAGTAACAAGGATGAGTATGAGCTACTAGCCGGTAAATACATAGTCCTGATGCCACTTCGGCTTGGCGTGTGTGTGTGCAAGATCCCGAGGCAAGCACGTAGGGTTTGTAGCTTGCAGTGTCCCTGGAATCTTTTGTTCTTCCCTTAGTGCCTGACAAGGTGAGCCAAATGTATTAACTTAGTGCACATTCTCCTACCATAAAGCAGTCTGTGAGGTGACCCAGATGCAGTAGCATGAGGTGTAACCCTGTAAACTTGGAGCCAGTTAAACACAGTGTCCTCTCACGGTTTAGATGTGAGGATTGCTGTCTGAATACAGTTCCTAAGTGAACGATGAAACCTCTCAGTAGCCCCATTACCTTTTGGGTTGTAGACTGTAGTACATAACTGCCAAATACCTTGAGCATTCATGAATTCAGCGAAGGTCGATGAAGTGAAATGAAGTCCATTGTCTGTGATGATGCTTTCAGGGTTTCCATGACGGGTGAAAACGGCCCTAAGCAACTTCATGACGTCCAGAGCCGTAGCATTACTGGAGAAAGCAAGCTCCAGACATTTCGAGTAGTAGTCCATCAGAATAATAGCATATTGACAAGAAGGGGTAGCAGTTTCAAACAGTCCGAAAATATCAAGACATAGTTTCCTCCAAGGTCCAGGTAATTGGACAAGTTACAGGGGACCTGGCATGTCTGAGCTGATTTGTCACATGCTGGACAAGCAGCAAGCATCGATATGCAGTCGTGAACTTCAGAGTCCACAAGCGGCCACCAATAACTTTCTCGCAGACGCGGTTTCATTCAGACTATGCCCTGATGGCTTTCATGTGCTAAAGCAATGACTGTGTGCTGTAGAGATACTGGGACTAAGAGTCTCTCACATCTAAAGACACAGCAGTCTTTAACAGCAAGTTCATTTCTAACCTTGTAATACGGCATCAGATCATGATGCAGCCCCTTGACTGATGGTGGCCAGCCACGTTGAATCTGTTCGCGGAGGGCCATCATCTGGGGGAAGTCAGCACAAGCAGCCTCAATAATTTTTTACGTCATTATCCAGAGTGACTTACAAATATCTCATGTATACAACTTAGCAGTTGAGGGTTAAGGGCCCTGAGCGATAGCTTGGCAGTGCTGGGATTTGAACTCATAACCTTCCGATCACTAGTCCAATATCTTAACTGAGCTGCCACTGTTAAGTATATGTAATTTTCCCATATCAGGTAATTAAAGATCATTCTCACGAACAAGTTAATGACTTGACCATTATTCACATTTTCCAAATACCAGTTGAGAAGGGTTCATTTTTTGCTCCTTCTCCAGACTTTCAGACTGTAATATGACAGAAAAAGGATACGCTGCTCTAGTTAAAGCTCTGAAGTCAAACTCCTCATCACACCTGATAGAGCTGGATCTCAGCGGGAACGACCCTGGAGCATCAGGAATGAAGGAGCTCAGGAATTTAATGAAGGATTCAAAATGTAAACTGAGGTAAGCACGTTCCTCCAGTACATGTAAAATACACCTTAATTCTGAGTAATTAGTAGAAAAAAAGTTTTGCTGTTTGTTTTCACACACGTTTTCTTGGCAATGTTTTACAGCTTTTAACAATCAATTATTTCTATCCTCATTTTTTATAAAGTAAGAAAGAAAATTGAAGTAAGAATTTTGCTGAAGTAAGAGTGCTAATGTTTACAACTAGATTCCACCATGAACTAATTACTGAAAAAGTAGCAGTACATTACTGTAAATATAATAATTATTAGCATGTCTCTGCTCTTTCTCTCTCTGCAGGTTGTTGAAAAGTCCTGATGCACAGGAAGCTTATGATCATCTGAGTGAAGTTCTGGGTATAAACCCGATACTGCAGACGGATCTGGATCTGAGTGGGAAAATAGAAGGAGACTCAGGAGTAGAGCGACTCTCTGCTTTACTGAAGGATCCACACTGCAGACCTGAAACACTCCAGTAAGGATTATAATCATATATTAATCTGTTAACTAAAGTTATAGCCACTGAATAATTGGCCTTCAGGTTATCAATTTTGTGTCCAGTTTTCATATATTTTTCAGTAGTAATAAGTAGTTTGATAGCCAAGCCACCCTCAGCATGTACAGAACTGCATACATGAAACCCCCAGTTAAGTGTGATTAATTGTGCTTTCAGGCTCAGTGAGTGTAATCTGACAGAGAAAGGATGTTCAGCTCTGCTCACAGCTCTCAGATCAGAATCCTCCACCCTGAGGGAGCTGAATCTGAGTAAGAACAGGATTCAGGATTCAGGAGTGAAGCTGCTCTCTGCACAACTGAAGGATCCACACTGTAAACTGGAGACTGTCAGGTAACGTCTAATACACACTTCATTTATAACCCAGATGCTCTGATAGAGGTGTGAAATACAGTACATTGTCTCAGTGTTATCGTGTCTGTGGGGGTAAAACTCTGCAGTGTCATGGACAGGTTAGAATTTATTTATTCATTTATTGCCAAAAATCTAGTTTTAACCAGGAAAGGCATGTTCACTTTACTTAAAGAAACGTTAAACACAGAAGACGTCTGCTTTATGGCTTCTGGGTGCGGTCGCTTTTCACTACAGAGAAGTTTACATAGTGTACATATATATATCTATATGTATATGATTCACAAGAACCTTACACTAAAGTCAGAACTTGTTGAATACTATAAAACAAGTTACATGATAGCATTAATATCACAACTTTAATTTCCACTACAGGTATTTATGGAAGGAGTCTCCAGTGTCGGTAGCTTTACGTTTTCAGACACTGTAAAGTTTTCCCAATAATGATGCTCTCAGTATAAGCATGAGGTCTGAGTGTTTTCATACGCAGTGTATATTTAGTTTTATAAAAGCAGAGTGAATTTGAGGGGGCGTGTCAGACAGAATAGAGAAATATATCATTTGGAAAAAACTTTATATTTATTGGTGTGCTCCAGTTTATCTCTACTGACTTTATAATGTCTATTTCCTAGTTCAGACCATTTCAGTCATCACACACTGGTAATGTAGCACGTGTACAGAGAACACAACACCAGCAAAATTGTTTAGCGCCACAAAGAAATTTGCTACATTGTTACTCCAATTTATTTTTGAGAAGACGTACAGAGCTTATCTACATAAAGATAACTGTTTGTATTTGTGTGCAGACTTTCAGACTGCAGTATAACAGAGGAAGGATACGCTGCACTGGCTGAAGCTCTGAGACTGAACTCCTCATCACGCCTGAGAGAGCTGGACCTCAGAGGGAACGACCCTGGAGCATCAGGAGTGAAACAACTTACTGACCACAAACCTTACAAACTGACACTGAGGTGATTCTTCTATAATAAACATCATCATATTAAACAGAAATAAATAAATACTGTTAAAGTAACTTTTTCTTCAAACCCCTACAGGTTGGTGAAAAGTGCTGATGCAGAGGAAGCCTACAGGTGTCTTACTAAGACTGTAGGTAAAAACCCCTTACTGCACACGGAGCTGGATCTGAGCTACAAAACACCTGAACACGTCAAAGTGAGGCAGCTCTCGGCTCTGCTGCAGGATCCACATTACAGACTGCAGAAACTCACGTAAGGAACAGCTATAAACATACAGGCCTTCATTTTCTCTGTTTTCACTCAGTTGCTATTTGTTATAGTCATAAACGACTGTTGCCATGCCGACTGTACCTGTGAACTGCACTCACCTCACGTCCTGCCACGTCCCTGCCTCTTCGAGGAAAACACTATTTACCTTAAAGACAGGCTTAAATATTCCATTTCTTACAACCCAGTTTTTACTCAATAATTGTGTCACACCTCATTATATATATAATATAATGATATATACATTATATATATAATATAACCTTATATACCAGGCCACACCACTACATCCACAATTCACAACTCCCAATTAAAGACAACTGACTTAATCATTCTATAAATTTTACAGATTTCTTATATTTCTTGTCATTTGTTCATAACGAGAATAAATAAGTTAGCTGAACCCACTAAATGTGAATCACATGAATTTAATAGACTATTTAATTTATCCTGAGCCCTTTGTAGCAGAATTTTGCTTTTGTCAATCTTTATCAAGTTTTCAAAATTATAAGCATTATTGATTCAGGGGAGAACAAAATAATGTATAAAATAATATTCCTGAGATGCTGTGAGTCGTAATCCTGTATAATGCTCTAATAATAACTTACACTGATTCACATTCAGTATTGTTCAGTTGCAACTGGCAGGAAATTGAACACAAAAGTTGTACACTACCTCACGTCATCACGTATAAAAGCAGTACAGCCAAAGACCTGCTCCCAAATTTATGGTCACATACTACTGTACAAATTAGCCCAGTAAAAACAGGTCTGGACCAGGGCTGCAGCAGCATAGAAATGTCCTGATTGCAGTATTTGAAGAACGCCACCTTGTGGTTTGTGGTAATTCTGCAACCAAACCTTTGTTTAAACTGGTTGATATTAAAACTAAAACATCACCACAAACACACCTGAAATAAAGAAAGTATGTTCTCATTTTTTGTTTGTATAATGCTTGATTTGTGTGACTGACATCTGCATTAGCTATTTAACAAGTTCGCTTGGCTCAGTCATGCTACGCCAGTGTGTGTTCCTAACCAGCCAATAGTTAGTATTAAACTGCAGGCTAATGGTTTTTCACTTCCTGCTGTGGTAAACATGATCTTGCATGTTTTTGTTAAAGTGTGCTTGATGAATAAAATGCAGCAGTGTTTTGTGGTTTATTATATATTCTGTTTCAGAACAAAGAAGGGAAGATTGGACTGGCTCGGTTACTGAGTACGCTACAGGTGATATACGGGGTGTCTGGCCTGTCATTCAGTTCAGCAGTAGGTTATAAAGAATGTGTAGGCTTGTGATGGACCACGAGTCAGTCGTGTCTGCTCACTTTTGCCGAGTTCCACCCGAAAATAAATTCCTGGCTTCACCACCGACTCCTGTTAGAGTCCCTTTAGTTTGGCTGGTGCGATCACACTATAGTAATTCGCTTCCTGAATGTTATGTGCAGTGCAGAAGTCTGGGTGGTTTACAATTCTTTTCCCTCTTCTCATGTGGAGAGATTTAAAAACATGTGCACTGGAAATGTGATCCTTTTCAAAACTGACAGAAAAAAAATGTGTTTTTCAAACTATCCGGATACGTATAGACAAGGCCACAGACCAGCCACAGGCCACAGGACACAGACCAGGCCACAGACCCGCAGCGCGGTGCACCTGCTTTACCGTGATACGGCGGTGATGCGATCATTGTTGCAGCCACAGACTAGACATCCTATTTAATTCCCAGAATGCAGTTTGGGACATGCATGAAGTTTAAACATAATGACACTGTTATGATCATGGTAGGAGTGGGATGCAATCTCACAATTCTTTAATTAAATATAACAAAACAATTCACATGAATGAGCATCATCAAAAAACAAGGGCATGAGCATGACAGGCAAAAACACAACAAACAACATGGCATGAAGGAAACAAAAGCATGACAAAGGAACACTTAAAAAACTGGAACTTAATTACCAGTGCTAATGAAACGCCACAGAGGTGATACAAATCAGGGGCATGTGACCTGCAGGGGCTGATGGGAAACGTAGTTCACAAGTTCAAAAAGTTCAAACAGGTGCTGATGTGACGGACACAAAATCATCTGTTTCACAAAAGTCATTAAGGAGTTCCTCTTTTTCTGGTGGTTGAATCTGTTTAATCAACTGAGTAATAAACTAACAGCCCTGATATGAAACCTCTTTGTCTCAGGTGTCCAGGCTACTGATTTATTCACCCCTGGACAGGAAGTGGATCACTGGGTGCATGGTGAGAGAGACTAACCTGACCTCTCTCTCTCTCTCTCTCTCTCTCTCTCTCCCCCCCCCCTCCCCCCCCCCTCTCTCTCTCTCTCCCAAGGTTGTATAAAGAAGGCAGTATTACAGAGGATGACTGGGCAAAACTAGTTTTAAACCCTTCCCACCTGAGAGAGCTGAATGTAAACAGGAATAAACCAGGAGAGGCTGGACTGAGAAATCTGTGTGATTTCATGAAGAATCCTAAATGTAAACTGCAGAAACTGAAGTGAGTAATAATGTCTTCATAACTGAACTAAACAGTTTACTATCTACTAAGCTATCAGTTTAAGAAATCTTGTTAGCAGTAATAAACCCTACTATTTCTAAAATATATATCTATATTCTATATATCGATATATATAAATATCTATATTCACTTTTTATTTATCATTTTATATTTATTATATATAACATGATCAAACAAATGAAACCCGAGTCATTAGTATCAACTGCGCTTTAAAGTTTAGTATTAATTTTATTTATTAGTAAGTTATGTCTGTACAGCACTTTAGTCAGTGAAAGTTGTTTTTAAATGTGTTATATAAATACATTTGTCTTGACAGAACTACACCAGCACTCTGATTGGTTACAGCCGGGGCCAAAAGTTTTGAGAATGATACAGGTGTTGGTTCTCACAAAGTTTGCTGCTTCAGTGTTTTTAGATCTTTTTGCCAGATGTTTCTGTGGTACACTGAAGTATAATTACAAACATTTCATAAGTGTCAAAGGCTTTTACTGACAATTACATTAAGTTTATGCAAAGAGTCAGTATTTGCAATGTTGGCCTACTTTTTCAAGACCGCTGTAATTTGCACTGCCATGCTGTCAATCACCTTCTGGGCCGAATCCTGACTGATGGCAGCCCGTTCCTGCATAATCAGTGCTTGGAGTTTGTCAGAGTTTGTGGGTTCTTGCTTGTCCACCCACCTCCTGAGGACTGACCACAAGTTCTCAATGGGATTAAGGGGAATCTGAGGAGTTTCCTGGCCATGGACCCAAAATGTCGATGTTTTGTGCCCCGAGTCACTTAGTTATCACTTTTGCCTCATGGCTTGGTGCTCCATCATGCTGGAAAAGGCATTGTTCCTCACCAAACTGTTCTTGGACGGTTGGGAGAAGTTGCTCTCGGAGGATGTTTTGGTGCCATTCTTTATTCATGGCTGTGTTCTGAGGCAGAGTTGTGAGTGAGGCGACTCCCTTGGCTGAGGAGCAACCACACACATGACTGGGCTCAGGATGCTTTACTGTTGGCGTGACACAGGACTGAGGGTAGCTCACCTTTTCTTCTCCGGACAATCTTTTTCCGGATGCCCCAAACAATCAGAAACGGGACTGATCAGAGAGCATGACGTTACCCCAGTCCTCAGCAGTCCAATCCCTGTACCTTTAGCAGAATATCAGTCTGTCCCTGATGGTTTTCTTGGAGAGAAGTGGCTTCTTTGCTGCTCTTCCTGACACAAGGCCATCCTCCAAAAGTCTCCTCCTCACTGTGTGTGCAGATGCTCACACACCTGCCTGCTTCCGTTCCTGAGCGAGCTCTGCACTGGTGCTGCCCCGATCCCGCAGCTGAGTCCACTTTAGGAGACGGTCCTGGAGTTCGCTGGACTTCCTGAAGCCTCTTCACAACAACTGCACCTCTCTCCTGAAGTTACTGATGATCTGATAAATAGTTGATTTAGGTGCAATCTTACTAGAAGCGATATCCTCACCTGTGAAGCCCTTTCTGTGCAAAGCAACGATGACTGCACATGTTTCCTTGCAGGTAACCATGGTTACAGAGGAAGAACAATGATTTCAAGCACAACCCTCCTTTTAAAGCATCCAGTCTGCTATTCTAACTCACTCAGCATGACAGAGTGATCTCCAGCCTCGTCCTCGTCAACACTCACCGGTGTTAATGAGAGAATCACTGAAATGATGTCAGCAGCTGCTTTTGTGGCTGAAATGCAGTGGAAATGTTTTATTGGGATTAAATTCATTTTCATGGTAAAGCGGGACTTTGCAACTAATTGCACTTCATCTGATCTCTCTTCATAGCATTCTGGAGTAAATGCAAACTGCCATCATAAAAGCTGAGGCAGCACTTTGTGAAAATTAATATCTGTGTCATGCTCAAAACTTTTGGCTACGTGCTGATTATTTTTTTGTAACAGCAGCTCTGACAGTAGCGCAGCTGCAAACCACAGGTTTATATTAATGCACTCGTTCTAATGCGTTATCGTTTCTATAGTAACGGCTCATTCACAGGGACATGTATACTCCATGTTATTTAAACCTCACAATTTAAGGATTAAAAAAAGGCATTTTCAAAGAAACCCATTGTTCTGGTGCCGTTTTCTGTAATGAGACGTTTCTGTAGCATGTGTGAAGGAGTCTCCAGTGTCAGCGCATAACAGTCTGAGGTAAAACTGGAACATTACGTTTTTTACATCTTCAGGACAGAGGAGTTTACACTTTGTGGTTTCTAAGTATTCTAAGTATTAAGTGTATTAGTTGTAATTGAACTATACAGTGTGACCCAAATGAGGATGGGATCCCTTTTGAGTCTGGT
>JAQQZX010000038.1:696425-710599 GCA_030068355.1 Notoglanidium maculatum
GTGTGTGTGAGAGTGTGTGTGTGTGAGTGTGTGAGAGAGAGTTGAACCGATGGTCGTTTTGCTTCTCGTGTGTAGTGTATTTATTAAACAGGTCATGCCGTCTGTGAGGAAATTTCTGGAAGAACAACTCGTTCTGTCCTGGTCAGAGTTTTACCTTTGTAAAGTAAGTTGAATAAATTCTTTTTATTTCATCTCCGCTTTTGTTTATTTCCCCACGTCTCCTGCTAGTGAATTTGGAGTTTTCTCGATTTTATTTCATGTAAATTACTTCTAATGACTGTGAGTGATGAGGTCACCGTTACACCCAGGAGTTCCCCAAGTGTTTTCTTCCTTAAAACTGCATCTTGTTGCACGTTACCAAGAAACCACAAAAAAGCTCTTCTGTCCTGAAGATCTCAGAAGACTTACAGCTACAGCTTTATCGCTGACCGTTACAAAGACTCCGTTCATAAATGTTACATAAAAGTCTCCTTAGAAATCAACAATCATTTCAATTTAAATTCGAATGATTTTAAATTGTTTATCGGTGGATCTGCGGTAAGCGTCCCTGTGAATGAGCTGTTGCTGTAGAAACGATAACGCCGTTATCACATCAGTTCACTGATACCTGCTTGTGATTACAGATTATTTAACTTGAACCCATTTCTTGAAGTTTAACCAAAAATATGAATACAAAGGAGTTTGCAGCGTAGTAGAAATGGCACAATTGCCATTTTAAAGTGTTCCAAATATAATTTTTGCGATTTTAAATGTTTCACTGTAAAAAACAAAACAAAAAAGATCCTAAGTGCATTAGTCGTTTACAAAGAAAACCTGATTTCATTATTTAGAAATGAACTAAATCATCTTTGCAGTAAAGTGAATTCTGAGCAGTCAGTCACACCAATCAGACTGCATTAGACCAAACTAGTTAGACTAGATTAGACTAAACTACATCAGGATAAAGCCTTGAGTAATTGGCAGTGTAAATCCCGCTGCGTGCAGTTTCCTGTTCTCTCAGGAGTGAAATGCTATAGAATAGAAGTCTCTGTGTGTTTCAAGCTTCACTGCTGTTAAATACCCAAAACGTGTCTTGTGGTTGTACTAAAGTTCTCCATCCAAAGGTTTAGCTAGCTCGCTAAATTTAATGTCCCGTCACACTTGGGGAAATGTTTTATATCTATTATATGGAAAGAATAAACCTCAGTAGAAATGTAACTGAAGTGAGAGTACGAGTGGAGATTGTCACCTTTAACGTAATCAGAAACATTTCAGAATTGATCTGTTTATTTGTTTAAATATACACATTTATAGCAACAATAAAAGAGAAAAGAGAATTTTGTCTGATATGGTGTTAATGATAGTGTTAATAAACACTGTTGCTGCTAATTGTTAAAATTGTGTATAAAGTTTATAAAGAAATAAAGTGATTAATATTCAGCATATTTTGTAACAACATCTATGACATGAAAGCCAAACACCGTGAGTTACAGTCTGTAGCACAACCACCCTTTAATGCAGTACATTCCCATATACAGCAGCACATGCAGGGTCAGTTTAACTGCTTACATAAAGCTGGATTGTTCAGTGTTATTGCATCATCAGGGTCTGAAACAAATGCGCAGGACGTCTTACAGGAACTCAAGAGAGAAAATCCTTTATAACTTCATGAGGCTAAAGTTTCTTTCCAGCACCTCTTGGGATCATTTCAGTCAGATTCTCCTTTAACATAAAGTACAGTAAAGTTTAAAGTCTGTTATTACATGAAATCTGTGTTCAGCTGTCAGAAACTGAAATCTTGTTCACGTCTTTCATTTCCTTTCATAGCCGGCTTTCAGTGAGAAACATCTGAACAAAGGGAATTTAAAAAGCGTAATGAAATCAGCACGGATATCAGATGATGATGTTACAGTTATACAGACTAAACTAAACACTCTAAAGGTTCTGGTGCGCTGCTCCTGCTGGACTTCCTGTTAGTTAGTAGCCTCCATAATGCACCTCACATTTCATTAGCGTTTAGTAATCGAGTTAATGACCTTTAAATCAGGAGGAACTGAACCCAAGCCTGATGTTTAAGGTGAGACGCTGCAGATAGAAATGATTTATTGGTTAAATTTTGGATAAATTGTGTCTATATCATGTCTGCGCTTAAGGTGTAGCGATAAAAAAATAACAAAACAGAAAAATGTTAAAAATTTGGTAACATTAAAGAAAGCTTTAAGCTCCTCCCACTTCACAATCACATCACTTCTAACGTCTGTGAGGAGTTTGTTTTTCTGTTTTTTATATATATATATATATATATACGCATCAATTTTCTTTAAACACTTTGCGTCACGCTGACCTCGTGTGAAAACGCATTAAACCACATTACTGTAAAATCGTTTTCTAATATCTAAGTTTAAATAGAATTGCATTCATTAAATTTTACACAATCAAGTCTACCCTAATTAGAAGCTTATTACAGAAGAATTGCTCAAAATGTTGAGTATTGTTGGATTCATGTCAGGGTTTATACTGAAAATAGCACAAAAACGCTTTATAATGTGGCATATGCATGATCTTTTCTTGATGAATCAAATTTCCAACAAGTGGTTCTCTTTTACACAACAGCATCTGCACAGTGAAGCAAACATTTTACTTCTAATATCAGCCTACATTTAGATTTTTACTGGTGTTTTGGTTAAAGCATGCATAATTATGCATATTTAATTAGACAAAGCCTCATTTGCATAAATAGTTGCGTTTTTTCAATCCAAAAAAAAACATTCAGCAATCCACTGTAATGATTGTGATGATTATTGTTTATAAATAAACGCAGTGTATTCCCCAGCAGAATTATGATGAGATCAATTTGGGGGGGAAAAAAATGGGGAGGAAAACAGAACCCAAACGCTGTATTAGTGAAGTGTAATTTAGAAAGAAATCCATTCCTGTTAAACGTTTCATATATAAAAGCTGTAATCAGTCATCAGAAAGAAAGTGGACCTTGTAGGATTTGACGTGTCTGCTCTCCCAGACGTATAAATGTCGGTCTTTAGGATTGTAAGACATCATGGACAGCACGCTAGCAGGAGTCCAGAGGTCAAAGCTGACGTTGAGAGGTTTTTGTTTGAGGAGATCGAAGGCGTAGGTCACTCTGGCGTCTTTATCATCAGTGACGTAGAGGACGCCGCAGGCGATGAAGGCGTTTCCCGCTTTGCTTCTCGGGTAGCTGGTGTTGATGTACGTGGTTATAGAGAACGTTTTCTCGTCCAGTTGCGCCACCATGACGTTCTCGTCGATGCTCGAGGCGAACACGAGCCACAGGCCGCTTTCGTCCGCCGCCATTTTAAAGTATGTCTTAGAGTTCCGGAGCAGGTAGGACAGGTTGTGGTACAAAGCGTTCTCTATAGCCAGCGTGTGCAGCGTCGTAGTGTGAAGATTATACCTGCCAAAGTGACATATCAACATCTGTGAGGTTTCTGTGTATTTACAATGTTTACCTGCAATATACAACTGATTCATTGGTTTACTTGTACGTCGGCTGTGTAAAATGTTTCTAAGTAGAATAGAAATTTGGAAACTTAATTTTAAGTTTGTTAAAAGTTTGACTAAAAGAAATTACAGTAATTTACGTATGTCGCAGTTTATGTGTAAGGTTTATACAAATCCAATAAAATGACCTACTTTAAAAAAAACTCAATAGAATTTCACTGTAAAACTTTTCATAAGTAGTAAATATTGTATATGTTATAAAAACACTAATAAAAATGTGTGCAAGCTTCTTAAGAATTTGCTAATTCCTATTTATTAAAAGTTGAAAAAAAAAAATGGAATTCTCCCTGCTGTTTTCCTCAGGAGTAAGGGTTACTGGAGCATGGTTACTCTACACCTGCCTGAGCACTTGGTCATTCATTGTTAAAGATCTATGGATGTCTTACTTGGCGATGCTGTAGGTTCCAGCGATGTGGTAATAAATGGCGTTGTTGTGAACTAAATGTCCGCATCCTTGGAAAAACTTCCTCACGTCGATCGACTTGCTGCTGCTGTTCTGCCAGGCGGCGATGCTGCTGAACTCCTTTATGATACGACCTACAGCAGATGGAGACGTGGTCGCACGTGGAAACGTGAAACAAACATGAGACGTCTCCGTACAGAAAACCTCAACATTGCAGCCATTACACGTGCATGCGAACGTTCTGTTACTATAGAAACCATAATGTATTACTTTAGAATGAGCATATTTAGTATAAACGTTCACTACTGTCAGTGCTGCTGTTACAGAACATTAATCAACACCTCCTGACCAATCAGAATGCAGAATTCAGCAGCACTGAGTTAGTATTATGTACATCACACTGCTTTGAGATCAGTGACTTCACAGCACTCTCTGAATCTCCTCGTGTCTGATGATGTACCTGAGAAATGTTCTGCCACCCAGATCTTCTCATCATCTCCCACTCCTGTGTCTTTCAGCCAGGCTCCAAACGTACTCGCCATCTTTGCCAGGTTCCTCGGTTCCTTTACTGACTTTATAATGCACTCTGCAGCAGGAAATACGTTTTTGGTCCATAAAATATCTCATAAGACTAACTTCTACAGCTTCTACAGTTTTAGAACGGTTCTATGTAGAACCCTAAAACAGAGCCAGAACAGGTTCCAAGTAGAACCATTTTGAGAAGCTAGGAACTCAGAATCCTTTAGCCTTTAGCAGAATCCACATCCTTAAAGGTTCTACGTGGAATCCTATGACAAAGTGTTTCTCTATCAGAAAGGGTTCCAAGTAGAAGCATTTTTAGAAAACTAAGAGGCCTTTTTAATCCAGTGACCCCTTACAGCTTCTATAGCCTTCAAGATTCTGTGTAGGATTCTACAAAAAGAAGAATTTCCACATTAGGGATTCTTTCCAGTTAAGAACCATTTTAGGAGGATTGGAAATCTTAATTTTCGAACAATACTTTAATAACCCTTAAAGAATCACATGTTGTTCTAACAGTGTATTAAGTGCCAAGAAGCTGAATCTGACAGGTTCCAGGTATTAAGAAATGAATGAGCAGTAACCCAGTTAATACGTACACTCTCGGAAGTTCTTCAATGGTTCTTTACATGGTTTACTGGACAATTAAGGGTTCTTAGCTTCCAAAAACAAGACTTCTCAACTCCATTCTATTTTACTTGGAATGAAAACACTGAAAATGTTCCGCATAGTGCTTTAGAAAAGGGTTCTTTGTATAATTCATTGAAATATCTTAGCTTCTGAAATGGCTGAACTCGGAACTCAGATGCAGAGTAAAACATGGACCAGATTACTGAAATAATCTAAATGCCTAAAATCGATAAAAGACATGTTTTAGTAAAATGGAAATGATTTGATCAGTACTGCAGCACGCATGGGGAGGTGAGCACATTGGGTCTGTACCGTGCTTCGAGGTCTTTCCTCGGTTCCCCGGTCCTTGACTCATCATATGATCATTTGAAACAGCATGAATGAAACCTGCGGTAAAAAAATACATTTAAATGAACACATTTCTCTGCAAAGCTTATTGTACACTGAAGTTAAATTATCAACAATGTAACAGATGCAGTTGCCTTCAGGGACTTTACTCAGTTCTCCTGCCTTGTAGATTAGTGTTTAATTACTGACTGTAGACCATCTGCTGTGAATGCACAAGTATTGACACCCGATCAACCTCGTAAATCAGTGGAAATGGAGCGGCACTGAGCGGAGATGATGAGGATGGTGCTTGTAGCTTTCTACAGTTAGGTAGATTAGATGTAGCTTCTTCATAATATTAAAAATAATAATCATAATCATAATTGCTATTTATGAAGATTCTTGCATTTAGAAGTATTCTTTTATTTTACTTATTGAAGATGCAGAACATTACTGTAACACGTAAAAAGAATCTGTAAACCACTATTTTCACACACTTCTGCTAACTAACAAATGAGGACTTCCAGTGTTTCTGAATGAATGAATGATTCAGTCAATCAATCCACCTGCTGATGCTCATCAAACTGCCGATGTGGTCTACACAGATGATACTCTCCATGGCTTTTACTTTACATTTTCAAATGTATAGTTTTTTTTATATTTTCTGAGCAAGTGATAATATCTAGTATATGGGTGAAATGGTAAGTTTGCATAAAATTACTGAGTTTGCACTTGTAAGTTGTAAGTCGACCTACATCATGTTAGCACTGTATGGCTGACTTACACCTCGAGTGTCTCTTTCAAAAAACAAAAAAACACTGGTTTATGATTGACTAAAGTGTCAATCGCACTAAATGGATGACAGGGTTAGAAGTGTGTTACTAAGGAAACTGAAAAAAGGAAGGGCTAATACAGTCTCTCAGGTGTTTCCACTATGTTAGCGTTAGTGCTACCTTCAGATGCATGGGCCGTGTGCAGGTGAGCTCTCTGGTTCTTGTTTCTGGCTGGTCCCGGTGGGCCGGGTGTTCCTGGAAGCCCGGGTGGGCCAACAGGACCTGGAGCTCCGGGAGGTCCCACAGGACCAGGAGGACCTGCAAGGCAAACAGTGAAAAGTTAAAATCCCCAGAGGAAAGAAAAACTAGGTAGAGCAAGCCATTTCTTTCATAATTTGGTGTATATTTCTCTTCAAAATGAAAGATGTTTTAGATAATTGTGTACTTGAAGAAAAACAATATTTCTTCGTATACACAGAGTTCTCTTAGAAACTTCCATCTGACAGAATAAATCAAATTAATGTTAGGAATGAACATTAAGTAATATTCATCCATTTCCCCCCAGATTAGCGCTCTAATGGTTAAGGTGGGTTAAATATTTAGCTCGACCCCCAGCATCTGTGGTGGCCTAAAGAGTGTCTACAAATGACTAAAGTTAGGTTCATCCTAAAGGTTAACACAAACAGGTACGCTTCACCTATTCTAGTTTTCCAGATGGGTTTTCTCCTGAGTTGTCCTGAGGTCAAGGCTTAAACCATTACTTTTTTTTTTATCATTCTACATATTCTACATATTTTGCGAGTTATTTGTAGAAATATGAAACTAAACATTTAAAAATGTTAACATCTACCTTCTACAATCACATCGTTTGAAGGTTCTCCCTTTTCTCCAGGTGGTCCCTGGTCACCTTTCACACCTGGCTCACCTGGATCACCTTTTTCTCCTGGAGGACCTAAAAAAAAAAAAGACAATACATGTTTACTTTTTCAGCACGTCTTAAACATGAAATACGGCTTTAAAGTGCTTTACATTGTGCATTTATAAGATTACAAGAAGTACTCAGGAAAGCAGAACAATCATCTTCACATATCTGAATTAATGAGAAAAACAGAAGCAGATCATTTATAGTAAAAATAAACAACAACAGGAGAGTCGTCACTGCATGCTTCTGAATGCTTCAGGTCAAGTTAGAATCCCTACAATACAGCAGGAGGCTGATTGGCTGTGCGGTCTGGGTGGGAGGGGCAAACTCCCTGTCAATCACACTGAGATTAGCCAATCCTGGGTGTCTCTGAGCTCATGCATGTGGAAGAGGGCAGATAGCGCTTTCCTCTGAGTGTGTGACACTGTCCTGTGATGCAGCACGAGCAGCAGGATTCACATGTCTCTGAGGAAACACACCTTCATCCTCTCTGATTAGTAGCTGATATAGGAGGTAGAACATTTTGGAGAAAATGGGGAATAATAGATTAATTAAAAACAAATAAAGCTACTGAATTCAAAAAGCTTGAGAAGCTCTGCCACAGAGTACCATCCAATCACTGACACATTTTAAAAATATTTCTTAAATTGTGTAATATTTTGTTCATCCTTGAAGATGTAATATTAAAGGGGGTTCATTTTTCGACAACTTTTGTTGATTTTTTTTTTTTGCTCAAACATAATTTAAAAATGGTGGAAATACATTTCAATAAAATATAAAGCTCCATGATATTGTAATGATTTGAAAGTTAAGGCAAGAGTTCGGCTCAGTAGTTAAAGCTTTACGTTTTAAGGTTTTACACTAGTGTTCTTGAGCATGACCTTTAACCTTCAGGTGCTCAGATGTAAGTTTCTCTGAATTAAACCATCAGCGTATTTTCATACATTATATAGTAATAATGCTTAAAGGGAAATAAAATAATTTAAATATGAAACCTTTTACTCCTCCAGTAAATTCCCAGCTCAGAATATAGCCTAAGATTTAATTTTGTGCATGGAAATTAAATGAGTGATTCTATCATGGCTGTGGAATGCAGGAGGAAATCTCATACAACGGAAGTTTAACCGCAGAGTCACTAAATATTATTAAATATTCAACCGCAGTGTTCCGCTTCCAGATCAGTCATCGTTTTCAGAGTCAGTCCAAATGTTTTCCAGAAGCTTCTCCTCCATGAACAAGAATTTGATTCACGTCTGCTCCGTGACTCAGTGTCTCACTCCTCCAGTAACATCAGAGCCAGAGAATCAGCGTGACTTAAACACCCACAACTACGACTGCCTCCATTTCCTATCAAAGACTTCTCACAGTATTCCCACTGAGGCACAATAACATTCCGATTCAGAGTAGAGACTGCAAAACCACCAGATCCACTACAGGGAAGGATGATTGAAAAGACAAGAGTGCTTTCATACAGAGCTGACGACAGCTTTCCTTGCTGCAGCAGACTTCACAATACCCATGGATGGATAATTTTGGAATGATGTAATAGGAACAATTTTCACCTAGAATTCTATAAAGGTGTATAATTGATCAAGGCAAATAATGGAAAAAGTGAAGGATGAAAGAACAAATGATTGGAAATGCATTTGAAATGCAACTGAAGTGAAATGAATTTCCAATTCTTTGTTTGAATAAATAAAAAATATAATCTACAGAATCCTCACCTCTTGTTAGACCACTGAGCAGAAATGCCTACCCTTTGAGAATGGATTTGGATGGATTTTTGGGAAAAATTTAATGGAAAAAATGTATAGCCCTCCAATAGATCCTTTGGAATTGCAAAATGGATAAAATTCCTAAACCAAATTCCAACATTTAATGGAACAATGAGAATGTATGCACAAAAATCCCAATGTGTGATAGAGTGTTGGGAATAGTGTAATTGGCAAATTTTCCAAATGAATTTCCAAAATCTAATGGATGTATAGACAAAATAACCAAACCTTTAATAGATTATTTTGAATAATTCAGCAGCAATTTTTCAAGCATTTTAATGAACCCCTAGGAATGGTGCAACATTTCTAATTTGGAATGATGTAATAGGCAGGATTTCCTAATGAAATTCCAAACTCTTTAATCAGTAGGACTATATGGAGAAAATTCCCAATGCTATGACAGATCATTTTAATTGATGAAATGTGCAAAATTCAAGGCATTTTGATAGACCACTGAGAATGTGCAAAATTTCCAGTTTGGATTGGTGTAATGGGCAGAATTCCCACACAAACTTCCAAACTCTTTAATGAATCGCTGAGTGTGAGTGTCTCATGTGAGGATAAAAGTCACAATGATGGACCAGTGGTAACCATGTAAGTGCAGACATCCCATTTTAATAAATAAATAAATTAATAAAGCTGACAATTTGTAGCATATTAGTCTGACCTTTTTTTCCTCGTTTGCCAGGTGCTCCAGGTTCTCCTGGCAAACCGGGAATTCCGTCTGTCCCGTTGTATCCTGGCATTCCATCCACACCTGGCAAACCTGAAATTTCCAGTAATATTTATTGTAATTTAACACATGATTTGTCATCAGTTATTTATTATTTTTTTATTTCGTTTGGATATTTTTATTTTATAAACTATTTGTTTTATTAACTGAAAGCTGATGCTTGACCTTACTAATGAATGTCGTACTAATTAGGGTTTTATCAAAGCTGTTTTCCTACCTGGGGGTCCGGGAGGACCTGTTAAAGGAATGTCAAAAGGTTATAAAGATCTTTTTATAGCCAGGAAATATTCTTTATTGGAATTGTTCATGAGGAGAAACTTACCAGTGAGACAAAGTCCTTTAGTGCTGTTACAGATGTCTAATAACAATTTAACCTTAAATACAAAAACATTTTAAAACAAATAAAGACTTTTATCACATTATTCACTCACCCTGTGTCATGCTAAATTATTATTATAACTGGAAAATAATACCATAAAATTCAAAGAATATTTGAAGATGTCCAGAAAAATGTTCTGTGTTCAATTAAAATCTATTTTAAGAAAGTGACTCAGAGTCAAAGAGGAAAAATATGTTATGGAAAATTCAAAGCAAAGTAAATGCAGTTTTTACACAATTTGGATTCCACTTGAATAATTTCTCTGATTTTACAAAAATAAATTATTTGCTATTTTGTGCAGGTATCGTTCATACGCTTGTCAGATTTATGCAAAATATAAAATCATATTTTCTTATTCTCTTTAAGGGAAAAAGGCTTTTGATTAGTCTGAAGGAGCTGATAAACATTTTCACATAATTTCTTATTATATAAATTAAACCATCTGCCACGTTTTATGTCCTTCACTCCTTTTTAGTTCTTACCGGCACCATGGAGTACGTCATCATCATCATCATCCCATCATGCTGCATGGTCCTGTGATAGAAATCTGGATGCTCCTTAGCGTTATTCTTCTCATTACTCAACACTTCTTCTCCGATTCCGTCTCCCGAAGCCTCGGCCAGTTTCTCCTCCAATTCCAGCTGAAGTTTCCGCTCCAGAGTCTGAGCTTCCTTCAGCTCCTGACTCCTTTTATTTCTGGAGTATTGATGCAGATCTTCCTGGATCTCCTGCTGATTTCTGCTCATCTCTGTCATGAACTCCACCACCGAGCTCTGAGAGATCTCCTCTAGACGAGACTCGACCACATCCATCCGGTTTCCCAACTCTCGGGTCTGAAGCAGGAGCAGCATGAATCCTGCCGAGTTCAGCAGCGTGAGCGCGCTGACGATACCCAGCGTCCAGTGGAACGTCCACGACAACTGGAGAGACGGCTCTGGCATCTTCATCTGGCGCTCCGGGAATTGAAATCCTCAGAAATCTGAGGCAAACGTGGTAGAGAGAACGTGAGGAAAGACCAATCAAGGAAGAGAAAACAGATGAAGAATGTCCTCCCCTAAAATTTATAAAATTCAAGGCCAGATTTTTGTGGAAGAAAAAACGTGTCAAGTTTCTTTCTTTTTTTTAGATATAAATGTCTGACAAAGTCCAGAAAAGTCTTCTCATATTTAAGGTGAAATTCTAAAGACCTGCAAAACAAACAAACAAAAAGTTCCAGAAGCTACAGACCAAAAAAATGTAGGCAATCTGCAAAATAAATATGTTTAACGTGTAATTTCAAAAGACCAAAAGACACATCTGAAGATTTCCAGAGTGAAGAATCTCGCACTCTGTGTGGCTGCAGCTCTGAGACGACAATAAGACGCAGTTTAGGCGTTTGCTGAAGGCGACACACAACGCAGCTGTTGTTCGCTGCTTTTTCTGAAGCCCTGCGTCTGTACAGTCACCTGATTTATATTCAGCAGAGCCGAATTCTTCATTCTGACCGAGGGCTGAAACACGCAACTCGTCACTGCAGCGCAGCATGGACAGAACAAGGGTCAGCTACAGGGGACCGACTCATTTATTTATCCAACAGGATGTCAGAGAGTGTAAAGAGGGACGTGTTCATAAAGCGGCTTTTTAATCAGTTCACTTAGATTCCAAATAAAAGGCAAAACGCTTCAATGACAAGTAACTATAATAGCAATAATGTTTATTTTTATTATAATTATACGAGTAATTAAAATATATCATTAAATTAGACATGAAAAGGAGCAATAACAATGAAAATTTAGCAATTTTAAACAAATAAGTTGAGAGATTTAATCAGAAAGTGCTCGATTTTCTGAAAAGCAGCTTACAGCCACAAAAAGGAAATAAAAAAAATAAAACTAATAAGATTTGAACCACTTCCACTAATTATAATGCTGCTATTATTGTTATTAATCATAATGCTAATGATAACAAAGCCATTTGTCATCGTACATAAAAACAAATGAATAGAAACAGCAACCAACTATTCATAAGAAAGATTTTTACATTTTTCTTCACACGTTGATGTTGTTTGTTTTTTAATTATTATTATTAACTCTAATAATAATTGAATTATTTATAATTGTTTATATTTATTATTACTAATAATAAATATTATTATTTTATTATGATTATTAACCAATATATAACCAATATTATTGTTCATTATAATATGAATAAATACTAACTTCAGTTGTAAAGGGATTTTTTCAGAAGAGAAGGGAACACCAGTGTAAACACACACATTCTGACTCTGTTTGCTGAACGCTCTGGGGTTTTATGCGATATTTTCAGCGCTGAGTGTAAAAGCTGTGTGACCCAGATATCTATAAATCTGAGAAGACAGCAGCGCGTCTGAGTTTCTCCCCGAGGATAAAAACACAGGCAGATCAGAGCCGCTCTCGGACCCTGGACACCTCCCAGAGCCGGCTCGTCCTGTCTCATGAGTTTTATCTCTAACTGTATTTCATTGTTATTGATTTCTAATTACAAATAGAATAAAGTCTTACGTTTTTATATTCAGTCATTTATTGTTATTTTATGTTTAAGATTAACAGTAAGATTTCTGAGAGTTACAGAGCTGATGAATATTTACACCACAGCGCTCTGATTGGTCAGAAGCTGTTGATTAGTTTTCTATAACAGCGGCTCTGACTGTACTGCAGCTTTATATTAATGCGCTCGTACTGATACGTTGTTGTTTCTATAGTAACAGCTCATTCACAGGGACGTGTACAGCGCACGCTCCACATAAACACATTACAAACGTGTAATCATTGTTCTGGGAGGAGAAATGTGTTTCTGTATCCTGTATGAAGGCGTCTTCGGCGCTGTGTAGCAGTCAGAGGTAAAGCTGGGACTCTAACAGCTTCAAGACAAAGGAGTTCTCTGCAGTTTCTCAATAACAAGATAGGCTTCTTTTTGTCTTTTAACCTCAAAAGAGAGGCTGGTGAGGGAACCACACACACAGTTATTACATAATTACATAATGGTTTGTGTTTTCTGTAACATATATCATTAGACTCTATCCACACACACTGAACTCTGTGATCGAAACAGGAATATTTATGTAATGATGATCTAATGATGCGGAATCTGAAACATGTTGGTTAAATCACATCGGCTAAATTTATCCTGTTCTTTTCTGAGGACTGTAATAAGTGACGTAGGACTTTCTGGAACTGTCCCTCATCCTCAATAGCTGTATTCACTGAGTTCCCAGCAGCTCTCAGAAGCAGAAGCACAAGTTGTTCTCACTGCACATTAGAGATGCCTTGTTTCCATACAGCATTCCAGCTTTCCTTGGATTTTGCCCTTTGTCCCGAATCAGGAAATTCCTGTTCACTCAGTGCTCTTACTAGGAGATCACACTGCATTTTAGAAAGGTCTCGATCTACAGTGCAGGACCAACTCAACACCGCTACACAGTGAGGAATGCTGTGTATAACCCATAATGCACTGCAAGCGTACATAAGGTTCTCCACAGAAAATTCAGTAAATCCGTTTAATTCATTTAGATTTAATGCTCAAATGAGAAGCTGGCAGAAAATGGGGTAAAAATCCCCCCAAGAATAAAACTATTAAAACTATAATTAAAATATTTATATAATGCACAAGGATAATTAAACATAGAAACAAAAATAATTAAATTTATAAATAACTCAAGATAAAATAACACCTTTTGTAGTTACAACAAAATGTCTTTTCAACAAATTTGGGTAAAGTAGACGACATGTACAAACTGAAACAACTTGTGATGTTACCTTTATATTTATATTTATATTTATATTTATATTTATATTTATATTTATATTTATTCACTTGCGGGTTCATTTGATGCAAAGTGACTCACACACGAGCCAGAACACAATCCATACACTGTTCTGCATAATAAACACAGTCCATGATTTATGCAACATTTTTTCACATTACAAACAGGAGCAGGTTTGGTTGTAGTGAGTGTGTTACACTGCAGCACTGCTGAATCCTGCGCTCTGATTGGCCAGAAGAGGTTGATTAATTTTCTATAACAGCAGATCTAACAGTAGCGCAGCTGCAAATCACAGCATGAATGTAGCTACAATTTGTTTTTATTAAAGTAACAAACTTGCTTTTTAATTAAAAAAAATTGTAATGGTTGGTAAATGACTGTAGTGTAAGAGAAATAAAACACTCAGGGACGTG
>JAQQZX010000038.1:751286-759130 GCA_030068355.1 Notoglanidium maculatum
CTTAAGACAAAAAAAACTATAGCACAAGTGCTTGCTAATTACCGAACAGGATATTACCATATTTATAAATATTTCACATTTACATTGTAAGGGTGGTGGGATGTGACTGAATTTACTCTGTTCCTCCCTAAAGAACCATGTTTAGAACCCGTGTGGTACAGCAACCTGGGGTACGGCAACGTGGGGTACGGCAACGTGGGGTACGGCAACGTGGGGTACAGTAACGTGGCCGCTGCACTCACTCTGTGTGATAAGGAATCACTTCTTCCTTAAAGAACCGCCGGACGTTCTGTCTGAACAGGTCATGTTCCTCAGAGAAAATCCGTCGTGTCCCAATGTCCATCAGCGACTTGGCCATCGAGGTCTCGGGGCGAAAAGGGGCGGGCGTGTCACCCTGCAGGTGCTGAGAGTACTGCATTCTGGGGAAAAAGGTTATGGGGAAAGTTCAGGTTAGTTATAAACCACAACTCAACATACAGAGCATGACATTATACAGCTTACCGCCACAATCCACAATCACATCATCATCATTCTGTTCAGAAGCACAAAGCATCTTTCAGCAGCAATTCTGATAAAGTCTGTCCAATCAGGATGCAGCATAACAAATGATCTCGTTTGATTCCTTATTTGGAACCAATCTGAATGAGCATCATACCATCTTATGGGCATCTAGTGGTAGCTCAGTGGTAAGATGTTGGACTAGTGCTCAGAAGTTCATGAGTTCAAATCCCAACAGTGCTAAGCTACCTCTGCTGGGCCTTTGATCAAAGCCCTTAATGATCAACGGTATAAATGAGACATCAGTATGTCGCTCTGGATAAGGGCGTCCGATAACTGGAAATCTCATAACCATTTTATAGTATATAATAATAATATAAAAAGTTGTAAAATGTAATGTTGGAACATAACGACATATAAATAGCTAATACGCAATAAAGACAAACAGCTGAGGCAAAAAGTTTATACACACCAAGGCTAAAGTTATTCAGTCTCAGTTTTTCACAACTCCACACATTCCATGTTACATACCATACATTTCTTGGCCCACTCAATTAGGACATCTTCACACCAGAGGTCATTTAGAGAGAAGTCTGCATACACCAACATGACGGTCTCTCAGCCTATAAGATTCCTGATATTGAAGGAGTGCACTGTGGCTGTAAAAGGGCCTACCTTTAGCACCAGTGCCTTTGACTGACACTGGTTGTGGACCTCAAGTTCAGTTCCTACTTAAAAGCAATTTCCAAATAACTGAAGGTACCACGAGCATCTGTAAAACAACTGTATGTAAATATGAAAATCTCGAAACCACACAGACACCATCATTCAGCAAAAAGGCACAAATTAACTCCCAGTGATGAAGGAACTTTGGTTCGAAAGGTTCAACTGAACCCCCAAGACAACAATAAAGGACCTGGTGAAGAAGTGGGAGGCCTCAAGTACCAAAATGTGTACATCAAATATTAAGAGTCCTACATCATCATGGGCTGAAAGTCTGTCACACAAGAAAGAAGCCGCTACTCTAAAACCGGCTAAAAAAGCCAGAGTGAAGTTTGCAGGTAACCGCCAGCCTTTTGGAGGAGAGTCTCTGGTTAGATGAACAACAGCGTAACGGTTTGGCCATAAAGATCAGCGCCATGTATGGAGGAAAACTGGTGAGACATCTGTGAAGCACGAGGGTGGTCGCATCATGTTGTGATGATGTTTTGCTGGAAAAAGGGACTGGTGCACTACAATAGATGGCATCATGAGGAAGGAGGATTATACTATACATGATAAATAAATAAATACTGGCATAAAAATGACCTCGTATGGAAATAAATTAGATGCACTAATTGACTTGTGGTGTGGTGTTGTGAAAAACGGAGTTTAAATGTCTTAGGTGTGTAAACGTTACGCGTTTCCTCTTCATTATCACATTTCTAAATGTTCAGCTTCTCATTTCATCTACAGAATAATGGCATCCTTATCACTAATCAGAACCTTGTACTGCACAGAAAGCAGATTATCTCTGACTCATGACTGCAAACACCGGCTATCATGTTTTTCAGAATTCCTTGCTTCACCTTTGGACAGGTGACATCAGGTTTTCCTTCAGCTGATGATGTCCATCTGCCTCAAATTTCACCTTCGAGATGCTTTTCTGCTCACCACAGTTGTACAGAGTGGGTTTGAGTCCGAGATCATTCCTGGCCCGTGAGTCAGTCTGGCTGATCTCCTCTGATCTCTCTCAAGGCGTTTCTGCCTGCAGACCTGTCACTCAGTTGAAGGTTTTGCTTTTGCACCACTCTGTGTAAACTCTAGAGACTGTTTATTTGAAAATCTCAGGAGATCAGCAGTTTCTGAAATATGCAAACCAGCCTGTCTGGCAACAAACACTACGCCACTGGTAATGTCCTTGAGATCGCATTTTCCCCTATTCTGACGTTTGATGTGAACTTTAACTGAAGCTCCTGACCTCTATCTGCATGACCGTATGCATTGTGCTGCTGCCACGTGATTGGCTGATTGGATAACTACATGAATGAGCATGTGTACAGAAGTTCCTGTTAAAGAGGCCGTTGAGTGTGTATGTCTTCATTTGATAAATGACATACAGGTTCCACCAAAAGTAGGTATACAGTACTGATTGAGTCATGGTAGTTTTATTTTAATTTCCTTTTTTATTTATTAATTATTTCATGGTTTTTAACGAGCACTGAGAATGCTTTTTAGGGTGTAGTAAAGGAGAAGGTTTCTCAGACGGAGCCCCACAGTAGATGAACAGAAGGAGTTCATCTTGCCAGCATTTATGAGCACTGATGCTAACCTGAATGTGTGTTACTGTTTGCCATGGTGTTGGGTACAGGCTCCAGGAATGTCGCAACGTTGATGGAGAACATTTGCTGAATGTTAAACTATAACTGGATGATGAATTTCACCTACAGTATAATGATTCTGGTGTATTGACATACTTATCACTAATCAGGAACTTGTATTCCACAGAAACAGGTTTTATCTATATCTCATGACTGCCAGAGTTGGCCACTGTGTTAATCACAATAAACGCTTTGTTCTTTCTTTATCTTTATCACTGGCACTAAGAGAAACACCTTTGTTAAAAATTAAACGTAGGCTAGTAGCTTGTTGTCCCCAAATTAGGTTGATTAGCCAAGACAGTGGGCTTTTTTTAACACTAAAAGGCTCATCATCATGTGTGTGTGATGTAAAATAATGTGTATATTATGTTATAATTGTCACTTGCATCATTTGCAGCAGAACACTGGAGTCTAATTACAGCCAACTTTTAGCCTAGAAACCAGAAAAGGATCAGTGCTGGGAGAATCTTTTACATTATATACAACTATAAGAAATGATCTTTCTGGTTGGTCAGACGTTTGTGCTGTCCAAACAGGCTCTCTGTAAGAACCCTCAGCCAATGAGAGTAAAGGACTGCCCAACCGGGTCATCTATAAAACCCCCCATCATTCATCACCAATCTCCAAAGCAGCTCACTGACTCATCTCGGCCGTCTCCCTCACTGTGCAGGTCAGTAAAACTCAGTAAACCCAACAATCAGGAAGTAAGGACATGCAAGGGAAATATTTTTCATAATTATACCCAAATGTGCACCTGGTTTATTTATTTAAACAATGAAAATTGTTGATGTGCTAGTAGTATATTTTGTAATTCTGTGTGTATGTATTAGCTATATTGTACTACAGTGCTGTTGAATTCTGGATTGGGATTGGTCTAAGGTGTTGATTAGTTCTCTGTAACAGCAGCTCTGACAGTACCGCAGCTGCACATCACAGGTTTATATTAACGCAGCTTCAGGTCAGCTTGTTCCCTAATTCATGTCCAGTGCCCTTATCGATGTTCCGCATTAAACATTTACTACAAGCCTGACTTTTGACAACTCTGTCTTTCCTTTTCAGAACCATGAGCAGGAACTTCTTGTCCATAAACGATGAGCTCCAGAAGGGAGACTTCCTGTTATCCAACAACCGAGAGTACAAGGCAATCTTTCAGGTAGAATTCAAACACTAAACAACGCGAAACTCCAGGGTCAAAAACTGGCCATTCCTGGTTATTTTTTTTACTGTTTGAAAAATTATTTCCAATACTTTGAACAGAAATATAAACCTAAACCCCATATTCCAAAACTAAACACTCGTGCCTCATTTCAGGATGATGGGAACTTTGTGGTGTACGGCTGGAGGCCTGTGTGGGCAACTAACACTTACGGTGTTACAGACGCCCATCGCCTGATCATGCAAAACGACTGCAACCTCGTCATGTACACGAAGGACAGACCAGTGTGGGACAGCAAAACCCATCGGCCCAACGTCAAATTGTGCCGCCTGACTTTGGGCAACAACGGAATTCTAGTGATCCAGAATGATGGGGATGTGGTGTGGACATCTACCAAGTGTAATTAACACTCCACTCTCGGCAGCTGTGGGGTCATTTGTGAAATAAATCAGTAACGAGAATCAGCAGGACGTCTCTGTGTCTCAGTGTTATAACTGTACTATTGTTATTATAACCAGTTCAAGCTGAACAGTCAGGCAAGATTACCTACAGCAATGAATACTGCTAGCTATGAACCCAAAGAAGACCAAACTCACCCTCTGGTTATGCTCCATTATCACTCAGTAAGACCGACACAGAAACTAAAAGCGAGACACCCAAGTTAATCACTGTTAATCATTAATTAAACACCAATCAAACCAGCTTCATCAAAGTCAAACCATCAATTACTAACAAACGCAGGTTACTTCACCATATCATACAGTAAAAAGTGATGCATAACATGTTACATAGGAATTTGCACGTTGTCTAAACATCACTTAAATTAAAACATATAAGGATTGTTATGCTTTCATCCATACTGTTACAAAACATACAAAGAGGGTCAATATTTTTCTATAGTCTATACAGGAAACAAACTGTTACAATGAGACCCCGTTTACACTTGGTATTAAAATGCGTCTTGAGCGATCTGATCACAACTAAATAGTGCTAAATACAAGTGTAAACGGCCACCAAGACACATGCAAGACGCATTCACTTGCTGAGGTGGTCTGGGATGCATTTAACCACATACCTTGTGTAGTGTAAATGCTAATGCCTCCTGATGTGTCCGCAACACGGACATAACAGGAAAATACGTTATTAATGCTGGCCGCGGTGATTGTTTTGGTAACAGCGCGACACGCTAGAAAAAATGGCGAGGAGCAGCGATGTACGTGGTTGGAGTGCAAGAAAATAATGACGGTATGTTACAGGTTTAATGTATTAATATAATTTTGCTCGGAGACCTTTGACCTTCTAGAGGAAGTGATGTAGTCAGTAACAAAATGTGAACAGAAGCGGTCAGCCTCACACCTTGGAGACGCAGGTAAACACAGGTGTAAACGGCGACGAGTCTCGGCTCAAGACGTATTTTAACACCAAGTGTAAACACAGCCTGAGATACTGCAGCAGGTTTGCTAACAATAGTCAGGTTATGTTTCTTATACATTTATTATTTGTTTTTGAACTTAAGAAACGGTGTGTATTCCCAATGTACAGGTGATTTGGGAGAAATGCAGAATTAACTCTTTTGGCAGTGGATTTCAGTAGTAATTTAACCCCTGTGGGATCTGCATCAAAAACAACTGGGAACTCCACTAGAGTTTGGAGGAATATTATATAATTCACTATAAATAAAGAAGCTCCTCCTCAGGAAGTAACTGACAAACAGGTCAAATGTGTTTGGGATCCAGTCAGTGTGACGTCATGAAGCGGCGCTCACGTGACCTTGGCTTTACACTTGTTTACGACCACAGTGAACTTTTCCTTAGTGACCTGTGTACTGTTAAAATCCAGTGCAACATGTACATGGATTAGCATTAAACAGCCTTAAACACAGGAATAAGTGTTTAAGGACCTGCAGTGTGTGTTTAGAAGGGAAGTCGTGTGTATTAGTTAGACTTGGTGAAGGACAGTGTGGAATAAAGTGCAGGGAGCTGATCTTACCTGCAGCACAGCAGCCCTGGAGCTGATCTGCTCCTGCAGAGGAACCTGCTCACACACCTGGACAGCAACATTATCCACTGCTTTACAGTCTGCCGGCTGCGTGTGTGACAACTGCTCTGTGTATGTCCTGAAGAGAGTGAAGAATATAGAGTGTGCGTGTGCGTGCGTGTGCGTGTCAAAATAAGAGATCCCCTTCCATAATCATATTCAATGAGTTTGGGAAAAATGGTATATGCAAATTTCTTGTGGTCACATGCAAACATTAAAAAGTTATTTACAAGTTGCACGACTTCCGGGTTTCCGGTCTAATCCATCTGACAAACCTAAGGGCTAAAAAACAGAGTGGCACATCGCTAGTTCTTAAATGTAGTTAATTATGTATTTAATTGCTAAATAATAACTCACCATAATACATTTAGATGTGTTGAAATAGAGACGGAAGAAGTGTAACTGCAGTAACTGTGCTGAAAGATGTAGCTCGCGCAGTCCGCCACCAGAGGGCAGCACGAGCACACCGCGAGAGCATCAGGGTTCTTCAGCTGTTCCTCTGAAGAAAGTCTTACAGGTTCTGTGTATAACGTTTAGAGCGCTAAGAACCCTAGGGTACCTGAACCATTTATTCTTAGAGTGTAGTGAAATGAAAACACAAGAGTAAGCAAACATAATATAATACAGTTATGCAAGTTTAGATAATAATAATAATAATAATAATAATAATAATAATAAAAATACAGACTGAAGAAAAGATGAATCTGCTTAAATGAAACGATTTTTTTAAGTTGTTTAATAAAAGAATAACTTAGTATTACAAGAAAACAAGGGACTTTTTTTTTTAAACCACACATTTGTTTTATTAAACAAATCACCTGATCATCCCGGAAAAAAAACGGAGAAAAATGTGCTGAACAGCAGAATCTTATTTAAATACCAAAATAAGGTAGTGATATTTATTTTAAAAAAAGTGGAGATTGTGGGGAGGAGTGGATGAGAGGTGAGAAGAAGAAAATTGGTGTTTGAAAGCTTGTGAACTAAACTTTTCCATACTTCTACATGGAGGAAGTTTTATTCCATTCCTTCGTACAGAACAGTTTCAACTCTGAGATGTTGGTGTGTTTCCTCACATGAACTGCTCACATGACCCACTTTCTCCTGAGATTCAGTTTACGGACAGACGTCCTGAAATTTTCCTTTAGAACTCTCTGATATAATTCAGAATTAATTGTTTCATCAATGAAGGCGAGCCGTCCTGGCCCAGATGCAGCAGCACGGTCCACACCATGATACCACCACCTCCATGTTTCACAGATGGGATGAGGTTCTTATGCTGGAATGCAGTGTTTTCCTTTCTCCAAACATAACGCTTACCATTCAAACCAAAAAGTTCGTCCACAGCATTCTTCCAATAGCCTTCTAGCTCGTCCACGTGATCTTTAGCAAACTGAAACTGCAACACTCTTTCTGAGGTCCTCAAAAATCTCCTTTGTTTGTGCCATGATACATTTCCAGAAACGTTGTGAAGATCAGATTCTGATAGAGCCCTGTTCTTTAAATAAAACACAATGCCCACTCACACCCGATTCTCCTCCCACTCTCTGACTCTATAACCCCAATTCCAAAAACGGTGGGATGCTGTGTAAAGTGTATTAACTTTATTAATATAAAGTGATCAACTTTATTGTTTTTTGTAAATATACACACATTCTGAATTTGATGTCACATGGTTTGTGACACCAACCCTTACATTTCTATAGTTACCCCACTGTGGCCAAATGTGTGTGTGTGTGTGTGTGTGTGTGTGTGTGTGTGTGTGTGTGTGTGTGTGTGTGTGTGTGTGTGTGTGT
>JAQQZX010000038.1:971982-990780 GCA_030068355.1 Notoglanidium maculatum
GAGAGAGAGAGAGAGAGAGAGAGGCTGAACAGTGTTCATTTCCAAGGGAGGACAGTGTGTATGACAGGCTAAAAATCCAAAATATCCAAAAATCAATGTCATGTCATCCAAGTGATGGACAGATGAGGTGTGATGCAGACTGAAACAGTTTGCAGTGTTTCATCCTGATTTAAACCTGAATTAAGCCTGATTTATTCCAGTTTGTATATTCCAGCCCTATGCTAGTTTTATACTTTGTAAATTCCAGATTTCTACTGGTTATATACTTTATCAATTTCAAATCTGTGCTAGTTTCATATTCTGTAGATTTCAGCTCTATGTTACTATATTTAGTCAATTCTAGCGCTATGCTAGCTACATTCATTGGACATTCCATATTTATTCTAGCTTTATACTTTATACTCAGACTCTGGTTTTATGATATTTTATCATTTGTAGATTTCAGAACTGTGCTAACTTTATACTTTTACAATTCCAGCTATTTGCTACATTTACATTTATTGGCATTTGGCAGAATTACTTATTGAGAGAGACTTATTGAAGTGCTTTAAAGTATCCTGTAGTACATACATCCTGATACTGGTTCACTAGGTCACAGACTAAGAGTACTATCTGTTGGGAAAGTAATATATTATTGTAGTGTAAAAAACACATCGGCATCACAACAATTTTATTTTTAATTTTTTGTAATAAAGTGATAATTTAAATACTTCAGGAAAAAGTAGGTCTTTAGTCATTGTTTGAAGACACCCAGTGACTCAGCTGTTGGGACATCCAGGGGAAGTTCATTCCACCACCTCAGTGCCAAAACAGAGATGCATGTCTTCTCTGTACTCTTAGAGATGGTGGAACCAGTGGAGCAGTGCTGGAGGATCGGCGGGAGCGCGGTGCAGTGCGGGGTGTGATAAGTGCTCTGAGGTAGGAGGGTGCAGGCCCATTTTTGCATTTGTAGGCAAGCATCAGTGTTTTGAATCTGATGCAGCAGCTACAGGAAGCCAGTGGAGGCGGCGTAGCAATGGGGTGGTGTGGGAGAACCTGGGAAGGTTGAAAACAAATCCTGTAGCTGCAATCTGGATCAGTTACAGAGGTGGAACGGAGCTCAGAGGCAGACCTGCTAGGAGTGCGTTATAGTAGTCTAGTCTCGAGATGACAAGCGACTGAACAAGTACCTGAGTCGCCTGTGTGGGGAGAAATGGACGGATCCTTCTGATGTTGTAAAGGAGAAATGGTTGGTCTGGAGTGAGTCAGAGTAGCAATCTGAGAATAAAAGGACAGGTGATTGTCCATGGTTACACAAAGGTTGCATGCAGTGACAGAAGGTGAGATCTGAGCGTTGTTGTGAGGATGAATCACCTGGGATGAAGAGCATTCAGTTGGCTAGGATTAAGTTTCAACTGATGAGCTGCCAGACCTGCTGAGATCTGAGCTTTATATTTTGTAGAGTCATTATTTATGCTTGTTTCATACTTATACTTCATACAAATTCCAGCTGTATGCTTCTTATATATATTGTAGATTCCAGATTTATGTTAGTTTTGTATTTTCTAAATTCCAGCTTTATGCTAGTTTTATACATAGTAGTTTTAAGCTCTGTGGATTCTCGAATTTATGCTAGTTTTATACGCTGTAGATTCTGGATTTATGCTACATTTATATTTTGTATATTCCAGCTCTGTGTTCATTCCATTCTGTGCATCATCCTTTGTTGATTCCAGCTTTTGCACTTTATAGATTCCAGGTTTATGTTAGTTTTATATTTTGTAGATTCCTGCTATATGACAGTTTTATACTTTGTAAAGCTAGCGTTTAGAACTTAGTACTATATATTCTGTTCAGTTTTTGTTTTCCTTTTTTCCTTCAAAAAAATTAAACCTTATTTTTTTTTGCTGTTATCAAAGGGAAAATGTGAGGTCAGTGAGTCAAAGCTATCAAGATCTGAGATAAGCTACAGTCAGGAATGATAGATCCTACATGGCCTGATCTTAAGAACCCTGCCACATGCAGCAAGCTTTAATCACTCTAATCTCTCACTTATAGCTCCAGATTACACTTTTACACATCACTCTAATGCGGTGTGACAACTTGATTTGTACTTTGTTCCAAGTGTCCTGTGCTGTACAATTATCCTCTCTGGCTAAACAACTACATAATCCATGGCTCTGCTCCTGTTTTAAGGTATCCCATCATCCCCCTCTGAAGTGTGTCTCAGAGAACCAGTGCTTGTTTTCTTCTGACAGGAAAAAAAGTCCAGAAGAGGTTGTTTGAGGCCTTGTAGAACGCTTTCTTAGCTTCCTTTACAAACATTTGATCCATGCTAACATCCCAGTTTGATCCTTGTGATTATTTCATAGCCTTAGCATTAGCATGAGCTTGAGGAGAATGGCAGGTTAATTTTTTCTGTAGCCCTCATTAAATATTTAGAATGCACTTTTAACAACAAGCTCAGGTCTTCCATTTTCACTCAGGCTGAGTAGACATGAGTTAAAATGCTAAAATATTGATCAGTGAGATTAAATATTTCCTCGCCATGTGTGCTTTAAATGGCGCGGAGTCCCTAGTGGAAAGAAGCTAGCTCCTTATGGTGGATCGGGCCTGAGGCTAAGTACACTCCACTTCCTGAATAGTGCATGAGACGTGTTTCGGATGGCGTCCTCACAGCACCTGTGGCGTCTTCACAGGAACATTGTGCCCTTAAACTCACGTCACATGACAACTATGAGCACAAACAGAGCACGACAACCTTTTTCACTTCTTTGTGGGAAGTTTGGATGCATTCCTCAATAACTAAACTAACATGCAGTTTAACTAAAATATCAGCAGGAAGTCGTTTCAGAAAACTTCTTTCATGAAGACTTTTTATAATATTATTTACACTTAATATTTAATGAGTATAATTTAGTTATGTTTAATTATTTGCATTGTTGTTGGGTCTTTTCTGTATTTTTCTTATTACTCAGATCACTGAATCCTGCAAATTTAATCCCACACTAAATTGTGCTGAAGAACTTATTTAACCTGTTTGGAATTATGAGGATCAGTAAATCTGGTTGGATGTCTTCTTATCTTGAACTTGTTATGTGAAGTACGAGCAACAGCACTCCAGCACGTGTGTGCACACGGCCAAAAAACAGCGCTGGAACGTTCCACTGTTCCTTCTGGATTCAGCCGAGTGCACTTTAATTGCAGACTTTTCCAGAAATAGACTTTTTCTCCATGAAAACAGCTGAGACAGAGAGCTGAGAGGCAGACTGACTGAGTTACACTTTCACACCGTTCATCACATCGCACACTCCTGAGCTTCCTGAACATTCTAATCAAATCCAGAAGAGGGGTCGCACAGAGCAGATGGAATTCCCTCTCACAGCTTTTAGCAGAACAAGATTTTAACATTTTTAAACCATGTCCAAATGAGAAAAGTTTTATGTTTGACTTTAGTGGCTAAATTATTCATAGATAAATGAAAACAAAAAACCTATAACTATAATATACAAGAAAAATATTGCAATCACACATAAACTGAGTGTCACTTGATGAGAATTAACTTTTTTTTTCTCCAAACCCACAACCATTCATAGCATTATTCTTTTAAACATTTTATTCAGTCCCTTTATTTCTTAGCTGGATGTTGCTTAATGCAATTAACTAAATAGTATTAAAATAATTTATTTAAAAAAAACTGAAAAGGAAAATATTAATCACTGATTCTGTTTTGTCTGTTTTTATGAACACCATTAGTCAGAGATAGAACATAGGAGTGATATACCAGATCTAAATATGTCCACAGAATGAACGAGTGAATGAATGAATGAATGAATAAAAAATTAATATGGTACTAGTAACATTAGTAATATATGATGCATTTAATAATATTTATCTCAAAAATTTATTAATGCATGTATTTATTTATTTGATTGTTTCTTGGTTTATTACACAATGTACATGACGGCATTAATAAAACCACACCCAATCTTTTCTTCTGATGACATCCAAATCCATGAAGTGTTCCTCATTTTCCTCAAATTTCCCTTGCTGACAACCAGAAAGTTATTAGGATTCAGAATGACAAGAAAAGGCTGTTAGAGCATTTTAGCATTTAAAGCACCAAAATTCCAGAAAATGAACATAACAGGAATTTTAGAAAATAATAATAATAAAAATAAATAATTATTGATCATTATTTCATAATAAATCCATAATCATGTGATGTTAGTTAGATGATGTAGTATTTTCACTCTAAGAAAATGGTTTGGTTTTAAATGATACATTTAACATGCTAATGGCTAAATCTGGGGACACGGACACACACACATTATATATATATATATATATATATATATATATATATATATATACACACACACACACACACACACACACACACACGCATATCCATAGCAGCTGGATAGTAGAGTGGTAACAATGCTGCCTTTAGAACAAGGAGATCTTAGACTCCTAATGCTGACACAAGCCTACATCAGAACATTGGCAAGAGACTTAAATACAAAGCCATTCCGGCTTGGACATTGCCCGAGTTAACAAGGTCCACATCAGTTCAGTTGCTGAACCAGGACCAGGAATCGAACCCCTACAACCTCCTTGTTCTAAAAGAAGGTGTTGTTAGCGCTGTACTATTCATGAAAAGTAGGCTACTGGAACAAGACATACCTGGACTAGATCAGAATACTTGGAACAATGAATGATATTAAATGAAAACTTGGAATGCTGCTATAACAGCAAGCCCAAGGAAATAGGCTATATGCACTAAATGTAGGAACTATGGATGACCAGAAGACCAACATGCACTCTGACTAAGAAACAGCTGTTGGCTCAATGCTCTAACATCAAAAGAAGGAAGCTACTCTCAGAGCTTGAACTTGGAAGACTACAACTCCTTGTCAATCTTGGCAACACTAGAGGTGATGGTAATGATGAACAGCCCCTGGCAGACATGACACCACATAGCAGTCTGCCCCCAGTAATAATGACAGAAGCAACTGCTAAGCTAAAGATGAGGATTGAGGCCCAACTACATGCTCGGGTCCGACTTCCTCGGCCAAAACTGCCAAACTGCCAAAACTCCATTTCTTGCAGATGTTAACAGTGTGCCACTCAATGTATCTGCCAACACCATCACTGAAACTAATGACCTCATATATGCCACTGCCACAATAATCCTTGAGTTGCTTGGTTACAAAATCAAGACCAAGTATGTAGCGTGCCCACCATGGAGAAGAAGGGTGGAAGCAAAGGTCAAGGAAGCCCGGAGGAACATCAGCTGGGTCATAGACGTGCAGAAAAGAGTCATAAGAGACAGGTCCTGGGTCATGAAGAAGTACAGCAAGAAGTCCATAAGTGAGGATCTGGAGACTGCCAAACGAAGACTCACAGCTCTGGCCACAAGATTGAAGAGATACAGTAGGCAAGCTTTGGCCAAAAGTATAAATGGCCTGTTCTCCAAAGAACCATCTAGGGTGTATTCACAGCTGCAAGGGAACAACAGCAGAGGAAGATTCGATCCATCCAGAGCTGAGAATGAGAAATACTGGAAGAACATATGGGAGAAGGATATATCACATGACACCAATGCCAAGTGGCTGAAAGACATAAGAGCAGACCACACACATCTCCCAGAACAAGAACCAGTCAACACCACCAAGGCAGATATCCAGACATGATTCATAGCTACTGGGTCAAGAATCTAACAGCATTCCATGACAGCCTGGCAGCACAAATGAGTGAGCTGCTAGCAACAAGCATTAACCCAGACTGGCTAACAAAGGGTAGGTCAAGCCTGATCATGAAAGATCCACAGAAGGGCAATCTACCATCCAACTACAGGCCAATAACACTGCACAACAATTTTTTTGAAAAGTCTTGCTTCCTGAAAAGTTTTTGCTGATTGTGACTGGTTATGCACAATTATAGTTTTGGTTTTACTGCATCATGTAGGAACTCTGAGAAATAGATATTTATATGTTTTCTGACAATAATGTATTTAGTCATGTTTATGTTTTGCATAAGCTATTAAATTCAACAGAATTAAAAGAGTTTTGCTCCTGATTTTCTTTTGTATTCAATGTCTGGTACATCACATTAAAGTCCAACAGCAGTCAGCAAGCACTGACGGATTCCAGTTGCCCTGGTATCGTTTCTCCATAGTAGCAATGTCCTGGTGAAACCTTTCCCCGCGTTTGTCACTGACAGCACTGAGATTTGTGGGAGAAGTTCAAGTGTAAGTGGAGGAAATGAATCTTGAGTGACATGTTGCACTTCATTGTCTTGTATGCTTTGAGAAGTTTGTCTACCAGCTGAATGTAGTTTGGGGCTCTGTAATTGCCCAGAAAATGGTCAACAACGTCTTTGATGGCTTTCCAGGCAATTTTTTTCGGCCCAACTAACAGATCTTCAAACTGCTTGTCACTCATAACATGTCTGATCTGGGGGCCAAAACAAATGCCCTCTATGATCTTGGCATCAGTTATTCTTGGGATCATCTGTCTTAAATAACGAAAATCTTCACCTTCCTTTTTCAGTGCTTTCACAAAATTCTTCATGAGTCGCAGTTTTATGTGAAGAGGAGGCAAAAATATCTTTGCTGGGTTGACAATCAATTCATGTGCCACATTTTTCTGTCCTGGAATTAACTTTTTATGGATTGGCCAGTTCTGTGGAGAATAGTGTGACTCTTTGGCACGGCTGTCCCATTCACAGGTGAAACAATAATACTTTGTACAGCCAAACTGCAATCCTAATAACAAAGCAATGACTTTAAGATATCCACAGATATTCCAGTTGTACAGTGTTGATAAGTCACTTACGGGAGCGAAAATGTTTGGATACAAATGAAGAGTTTGGTTCCAAAACACGATATTTGCCAATTTTGAAAAAATCAAGTTACCGCCAAAAATAAGCTCCACATTTACTCTCTATTCAAAGTTCTATAATCAGTTTTTAACAAAACGCGATATCCGCCGTTTTGCTGCACTGTTTCTTCCCTTTCTTTCCAAACCGTGAGAAACGCCAGTTTCCACAAACCTTGAAATTTCCATTCGACCAATCACAGCACATCATTCCAAGACGCAAACTGTCATGGCGTCACTCTGTCAGTAGACGCCGGTAAACACTCGCCTTTCAGACTTTTGAGTTTTTATATTTGAAAATGAATAACTTTGATGGTATTGAAGAGCCAGTGGTTGTTTATAGAAGCGATTACTATAAGAGATTTGTTCAAGTTGGCATTGTTATGTAAATCGACTTTCATGCTTGCTTATAGCCTCGTTGTGTTGCACAATCTCACACAGATGTATTGTTTAAAAATGTAATGGAATTATGGCATACACATGACTGTAATTTGGTAAAAGCAAAAAGATTAATGTAATTACTCTAGAGATATTGTTGTCCAAGTCAAGGTGTCATGATATGAATAGTTGAACATCCATTCTTGTTTAAAGTTATATTTTGCACAGAAATATTGTTGTTTTCATGACACAGAAATATTGTTTTATGAAAAGCATTGAGATGGATGTATTTTTTAGAAATCTGTTGTTTGGGTTTGGGACTTGGTTGTGTAGATAACTTACTATTTAATACTATTTAACTTAATATTTGAACAGTTTCATACATTGTTTAAAAATGTAATGAATGTAGCATGTACAGAATATCAAGATGAATGTAACAAAAACATTAATGCAATTTTGGAAAGTCTGCTCCCATGTTCCAAGTTCAGCACCCAAAATCTATAAGAAACACCAAACAGTGTTCAAGAAGCAAAAACTTTGTTGTGCAGTGTAATCTGCCTCTCCACAATGTGGAAGCTCCTCTCAGGCATCATAGCGGAGAAGCTAGGCAGACACATGAGTCAATACATGAGAAAAGGTCAGATAGGAATTGGAACCAACACCAGAGAGTCAAAGCACCAGCTACTGGTCCATAGAGTAATCACCCAAGACTCAAAGACCAGGCAGACCAACCTGAGCACAGCCTGGATTGACTACAAGAAGGCCTATGACTCGATGCCCCGCATGTGGATACTGGAATGCTTGGCACTATACAAGGCCAATAAGACACTGATAAGCTTCATCAAGAACTCAATGCAGCTGTGGAAGACAACACTTGAAGCCCATTCCAAGACCATTGCACAATCACCATAAAGTATACTGTATACCAAGGTGATGCACATTCCTCTCTGTTGTTCTGCATAGGCCTGAACCCCCTCAGCCACATCATCACAAAGAGTATATATGGATACAAGTTCAGAAGTGGAGTAACAATCAGCCACCTCCTGTACATAGATGACATCAAGCTGTATGCTGAGTGAATGAGACATTGACTCACTGATCCACATCACCCGAATTTACAGTGAGGACATTGGGATGTCATTTGGACTGGATAAACGCAGACACATTGTGGCCAAGAGAGGGAAGATGATCAGGACTGAGGGAGTGGAGTTACCAGAGGGCAAAATAGCAGATAAACAGGAAAGCTACAAGTACCTTGGTATCCTACAGGCCACTGGAAATCAGTATGAGGTTACAAGTAGATCAGCCACAGCTAAATATCTCCAGAGGGTCAGACAGGTGCTCAGAAGCCAGCTCAATGATAGGAATAAGATCCAAGCCATCAACATGTACACCCTACCCAACCATCAGATTTCCAGGTGGAATAGTGAACTGGTCACAGGAGGTAATAGATGCCATTGATGTCAAGACATGGAACCTTCTCATGATGCACTAAGGGTTCCATCCAAAGTCCAGCTTAAAGATCAAGATGGCGCTGGTGAGGTTGGCTACCGCCGCTCAGTGTCCTCCTCAACTTTGTGTTTTTCTTATGTTTGCAGTGTTATTTTTTAATTTCTTTGCAACCTGCAATGCTCTCATCTCCTATGACAGACAAACTCTCTTGGACATTCGACAAAATACGTTGTTCGCTCGTCACAGACTGACTTTTTTGTGAATAGAGGTGACTTACCTTGGCTACCTGGGCAGAAAAAACACCGGAGAAAAAGGGGGAAAAGAGCCGGGACCCTGGTCAGGCTGAGGAACAGACAACACCGCACCCCGTTTCCCAGCATTATTCTAGCCAATGTCCAATCTTTGGAAAACAAGCTGGATGAACTAAGGGCCAGGATAACTTTTCACAGGTAACTTCACTAAGAACAAAATCACTAAGAACTGCAATGTCTTTGTTTTCACAAACCTGGACCCTTCCGTCCCTGACTCGGCCATTGTCCCTGAGGAACTCTCCATTCACCGCTGGGATAGAACAATGGACTCGAGAAAATGCAGGGGAGGTGGCAGGGTTTCATCACGGGTTTTGTCGGGGTGCTCTCCTAATCTTGATCATCTTATGATCTGATGCAGACCTTTTTATCTGCCCAGAGAGTTTACAGCGGTATTCTGTACCGCTTTTTATATTCCCCCCAATGCCGACACCTCACGGGCACTGGATGAACTGTATGATTTTATCGACCGGCAGGAAACGTTACACCCGGAGGCTGCTTTTATCATGGCTGGCGACTTTAATAAAGCCAACATGAAGAAAGTTCTGCCGAGGTTTCACCAGCACGTAAACTTTCCAACGCACGGTGAGAACATCTTTTACCATGTTTTACACTCCATACCCACATGCCTACAAAGCCCGCCCCCGACCAGCCTTCAGAAAATCAGATCACTCATGCTGCTGCCAGCCTATAGGCAGAAGCTGAAACGCGAGCAGCCTATGATGCATTAGGTTCAGTGCTGGACCGACCAATCAGATAGTGCCCTGCGTCACTGCTTCAACATCATGGACTGGGAAGTCTTCCAGACCACCGCTGACAACAACATAAACAACTACGCTATCTGTAACGGAGTACGTAACGGACTTTATTCACGAATGCATAAATGACGTCGTACCACGGGTTAATGTATGGACTTACCCCAACCAGAAGCCGTGGGTTAACAGAGAGGTCCGCGCAGCATTCACAGCGCGGACTGCAGCCTTTAAATCCTGAAACCCAAGTGAATGCAAAACATCTCGGTATGCGCTCAGAAAAACAATTAAATCAGCCAAGGGACAGTACAGAGAAAAGGTTGAATCCTGCTACAGCAACTCCAACACCAGGAACATGTGGAGTAGACTGAAGACCATCACAGACTACAAGGGAAAGAACTGCAGAGTGGGGGAGGTAACTACTTCTCTACCTGATGAGCTGAACACCTTCTATGCACGCTTTGATAAACACCTATCTCAGGAGCTTTTGCTGGAAGAGGACAGCTGCCCTCCTCAGTTATCTCAGGCAGACGTGTGTAAATACTTCAGAAAAGTAAACACACGGAAAGCTACTGGACCAGACAACATTCCAGTTTTCAAAGCATGCGCCCACGAGCTAGCAGATCTTCACAGACATTTTTAACCTTTCCCTGCTCCAATCTGCTGTCCCAACATGTTTAAAGAGGACTACCATCATCCTTGTTCCGAAGAAAACTAATGTGAGCTGTCTAAATGACTATTACCCAGTAGCACTCACCTCCATTGCCATGAAGTGCTTTGAGCATATAGTCAAAGCTCACATCACATCTTTACTCCCTGCTTCTCTTGATCCGCTCCAGTTTGCCTACAGTTCTAAGAGATCTACAGACGATGCAATAGCAATTGCACTTCACACTGCCCTCTCCCACCTGGACCAGAAAAACACATACGTGGGGATGCTGTTTATCGACTATAGCTCCGCTTTCAATATCATCATACCATCCAGACTTGTCATGAAACTCATTGACCTGAACATCAGTTCCTCCCTGTGCAGCTGGATCCTGGACTTCCTGAAAGATAGACCTCAGGTGGTTCGGATCGGCAACATCACCTCATCCACACTGACACTTAGCACTGGTGCCCCCCAGGGATGTGTGCTCAGCCCCCCCACCCATGACTGTACAGCAACACACAGCTCCAATGCCATCATCAAAATTGCAGACCACACCACCATCATCGGCTGCATTTTTGATGATGATGAGTCGGCATACAGGGCAGAGGTGAGAGCCTTGACATCATGGTGCCACGACAACAACCTGCTGATCAACGTCAGCAAAACCAAATCGTGGACTACAGGAGACTGCAGGGAGGAGGCCACGCCCCCATCCACATCGAGGGAGCAGAGGTGGGGAAAGTCAGCTGCTTCAGATTCCTGGGCATCAACATCAGCGAGAATCTGAGTTGGTCACACCACGTTGGTGTGATCAGAAAAGCAGCAAGACAGCAGCTCTTCTTTCTACGGTGCCTGAGAAGGTTCGGCATGGACTCCAGAATACTCACAAACTTCTACCGATGCACCATCGAGAGTATTCTGTCTGGCTGTATCACCACCTGGTATGGCAGCTGTAATGCTCTGGACCGCAAAGCTCTCCAGAGGGTGGTGAGATCAGCACGGCGCATCACCAGGACTGAACTGCCGGCCATGAAGGACCTCTACAGACAGCGCTGAAGGAGGAAGATGCAGCGGATCCTTTCTGATCCCAGCCACCCGAGCCACAGTCTTTTCACGCTCCTGCCGTCAGGCAGGAGGTACAGGAGCATCCAGACTCACACCAGCAGACTCAGAGACAGTTTCTACCCACAAGCCATCAGGCTTCTGAACTGCTGACATTCTGCACACATCAATATACACTCACTACTGGACTCTTCACAATGTCAGTTTATACAATGCCACATTAAATCCTCACCTCACAATTTTGCACCCCACATTCTAAATATCTCACTGTATTATTTTGCAATATTAATACTTGTAAATATTAAAACTATCTTTTAATACTTGCAAATACTAAATAATTTTTAATAATGTTATTTTCTTATTATTGTACCTATTGTTTTTTTATTATTTATCTATATACTTTTTTATATGTGTATGTAAAGCTGGGTGGAACACGAGTCTAAGAATTTCATTACAGGTAATGATGCTACATTGTTATCTGTATATGACACTAAAACTTGAAACTTGAAACTTGAAGCTTCCTGAGACTATATGAACAACGGACAGAAGGGAGACGAGGATTAATGTGTGTCAGAGCCACTATCCAGAATGGAACAAGGAACATCCGTGAATACATTAAGAAGATGGCCCCCCAAGATAAACTGATGAAAGAGTGTCTCAGGCAACAGAAGACAGAAGATGATGAGGAGGATGAGAAAGCATTGTGGAAGACCAAGCACCTCCATGAAATGTACCACCGGCAGATAGAGGAAGTGGCTGGCATCAGGAAATCCTACCAGTGGCTAGAAAAAGCAATCCCAGCTGACAGTAACATCAAGAAGAAGGAGCATGAGAAGAATGAAAAGTACCAAGGCCAGAAGGAACAACTGGAACAAGTGTGGAAGGTGATGTCCAAGGTGGTTCCAGTAGTAATAGGAGTTATAAGTGTAATATAAGAGTAATAAGGGTCTGTGTCCCCCAAACTTGTTGTGGCTCCAGGCACAACAACTGAGATCTCTCTCCAGAAATGTGCAGTTCTAGGAACAGCTAAGATAATGTGCAGAACCCTCAAACTCCCAGGCCTCTGGTAGAGGACTGGAGCTTGAGGAACACACACACACACACACACACAAGTAGGGGAGGTGAGAGGATTCTTATATATATATATATCTATATATATATTCTTATCAGTTAAATTGTTCAAAACAATCTTACTATAGCCTCTGTTCCAAATTAACATTCTGGATTGTGATTGGTCAGAAGCAGAAATTGGTTATTAATTCTCTATAACATCAGCTCTGACAGTAGTGCAGCTGCAAATCACAGGTTTCTATTAATGCACTCGCTTTAATACACTATCATTTCTACAGTAACAGCTCATTCACAGGGATGTGTACACCAGACGCACCTCATAAATACATTAATAAATGTGTGTAATCATTCATATGGTGTTATACATTTTCTGTGTGGGATGTTTAGCATTCATTGAAATCATTTTTGGTCTAAGTAAAGGTCAATGTAAAACCTGTAAAATCTATAAAACTATCAACAGAATCACTGAGGAACCATTTGTTCCAAGAGCAGATGGTATGTTTGGGGCAGAGCCAAATTATCCAGCTTGATTTCTTGTGTTCTAGTTTGAAAATGCTTTGGTGGGACACTAACTAGTGATGAACCCTAGGTTTTGGGATAGAAAATGTCTGACCTGAATTCAGACACATGAATGTTCAAAATGGAGTTTCAAAATGGCTCTTGTTCTAGTAGTAACCCTATATATAAGTGTGTGTGTGTGTGTGTGTGTGTGTGTGTGTGTGTGTGTGTGTGTGTATGTGTGTGTGTGTGTGTGTGTGCGCGCATGGGTGTGTGCGTGTGTGTACATATACAATGATACATTGCTTATACAATTATACATTATTGCAGAGTGATAGGGAATACAAGTCAAGCACAGGGTTCTATCAGCTGAGTAGGAAAACCCCTCACACTTCCTTTTCCCTGTTTGTCTCTCTCTCTCTCTCTCTGTTTGTCTGTCTCTCTCTTTATAGCTTTGATCAGAGATATCTGTCCTAAACGATGTTAAATTGCTCTTCAGAAGTGAACGGTGTAATTAGTTTCTGCAGCATTAATAACTCAGAGCATTCGGGAGCTTGAGCTCTTTAATCTTCGGCACTCTGCACTCTTTTTTCTCCCTCCCTCTACTTTACTAGTTTTTTTTGTTCAGTTCTGACCCACACAGGCCACAAGCTTCTCAGTGCTCCAGCCGCTCTCAGATCACAGAGCACTGCAGTGATGGACGGCGTGGCTAACAGCTAACATCTGAGCTGCAGCCAGACTTGAACACTGAGGCACGGCATGGAAAAAGACAGAGTTCCTTACAAGAAGCAAGAGCATACACGTAAATACAACTAACCTGAAAATCTTACACCAATACTAAATACGTGAAAGAGAGCATCAAATTAGTGTGCTTGCTTGTTTAATGTTTAACAGAGTTTGTCCTGTTCCTTACAATGAAACCTCATGTGTTGTCTGAGGTGGCATGACTTGAGATCAAAGTCACAAGTTTAGTGGAAATATGACATGATATTGGCCTCGGCTGTCCTTCTAATAATACTGCCTTTATGACCTTATAATAATAATAATAATGTCCTACTCTGTTCTTCTAATAGTAATGCTCTAATCTCCATCTATTAATAACATCCTATAATGTCCTTCTCATAATTTCAAAACATTATAATTTCAATTCTCATAAATAATCAAAACAAATGTCCTGCTATCTTACTAATAATAATGTCCTACTGTCCTAATACTAACATCCTACTCTGCCCTTGTAATAATAACATCCGACTTTGTCCTTCTAATAATAATGTTCAACTTTTTCCTTCTCATAATAATACTCTACACTGTCCTTCTAATAACATCCATTTGTTCTTCTGATAATAATGTTATATGCTGTCATTCTAATAATAACTTCCTCCACCGTCCTTCTTATAATAATGTCCTACTCTGTCCTCATAATGTCATGGTTTTGCCAAACATGCCCTTCTTCTCTCTTCTCTCCAGTGCTTCTCTCTTCTCTTTTCCCTGTTCTTTCTGTTTGTGTGTATATTGTACACACTAACCCCCCATAGCACCACTTGATATGATAGCACCTGATCATTATCACCAACTCCAGCATTTAAACTTCATCTTCACTTCATCTCATCACCAGTTTAGTTATTATTTCCAGCTTTGTAGTAGCACCTGTTCACAGCCTCTATTTTTTGTGCCTAAACTGCTATCTTGCCTGATTTACCAGTGTTATACTTGTCTCCTTTTCCCCTCTGCTCACAGGAAACCTATCTGAAGCTATCCAGTCAGTACTGCCGCTATTCTCTGCTTCAGCCAGTCTGCAGTCTCCTGCTTCCCTGTCACTTATCAGATTAACACTGCCCCTCAGGGTTTTGTTTCTTGTGCTGGACAACATTTCACTGAATTACTTCTCACTCACTCTCCCTGTACTGTAAACACCTTACCCTGTCTCCAGAACTGTCCAGACATGAACCCAAAAGGCACTAATCACCTCCACCAGGCACTCACCAATGTCTGCAGCTCACAGACAGCCTCCACAACCTGACCATAATGGAAGCCCACATCAAGACCCAGGTGGTTTGAAACTCATGCCCTCTCTCTCTGGAGGACCAACCATCACCCTCCCAACTGGCACCACCTGTCTCTGGCACCCCACTGTTCCAGCCCAGGGAGCTTTCCATTCTAAATCCTACTCCGAGATAAGGTTTTAGATTGGGCCCCAGTAGTGTGGGAGTGGCAACCTGACCTGTGTTCCTCCTTTCTGAACTTTATATTCAAAATGTACAAGTACTTCAACCTCCACATATGAGACAAGGAGGCCAACAAGAGATTGCTCTCTCTCTCCTTCAGGGCTCCCGCAGTGTGGCAAAATATGCAGAGGAGTTTTGTACAGTAGTTTCTGACTCCTGATAGAATGACAATGCACTTCAGGGGCTCAGTGATGAAGTCAAGTATGATCTGGTGGATAGGGATGACAAAGCAGGCTTACAACCACTAGCTTCACTGGCCACCCAACTGGATAACTGCCTCCAGTCAATAAAGCCCCTCATCCACCAACTTCACCAACTCCTGCTGACCCATTACCCTCAAACACAGCTTCTTCGACTGTTTCTCTGTTCCCTGCTCCTAAGAACCCTGACAAAGAACCCATGCAATCTACAGGCTCAGAACTGAGCTATGCCTGTATTGTGGGCACTTTGATCAGGTCCTCTCTGATTCCTCCCTCCAGCCAAAAGGCTATTGGTGAACTCTAACCATAACTCCACTCTCTCTCAACTCCATGCCAGCCTTAGCTGTCACCAGATCTCCCTTGGGCTTCTAGCCCTTATTGACTCTGGTGCTGAAGGTAACTTCTTGGATGAGTAGCTAGCCCATAGCTTTTCCCATGGAGCCTCTGCCATACCCATTTCAGGTCAACATCCTCAATGGTTGACTCCCTGCCCATATTACCCATTGTACAATGCCTGTGTCCCTCCTGACTGTGTCCCATCTGACTGTCTCATTGACTTCTTCTTAAGGGCCCCACTCCCCAAAAGTAGGCTCTACAACCTGTCCCATCCCAAAAGAGAGGTCATGGAAACCTACAGGATGCAGTTTTTTCTTTGTGAGCAAGAAAGGTTTGCTCCACCCTTGCGTTGATTGTCATAGCCTCAACAATGATACTATCAAGGACAAATACCCCTTGCCTCTCCTCAATTCCACTTTTAAACATTCCACTTTTATGAGGTGACCATCTTCACAAAATTGGACCTGCGGATTGCTGACCACTTTGTCAGGACTCAGAAGGGGAATGAAGGGAAGGCAGTTGAATCCCTCAAAATGCCCTTTGTCCTCACCAACACTCCAACAGTCTTCCAGGCCCTGGTGAATGATGTTCTTTGGGACTTCAATAACTGGTGTGCCTTCATTTACCTGGACAATATCCTTGTTTTCTCTTGCAATCACCAGGAACACCACCAACATGTCTGTCCATGTCTACTAGAGAACAAACACTTTACCAAAGCAGAGAAGTGTGCATTCCACATCCCATCGCCTTTCTTGGCTAGGTAAAGCTAACCCTAGGTAAAGCTAACCCTAACAACATCAGTGTTGTCGCTGAATAACCCATAAACTTTTATCATAAGTTCATTTTGGACTACAGCTGGGTGGCCTTACCCCTTACTCAGCTCACCTCTCCAGTCATGCCATTCTGTTAGACCCTGGAAGCCAAAGCAGCCTTCTGAAGTTAAAGAGACCCTTGTCCATTGCTCCCAATTTGGTGCAACCAGACCCTGCCAAACAGTCTGATTGTGGAGTTGGAGTGGTCCTATCTAAGCGAGCTGTACCGGATAAAAAAATTACACACTTATGCATCCCTTGTGCATTCTTCTGCTGATGCCTGACAGCTGATGAATAGAACTACAATGTGTTCAACCGGGAGCTTCTGGTGGTCAATTTAGGCCTTAAGGAGTGGAGACATTGTTTGGAGGAAGCTGAACATCCCTTTATATTGTGGACTGACCACAAAACATTACTTATATCCAATTGGCCAAGCAACTCAATTTCCATACAGCTTGATGGGTCCTATTCTTCAGTTGAACTCAATTTACACTCACCTACTGCCCAGGATCCATAAATAGCAAGCCTAATGCCCTATCCAAATTGTATTGCCCAGAATCCAGTCTTCCATGCCTGATCCCATTATTCCATTCTTCTGTGTAGTGGCCACTGTCACCTAGGAATTTCAGAATGCTTTCTTGAAAGCCTAGTAAATCCAACCATTCCCTGGCAATTGCCTTCATGGTCATTTGTTTGTCCCAGATTCTGTCTGATCCCAAGTTTTCTAATGGGTAACACATCTAATTTCTCATCATTGGATTAGGCCTACTCCACTCCAATCTCCACTGCAGAAAGGATTCTTTTTTGCTCTGGACAACTATTTGCTACCTCATTTCTCCCTCTTTCCCTGCACTGTAAATAAGTATTCATATTTGAACTTTATCCTGTCTTGCTAGTCTGCACCTTCATGCAAACATAGACATCTAATAATGACATCCTATGCTGTCCTTCCTTTCTTTCTTTACTAACATTCAATATGTGTATAGTTAACATCAGTGAAATATATTTGTCAGGAACAGTTCCTGAAAATGGTTAAAGATGGCTGAAAGTCAAAAATAAGAGAACTTTTTTATTTAAAAAAAAAAGGTTGCTGTAGTTTAAAATCAAACTGATCTGTGGTCTATGATCTGTGAACAGTCTCAGGCACTCTCTCCTCAGATGAACTCAAGCATGAGGGCGATCTCTGTTTAGGGTGTGGTGTCCGATAACATGATCAGTTGTCATGTTAGTGCCTGTTTCAGGTTTCATAATAATGGAGAAAGAACATACAGTTCAGATTAAATTAATCTGTGTGAAATTAAACCTGTGATAATGATAGTCCTCATAAAACAAGTTGGGAATAAGTGCTGAGTTACTGTTTTTTAATAGTTCTGATACAATTACTACATGATAACAGTTTCCACCTACTGCTTGGTGCTTGTAACTCAAATTGCCAAACTCCTTATAGAAGAAAATTCTTTACTTTATCAGAATCAGAATCAGAATCAGCTTTATTGGCTAAGTATATGTACACTTACAAAGAATTGGACTCCGGTTTTACCTTGCTCTTGGTGTGCTTAAAAAGGATATATGTATGTATACAGCTTTTACAAAGAAATATTTGTGCATGTACAAGAAAGAAATATATATCTGTACTGTATATACATACACTATATTGCCAAAAGAATTCACTCACCCATCAAAATAATTAAATTCAGGTGTTTCAATCACTTCCATGTGTATAACTTCAAGCACCTAGGCATGCAGAATGCTTCTACAAACATTTGTGAAAGAATGGGTTGCTCTCAAGGGCTCAGTGAATTCCAGCATGGTACCGTGGTAGGATGCCACCTGTGCAACAAGTCTAGTCGTGAAATTTCCTCGCTACTAAATATTTCACAGTCAACTGTCAGTGGTATTATAACAAAGTGGAAGCAATTGGGAATGACAGCAACTTAGCCATGAAGTGGTAGGCCACATAAAATGGCAGAGCGTGGTCAGCGGATGCTGAGGCACATAGTGTGCAGAGGTCGCCGACTACTTGCCCGGAATACAGTACTTGTCTAACTGCATTGTGCCAAGTGTAAAATTGGTGGAGGGGGGATTATGGTGTGGGGTTGTTTTTCAGGAGCTGGACTTGGCCCCTTAGTTCCAGTGAAAGGAACTCTGAATGCTTCAGCATACCAAGAGATTTTGGACAATTTCATGCTCCC
>JAQQZX010000038.1:1041074-1043574 GCA_030068355.1 Notoglanidium maculatum
CACACACACACACACACACACACACACACACACACACACACACACACACACACACACACACACACACACACAATGATAGCCTGAGGTGATTTTCCTCACAAGCTGAGTGGTACTGTAAAGGTGTGGATCCACATAGAACAGAGACGGAGCTCTCGATTTCCAAACGCAAACATCCATCTGTAAACTAGCAAGAATGTAAAATAGAGCTCGAATTTCTACATAATACTCGGATAATCTTTCCCGTGACGTAACAGGAAGGGATAAAAGAGCTGCAGTGAAATGTGACTTGTTTTTTTGGGTGTAGCACAAAAACGTGAGACAAAGAAAGAACAACAGACTGAGACGTCATTAAAGAACGTCCTGTTCAGCATGGTGCCCTAAAACTTTGAGTAGAGTGAATATTAGGAAGATAATTTAACTGTTTGTAAATTTGTAAAAAAAAAAAAAAAAAACACAACTCTGAGCTCTGATATAGTTCCTAGAGTTTTTACACCACAGCGCTGCAGAGATTAGTTTTCTATAACAGCAAATTACACACATCACCATCCTGTCAGATTAGCGAAGGGGGCGTGGCCACAAACTTCCTAAAATTGACACTTTTTTTGTACAGCAGCGAATCGTATCGTCTCATGAAAGTCGCAGGCGTAATCAGATAGAAAAACCCTGTGACACATGAAGCTGAAGCAGAGCAGAGTTTAGAGTTTCCTCTTCTCAAACACACCTGATTCAGGGTTAATGATGAATTATTGAGTGGGTGTGAGGTCATCTCAGCGCCTAACGCCACCCTGACGTCTGGGCAGTGGAAAGCAACAGTGAGGTATCAGGTTGGGCGTGATGGCCTCCATCAGTACACCTCTTAATCACGTCAATCCTGCCGGAGTCGGTTACGTTTAACACGTCTGTCCTTCCTGAGATTCACAACCACTCAAGCAAGCAGGAGGAGCAGGAGCAGGTCTGAGGTCTTTAATCTGGACCTGATCGTCAGAGCAGAGACCACAAAACAGAAAGAAGGAAAGACGGTAGGAAGGAAAAAAGAGGGATGTAGCAATAGTGAAAAAGGCAAAAGAGGAGGAAGGAAAGAAAGAAAGTGAACAAAAGAGAGGGAGAGAAAGAGCAGAAGAGTGAAATAGTGAAAGAAAGAAACAAAGAAAGCCAGGAAATGCAGGAAGGATAGAAGGAAGGAAATAAGAAAGAGTTAAAAAGCGAGGAAGGAAAGAAAGCACAGATGAAGAGACAGTGGTTGAAAATAAAAGCAGGTGAAATACAGGATTCTGTTACGGTTGGATATTTTTATGACTACGGTCTAAGGTGAGACGCGCCGTAGAGACAATTTATCCAAAAAAAAAAAAAATGACCGCTGAGTGACCTGGGCCTGTTGGTGAAAATGCTGAACTTCAGATGGTTTAAAAATGACAGAACAGATTTCATTCACTCGCTATATTCCACACGATCTGGTTACATTTTTAACATTAAGGTGATCTGCTGTTACCTGGAAGTCGAGTTCAGTTCGGAATGAGGAAGTGATATTCGTTAGAAACAGTGAGACAACGCTTCCATGTTAACGCTCCAGATTCCTGCGTGTGCTCAGTGATCGTTATTCAAATTCTCTGGAACGAAAAGTGATATAAGCAAGGAAATAAAGTGATATAAGCGGGTTTCTGAGCGCATCAGCGTCCAGAATAAAAATATGCACAACGTGTGTTAGATTTATTGAAGTCTTTAATCACTGGTTTCTGAACGTTACAGTAAAATGTTCATTCTGTTACACTTTTAGCTACACGCCCCGTTTGTCTGCTATTTATACTCCTTCCTGAGGCGGAGCTTTAAAAATAAAAACGTGTCATATCGGGTCACGTCATGTCAGCTTGCAATTCAGTGTGTAAGCACAGCGCCGAGCCGCGGCCGTGTTTAGGTGCGAGCAGACTGGTATTTCAGGAGCGAGTGGTCGCTGTGGTGTTGCGAAACCGTGCCCAGTCACACGCCTGCTAATAAAAGCACAGCACCGCGAGCGCTCCTATCCTGAAGCGCAGAACCTACAGGTCCAGATGGTTCTTCATCTGCAGCTTCAGCAGGTCCGAGATCTCCAATCTGGACCCGATCACCAGCGCAGAGACGACAAAACTGACCCAAGAACAGAGAGGAGGGAAAAGAGGAGACAGAACGACACAGCCAGGGACAAACACAAAGATCAGGGCCACACAGGAAGTGATGTCACTACTGCTTATGGGTGAAGAGCCACAGGGAGAGACAGACACAGGGGAGGGGAAGAAAGAAAAAACACAACAAGAGGAAAAGAGGAAGAGGAAAGCGCGACAAAAGAAGGAAGAAGGAAAGACAGCAAGAAAGAAAGAGCGAAATAGAGAAAGAAAGCAAGAAAGAAAGGACACAAGAGCAAAAGAGAGAAAAAGAATGAAAGAGCAAGAGAAAGAGAGGAGACTAAACAAAGGAAAGAAGGTGACAGAAGAAGGGAAGGAGACAAAGAAAGAACAAAACCGAATGA
>JAQQZX010000038.1:1048574-1064906 GCA_030068355.1 Notoglanidium maculatum
TACTAAAACTATTTTTTTTGTATTTTTAAATGCACATAAAAGTAAAAAAAAAATCATCATAACCTATTTTTAATGGCACTATTATTGCATTGCAGACAATAGACAGGAAATGAATAATGACTTAGACGTCCACGCTACAGCGATGAGTCGTTTTCTTACGAGCCGGCTCTTTGAACCGACTCTTTTAGGTGAGCCGACTCGGATATACGAGCCCTCTTTATTGTAGGCGTACTCAATGCTATTACTCTTGCTGTGAAATTTGATTTAAATGTTTAACGCAGAGATGCTTATTGTATTAGTCATTGCACATTTGTAGTGTTTTGCTGATTTAACAATGATTTAAATAGATTTTTATATAATGTAAAGCAAAGTAATGTTATTGTATTAACTAGAAGGTAGGGGCAGATTTCTGAGTATTTCTTTCGTAGTTGGCCAAAAAAGAACGACCACTGGTCCGATTTATTCAACGTTTTTCCAGTTTAGAGAAAAGAAAAACAAATAAAAAATGAGTCACCCGTGAGCCGAGAGAGTCGACTCTTCCTCCTGAGTTGTGCCAAATGATCTGACTCACTTAAAAGAGCCATGATTCACTATATTACACATATATTGTTTATTGGTAAACAAGCCAGTTTGTGTGCCAGGTCCATTTACAATTGCTTTCCCGACCCACAGCTGAGTGATTCCTAATTAAAAAGCAAATGCAAAAATATTCATTAAAAGAGTGTTTGTGTTAAACGGAGTTATATAGGCAGCCTTAGAGCAACACACAATGTAATGGACAGATATCCTGAAAAAATGTAAAATGCACACGCTGCTTTTTTTATGGGACAACAAGTAAGGAAACTATCTTTTAGCTATTAACACACACACACACACACACACACACACACACACACACACACACACACACACTGTGTTTAATCACACTGATAGTATTCCCACCAAACCTGAGATAAGGACCACAACAAAACCCCCCATCACACCTCATATTAAGGATATGTTATGATTTAACGTAAATCTTATAAAATCTTATAAAAAACAAACTAGTCTGTGTGCTAACCATCTACTCTTATACAAGACAAAACATTAAAACAATACTTTAGAACCTGTATAAGAGTGAAATTTAAGGCAGAGCGCCATTAACTCAAGTAAACCACTTGGCGCAGCTCAGGTTTAATATGGACTTTGCTGCCATCTAGCGACGGGCTATGAGTATTACAATCCAACCTGAATTCAAATGGTATTATTTTCATATTTATTCCGGAGGAAAAAATACCCACCCACCAGATTGTAGACATAAATGACATAAATGCAAACCACCAACAGATATTCTTGTGAACAATCCCTTTATTTGTTTTTCAACATATGTATATTATATATGATGATCTTTTATACCAAACATACAGACAATCTTCTTCATAAAAAACAACCTGATATAGTTGATTTAAAAAAAATAAATATTAAGTTCAGATGCCTTGGTGCCCCCTAGTGGTCGATGCCCTTGAGTGCTCACCCAGTACCATATATGGCAGTTCTCACACTAATTTAACCTTTATATGTAGTGAGGGAGTTTAACATATCAGATACGTAATCTAATTTTAAAAACATTACTACATTTTTTCAGTCCCTATCTGTTCTTGTGTAATCTTTAGAACATTTATGTAATTCAGTGGACATGTTTTATATACATTCTTTGACAGTGTTTCCTCTTTGGCATCAAAATAGTGTTACTATACTGAATATCATTACATTTCTATCATTAATACAGTTCTTTAATATGATAAATCTTTTAGGGAGAGACATAAATGAGCATGATTGTAACATAAATGCACCATTTGTTAAAGCATAGCTTCTATAACATATATGTGGTAAATAGTTCATATTTGGTGTAGCAATTATATTCAATGATCGTTTACATTTCTACTTTGTAGTCGTGATCATTTTTATCCACTCTAAGGTCATAAAAAAGTAAATGAAAGGAAGAAGGAAAGAGACAAATTCATTTAAAAATTATTACTGATATTAATATTTTATCTATTTCATTATCTATCTGTTATTTTTTATATAAAATAACAGAATAGGAGTTTCATCTTCCTTATGTAAGCGAACTGTAATCCTAAATAATATATTTTGCTAGGATAAAATTGTTTCAAACCAAGTGAAGCTGTTCATTTATTTAATAATCACTTTGCTTCCACCTAGCGGTCGTTCGTGAGTACTACAATATGATCGTGTTCTGTTCTGAAATGGTACTTTAGCCTCATATTTAATTCAGAGGAGCCAAAAATAATGGTCCGAGGCGATTTACCTATTTTTAGAGATGTGCTTATAAGCTGATGAGTTAAATCAGGTGTGTTAGATCAGGAAAATCACCAGACTGTGCATAATAATCAGCACAGGACATGGTGTGTATAGATTTGAGATGATAATTAGGACTTTATAATCATCCTGACGGAATAACCTGTTTTTGTAACATTGATTACACTTTTTTTTTTTTTTTTTTACAATAAAACATGACAATAGTTGCATATTTGCATGTCAATATGTCAAGTCATGCTTTTCACAAGCGATTTCATTCACACGTTAAGAAAAGACTCCCTCTAGTGGTCATTATAAAAATCTAAATCCTGCCACATCTCTAAAATGGAGTCTCCTACAGAATGACAAATGCCAGCATTCACCTCGATTATTTATTTTTGCCCATTTGTCAGTTTTTAAGAGATCATTTCTTTCCATTTTGTTGGACACCTCGTATTGGAGACATTCACAAAGCCATATGGATTTGAAATGAAGCTCTTTCTCAGCCCCAAAGTTTTCTTCTAGTATTGCTCTGTATTTCCCTCCATCCCTCGTACCCTCAATCCTGACAGTTTCTCTGTCCCTGCTGACGAATCTCATCCAAACAGTGTGAAGCTACCACCACAATGTTTCACAGTGAGGACGGGGATTTCAGGCTGATAAGCAGTGCTGGGATTCTGCCCAATGTAATGCTTTGAACCAAGGCCAAAATGTTCATTGTTGGTCTCATCAGCCTGGAGAATAACATGCCTTTTGGCAATCTCTAAGCAGGATTTCATATGGCTCACTGTGTCCAGGCTGCAGTTATCCTGTGAACAGCTTCTCCCATCTGAGCCGTGTATCCCTCCAGAGTTCCTCTTGGCCTTTAAGTTGTTTCTCTGACTAATCCCGTTTTACCTGGTCACTGACTTTAGGTGAACGGCGTCCTCGAGTTGTTGCTAAACCAGATGTTAAAAGTTTGGGATATTTTTACAACAAAGCCTGGTTGATATTTTTCAGCAGTTTTAACGCAGACTTGTTTTGATGGCACCTTGCACTTCATGATGCTGATTCTATGGGTATATTCTCTAACAAACTCATCCAGGAATTGTATTTAATTGAGATCACATGACTTTAGTTGCACAGAGGTTGACTCCATGTGATTTCTAATGGTAACCAATTACATGAGAACTCATTTAGGGCTTTCACACCGTAACACTGCACAATGTGGAAAAGCTCAAAGGGGTGAATACTTATGCAAAGCACACCATATTCATTATACTGTATTTGTTCACATTTGTACGTATTTGTATACATTTATGTAGAATAGTAAATATACGTTTGTAATTTAAGACTCAGTCAGAGTGAATAATAAAGCCAGACAGAATAAACGCGAGTCTGCTCTTGCAGTGCTGGAAAACCCAACTGTTTTTATTTTCTACATTTTTTGTGACTACAGAAATGCTGAAACATTTCAACACTGAAAAAAAGCATGATGACATCATCACTTGCTTCTGTTTTTTTGTTTTTTTTTCTGTTTTTTCTTGCTTAGCAAACACAGTAGATGATATTGCACGGCAGAGGAAGAAAGAAAGGAGAGAGAGAGAGAGAGAGAGAGAGAGAGCAAAGTCAGACATGAAAGAAAAAGCACATTGTTAATTAACGCAAACCGTGAGGCGTTACAGAAACACAACCGGAGAAGCATGCCTAGTGCATCGCTCCCGCTTTTTTATTTACCAGACACAGAATAGATAAAAAGCACAGAAGATGAACCTTAGACAAAGAGTGATAAAACATAAAACTGCGTGACACAAGAAGTGCTCAGCTGGTAAACTGGAACAGCGCAGCTCGAGCCACTGCTTTGGGGAAAAAGAAAGAAAAAGAAATATTTCTCTAAATATGATCATCGCTCGAAGAAGAAGTCCAGTTTGCACCGAAAAACAAGAAAAACAGACAGAAAGGAAGGAATGAAATCATGATTTTCTTTGTGTCTTTTCCAGATGATTGTCATAGGCGCTCGAAATATTGTAGGGCACACACAGAGCCGGGCCTTCGTATCAAACAGGAACTCCTTTTCCGCGACAACCAACTGGGACGGGGGCGAAAAAATAATCAGAGCGATCCCGATATTCGCGCAGAATGAGCTATTGCGATATCGTAACACACACACACACACGAGAAGATATCTATATCATCATGCACAATGAGATCTTGCGATATTCAGGAACAGGATATCGCAATATTCACTTACAATGAGATACTGAAATCTTCACACATAAAGAGAAGTTGCGATATTCACACATAGCAACATATCGATATCTTTACGCACAATGAGATCTTGCGTTGATCCCCAACAATGAGATATCAGTATCTTAATGCACACAACGTGATATGAATATCTTAACGCACAACCATATTCATCGCAACATCCGCGATGTTCATGTGCAATAAGATATCAATATCTTCACGCACAAGATATCGCACAAGCTTCACACATACTGAGACCTCGCGATAGTCACACATATCGAGATCGCAACACGTCGATACGTCTCTCTCTACGTCTGTCTGTACGTGTGCGATATCCATGCACTTGGAGATATCGTGATATTTCTGCACAGATCGTAAAATTCACACGTTCTATGACGACGTGATGTTCCTCACATTCGTGACACATCATCATACAGTAATATTCACGGACATCGCAACATCTAAATATTCACACACACACCGATGTAGAATTCACGTACGATGCCATGCTGTTCAGGAGATGCTACAATTGTCAGTCTCGTTGAAGTATAACAGTGTTCATGTCATTCCAGATATTTCATGCGCAGCTATATCGAGAAATCGCAATATTCGTGTCAGTTAACAAAATCGTGATATTTATGGATATTGAGATATTGTGAGGGTCTCACACACCGAGACATCATTCATTAGGATGGGAGAAGTTTTTCATGGGAGAGGGAGACGAGAGAGTAATGGTTACAACACCCACACACACACACACACACACACACGCACACACACACACACACACACACACACACACACACACTGCACTGTGTCCCTGCTTGCTCTGCCTTTTACTCTCTTCCTCTCAAGCATCTTGCGCTACAAGTGAACTCACAGCTGTATTCAAGATTCCTAGTATAACAGAGTGATACAACATGTGTGTGTGTGTGTGTGTGTGTGTGAAGGTGATTGTACAACAGAATGTGACAAAACCAATGCAGCTGAATTAAAGAACAATTCAAAGAAACGATACAGTGAAACTGGTGTGTACAATTCTGATTGGTTGATGTTACCTCAAGGGGGCGGGGTTTATGTTTTGATTGTTTTAGAACTAATTTTGTACAGCATTGACTCAACTGGCTTCAGGCGATAATATTTCGATATGTAGAAAACCTTTGTGTGAAGACACTGAGCTGAACGCACATACACAAATCCTTACGACTCTGTCCAAAAAACGCAATCCAGAAATCAGAAACACGATTCGTATGTCAATGCAATGATACAATCTGAATTTTATACATCGTACAACTCTTCATGTTTCCTCATGTTACATTGTTACTACACCATTGTTACATTTACCAATCACAGCTCACATACTTGCAACTTTCATGCCACGTTAAGCTACAAATCACTAGTTACGTGAAAGTGAAAAGATTTTGACCGAAACGTTGCACTGTTTTTGAGGAGGCGGAGCTAAGTGTAAGAGCTACAGGCAGATGAGAGGGGGTGGGGCTTAAAAGTTGCAAACAGACTCTGCATGTAACACGGTCATCTGCAGACATTAACGACAAAATATGGATTAAATCAGGGAATAATGAATAAAGTGGCACAAATCTGGGTTGTAAGTCACATGTTTACAAAACTGACTGAACCAGGATTGATAAATTCACAATCCATGCAGTGCATGGACACACGATGACTTCTGATGGAAACTGGATGTATTTAATAATACCACAGGAATAAACTGAGGTGCCTGGACTTTTAAACGGTGTTTAAGTGCAATTATAATTCAAAGATGCCAATTCAAATTTATAATGTCGAAGACACCTGATTCACAATATTGCTATGCAGTGAATCTGTCTAGTTTCTTTGTTACAGGCTTTTGCTAACATTTTTCTGGTCCTGAAATTAGCTCCGCCCCCAGCTGGAACAGAATCGTTTCCCTCTTTTTTTCTAAAAGGAAACTCAAACTCATGCATACTCATGCATATGTATCAACAGGGTCCTTGACTGTTTTCAAGAGGGTGCTAAAACTTACAGACTGCACCTTTAACGTTATAACTCCAGTTGTGTTGATGCTTTAATTCTAGCTGTACTGCGCATTGTGGTTAGCATGGAATACTAATAACATAAAACTGTCAATCACATCCATGGCTCCTCCCTGCTTCATTGTCTAGGCTCCGCCCCCTGTGTGCCTCAGATTGTATGTTCTCACACCGCTTCTACACAACCTCACACACACCTTCACACACAATAAAAAGGTCAGTGGTGTTTTAATTAGACTGAGATCTACATGTAAATCTTTCATATGTGCAGCGTGAATAAAAGAAATGAAAACAACGCACACAGTTCGTGTGATTTCAGTGACAGACAGAAATCTTTTCCAGGGTGTGTCCACTGTGTGTGTGTGTGTGTGTGTGTGTGTGTGTGTGTGTGTATCTGAGGGAGATGTGTTTATGGCAGTGTTTTGATTGCAGAACCGTGTGCCAGCCGAGACACAAAAGATCGCACGCTTCCATCAGAAGGCCAGAACGTAAAATCAAACGTCCCCTTTTTCTGCTTTTGTTTTGTTTGTTTTCTTCTTTTTTTTTCAAAAACCCTACTATGTACAAATCTATATTTTCTACAAATACATAAATTAAAGCAGACTCAGCGGTACAAAATAAAGGAAAAGAAATCACACAACTCAGAAAACAGGAAAATATATAAACACGTATAAACACGGCGTCACAGCAGTTGGTTTTTTTTACCCTGTAAAAAAGAATAGCCTACATTATCATTATCATTATCGTAATCATATCGCACATACTGTAGCATAACACAACTTTTAATCAAAAAATATGTTACTCTTTTCCTTCCTGCAAGTTCTGAAACTTGCCATCAGTGAGCGAAAGAACACAGCACTTTTTAAGCCAAACGTCAAAAATAAATAAAGATATTTTTACGAATCGACATGAACAAGTTTGCAAAATAATCGAGTTTCTGCCTCAAACACATAGACTCTCTATACAACACAACTGTAAGCTTTTATTAGTATGAGGTATTCTGAGACATTTGGTAAAAACACGTACACGGCCCAGTACGGTGGACACGCCTACCAGCAAAAAGGGGTGGGGCTAGTGGTCGATTAGTGTTGGGGAAGGGCTTAATAGGGGAAAAAGGAGGAGCTTTGGTTTATCAGCAAAAGAGTTGGAGAAAGGGAGAAGGGATGTTTCTGTTGCATGGCTGCACTGGTGAAAAGCACCACAGAGAGAGAGAGAGAGAGAGAGAGAGAGAGAGAGAGAGACTCTGTTAATCTTCATCAGTGGCCCTTCTAGAGGCTGAGGTATTTTAAGAGTACAAGAAGAGAGAGATACAGAGAGCGAGAGAGAGAGGGAGGTTAACGGCGGTTTAACACTTTGGTTCAAGCAAGGCACTCGTCCTGTGAGTTTTTTTATCAAAGTCGCACGAGCACAGATGAAAAAGAGAGCACGCGGAGTGAAGGAAGAAGAAAGAGAGAGAGTGAGAGAGAGAGAGAGAGGGAAAGGGAAGGGAAGGGAAGGAAAGGAGGCTGGGCGATTATCACACCGTCCATTTTGTCCACCACATCATTCACGTAGGCCGTGCAAAAGCGAGGAAAAGAAAAGAAAGAAAAGAAACATCTTTGGTAATCTTTGGTATCATTAACGTGATAGAAATCACTAATGGAAACTGAGTGAGGTAGCATCTTTGGTTCGCACTAAAAATATAAGCAGGTCTGAAGATATTTTTGTCTTTTCTACACGAGGAAGCAGCGTTCTCTTCTCGTCGTCAAATGGAATACTCATAAATAGTTACCGAATATATAGATATAAGATTTTTTGGTAAAGCTAACCACACCACACCACAAGTGACAAGCAACAACCAGGCCAGAAATCTGGTGACTGTTGGAGTGGACCAAATGCAACCGTTTCCTCGAGGAGGAACGCAAAGCTCGTAGTGCTTTCTTCCAAACCAGGTAATGCATAGAATTATTCGGCTAATCGAAAAACAGAAACGTGGACCTGTGGTGAGCAGGTTTGAATTGGATGCTGCGATAACAGGACATTGTACTTTATTTTAGGTTTGCGTATGTAAATGTGTGTGTGAAAATGTGTGTTATTAAAAATTCCTCAACAAGAGCAACATTGTTAATAGGTCGACGTTCTTCCAGGCTGGGATGTTTCAGCTACCACCTGCCCCCTAGTGGATATAATGTGAATAACAATGCACACATACACAGACTCTGAGGCAAAAATACGGCTTTTTTTTTTATACAAAAGAATTGCAGATAATTCATCATTATGTTAGTATACTTGCTTATCAGTCTGAAACCTAACTGAAAAAAACCCTAGCAGGCGGAGAGAAAAAAACAGTAAATTACTATAAAAACTCAAGTGCACCAGATGCCTCCAAGATAAGGCCGGATATGATAAGAAGCTCCGCCCACTTGCTTTCTATTGGTGCACAAGATCAAGGTTTGTGAATTCGCACATCAAAATAAAGTGATCACAAAGTGAATTATTATTTTTTTTAGGTCTGGAGAATTTGATTTACTTTCGATCTAAAAGTGTAGGTTTCTGGTCTCTCCACAACAAGACGTGAACATTTTTACACCTTATGGCTAAATTGTAGATATTGGCACCTCTGTGAATTGACAAAATTGATCTTTATTTCTTTGTTAACTTTTTCTTCATTGTGAAATCAAAATATTACATTTCATGCACCATTTTTGGCCCCAGATTGTCGTTAAAATAAAGTATAACTGCTGTTAAGCGCCAGAGTTTCACTGTGTGTTGTTGGAGTTTGTTGCTAATGAATAATGCACATAAACTTTCCAGTACCACGTGATACCAAAGTCAAACGTGTTGACTTGAAATTTTGGAAATTGTGGAATCCAGTGATGGCGTTAGCTGAGTAAAAGCACGGCTAATTCTGGCAGCTTTACGTCATGATTTAACATCAGTCCTACTTATTTACAATCAGCTGTCAGTCCCTGCTTCTCAGCGTGATTATTCCTCAGTGGAATAGTGTTCCTCTCAGGCTTACATGCTTATGATTGGTTGATTACGTTTTTACTGCACGGGTGCTGAAGTTGCCCGATGAGGGTCAATCTTTGGTGTTTAGCTGCTGGCGTTTATTATTTTTTTAAAACATAGATTGAGCAAAGTATTTTAAAGCTAGTGAAGTTTTCCCTGAACGTATCACGCCACAAAGCGTAGAGCGATTGGACAAAGTGTGGATGATTTAAGCACAATGATTTAAGTTTCTACCCAATTTTCTGATTAAAGTGTAGAAATTTGGAGCAGTCTCTTTAACACACACTTCTTTGGTTCCATACTTGATTGATTGCTACACGTAAAAAGTGAAATGGTTAGAGATGATGGACGAAACGAATCCGAATTTTCCTGACAGTTAGGAAGAAAGCACTACAAGGAGGACAGCATTCGAGGAAAACTGTGGTAAGATGCTACAGCTTCATGTTTTTATCCTCGAACCCTGGAGAACTGTTTTTTTGTCAGGAATGGGGGAGGAGGGGTGAAGGTGAGTGGAAAGGGGCGGGGCTGTAAGCACACGAGTGACATCATCATCAAACCTGTGCTCGTCTCTGTTTGGACACAGTGCTTATACTTGTGAGATGTCACACGCCTCAAATCGCACAAAATAAACCCAACGAATAGAAAAACAAAACAAAACAATACGACAACTCCAAGGTGGAGTCAGCGTCCAATCAGTGAGGAGAACCAATCAGGTGGAAGGAAGTGTGAATGTGGGAAACTGGTGACAGGTGTGCAGATGTTTAGATGACTAATGATTCGACAGTAACACTTCTTTTTTGCAGACATAAACCAATGGAGTCTTAAATACTCGCTGAAGAAGAAGAAGAAGAAGAAGAAGAAGAAGTCTTTGGTTGTTTGGTTGTTTTTTCTTTGGATATTATAAATATCAGTATTGTACAAGTCTTAAGGGCAAAAAAAAAAAAACACTGTCCAGAACGTCTCTGGCTTAGTTTGTTTTTAGGTTAAAGCTTTTCCACCGAAGGTTTCTTTTGTGTCAGTCTGCTGCTGTTACGCTTTGGTACAAGTGCTGGAGGCCGAGTTGGCCGAGTTGGAGCCTCCATCGTCCAGCCACTTATCGAGACTCCGTCGGCGAGCATTCATGAAGAAGTTGCTGACGGTGGCGAGCTCCAGGCCCAGCTGCTGAGAGATGGTGATTTGTAACTCTTTGGACGGGCGCTTGTTCTCTTTGAATATTGCATGTAAAGTCCGACGCTGGACGTCGGTGAAAACGAGTCGCGGTTTCTTTGAGATGTTTCCGCGATCGTTTTTCCCGTGTTCCTGCTCCTTCCTTTTGCATGCTGAAAGAAACAGAGACAGATGTAGATGTCAGACATCCATCCGATCATCATTCGCATTTCACAAAATGTAGCTGATGATCCAAGATATGTGTAATTTTGTGTTAGTTGTCTAAATTATCGCAGACTTGCCTACATTACAATTTTTTTACGCCTCCTCCTGAGACTCATACTGACACCAAACTGTGTTCTGAGGAAGGAAGTGACATCACTACGATTGTTTTTCTCCCTGTGATGTTATCCGTTTGCTCATGTTTATAGATAACTGTGAGTCAGCTCATCCGCAGCACTTTAGAGCACCATGCTAAACTGGAGGCTATACGCTTTCATTACTTGTTGGCAACATTAGCTTTGCTGGTTCAGTGCAACACTAAAGAAGCAAACATCACACACCAAACATGACGTGTCTAATGACCTGACTACATTTAAAGTAAAGGGTAAATTGTGCACATTCAGATATCCAGACCTCAATTCACACACACACACACACTCACACACACACACACATGAAGAGCTTTTCTCATGCCTACACGTCACTGACCAGTAGCTATAGTAGTTGATGTCAAACGGTGTGTGTGTGTGTGTGTGTGTGTGTGTGTGTGTGTGTGTGTGTGTGTGTGGTGCTGTTCTAGTAAAATAATCAACACAGCGGTGGTGTGATGAAGCAGATTTACTGTCACCACTCCAAAGTTGATTATGTTCCTATAGCTACGCATCCCTAAACATTTTCCTCTTATACCATGTAGTTACTTCCTGTTTGGTCTTGCAGGTATTTTTATGGATTATTTTTGTGTTTATACATTCCTCCATAACTGACTTCTATATACTCTTTCTCATCTATAAATCACTAACACTGCATTAACACCGGACCTGTCGGAAATGCTAAGGCAGTGGGAGCCTGCTAGGACTCTGAGCTCATTAGGAAGTAGTCAGTGATATGGAAGGTAAAAAGTAAGCACAGAGATGTGAAGAGCTGTTTCGCTTTTACACTGCTCTGTATGGGGCGCTGTTTGTAAAAATTTATAGTTTAATATTTTTAATATAATAGATTTTATAGGTGTCATTTTTTCATCATTTAGCATGATTTTCTTAGTTAGAGATAAATTCATGCAAATAAAATAGTTTCATGTAAAATTACTTATATATAAATAATGATTGTGCATGTAAATGTTTAATATAAATGTTAAATCTAAATGTTAAATGTAAATTTTATATGTAAACGTAAGCCTAAAAAATAAGTAGAAATATAAGTATTAAATCTAAATGTCAAACATTATATATAAATCTAAATGTAGAACTTAGATGTTTGGTTCATTTGCATAATTTCTTGTCACGGTAGTGGTAAAAATAAATGGACTAGTGAAATTAGTCTCGGCTATAAAATTACACTTGAAAATCATTACGTTTACCTGATTTAAATGTGTTCTTTAGTTCTATGTGGATGAACGGAGTTGTGTTTAAACAGTTTGTGTTCATGCAGCCGGCATGACTTGATCGAGTCCTCTAATAAAAATGAGCCGAGGACTGAACGGGGGTTTCGAGCTCCAAGGCGGTGACGCTTCTCACTGTGCTGTCCAACCTGAACAACATAATATTAACTTTTACATCTGAACAACCACACACTCCATATTCTAAATTACAGATGTACAAAAGTTTATAAGAAGGTAAATGTAAATGTTGCTATCCCCCGTAGCGCTAGCTAGTCAGCTAGCCAGCAGCTTAGCTACCGCTGATGATCTTACACGAAGAAATTATGTAGCTAAACAGAACTTTTGCATGAATTTATCTCTAAATGTATGAAAATGCTAATTGATGAAAAAATAACACCTATAAAAATCTTTACAAACAGCTCCCTATAGCTCCGAGGTGATTTTTTTATGTTCTTAAATAGAAATATGTTGATTGTTACTCTTTTAAAGTGCTTTTTAATTATTGTTGAATTCTATTATGTTTAGCTTTGCTTATTTTATTTGTAAAGCACCTTGTGTATAAACGTTGCTGTAAAAATAAACACACCTTTCTTCCCTAGTGTCCTAGTGAAATCTTTCTAGCTCCACCCTGAACTTTCAGAAAAATATCAGTGCTACTCTGTACCCATCCTCATCACTGTTATCTTTTCTAACTTAATTATATCTTTCACCTGGAAATGTGGACAGAGTGACCTTTAAAAACGATTTAGGTTGAGTTGTAGTGTGATTGCTGTCTGAGAGAATCTCCTTCTTGGCTTGTGACTTAAAAATATTTGCCTAAAACAGATTTCAAGCTAAATTCTAACGCTTCCCTTCCTGTGTTGCAGTTCTGGACATGGCCACATGGGGGCAGTGTGACACCAGCCAACACCTTCAGGTCACTGAAATGCAATTAAATGACTTCTTACAGCTCCTACTCCAGGAATAACTCTATTACCTAAAGCTTTATATCTCTGAGACTGAATATCAAATATAGATCTGATACTGATATCCACAATTATATATATTTATTTATATATGTCTCTCTATATACAGTATAATGTCTAGTTTGGTGTATTTTAGGCCTTTTTTCTGTGCTACTGGGAGTTGTAACTAAATTTAATTTTGTACTTGTATGATGGCAATAAAGATATTCTCTCAATTTTGTACAATTAAAGAGGATAAAACACAGAATATGATCATTACAGTCCAAACTCAAACAGACAACAAAACTAAAAAAAACACTTATAATAAATAATAAATAATAAATACTCCTCCAGGAAAACCTGGTTGTTCTCATATTAATAAATAACTAACAGATTATTACTACAGATTTCAGTATGCTGGTGTTTATACCCAAAATTGTCAGTGCAGATAGATATGTAAAATCATGATCATCTTTTAGAAAACAACGCATTTATATGAACACACACGAGCTGGTTCGCTCACAGAAAGAAAAGTACTAAAGTGTACCTGTTCTTACACATGTTTGTAGCTTTAGTAAACATTATTAGACCTTAAAGACTGTGTTTGGATGTTTTTATTTCTATTAAGAGTGATAACTGTTTCAGATAAAAGATAACATGCTACACGTGCAAAATTTAGTTGGAGTTTTTCATTTTTTTCCTGAAAGTGTACCAACCTTGGGTTAGAGAACCTGCAGGATCTTGTGAACCTTTAAAACTCATTTCAGCATTATTTATAGAGCACTTTGTTACATTCGATAGCTCAAAACTATTTTTACAAAAAAAAAAAGAAAAAAGAAAGGATAAAAAATAATGTATTAAAATTCAGAATAAATAAAGGATGAAGTGAAAATAGAAAAGAAAAATAAGCTTAAGAATATTAAAAAAAACACAAGAATATATAATACAATTAAACAAATTTAACAAATAGAACAAAATACACAGATTTGTTTTTAAAGAGTCAAATAATAATTTTTTTTTAATAAAATGTAGCTGTATTGTAAAAACAAAAAATCTAATTACACTGTAAATATCAAAACAGAGCGATTACATTTAAATACCAAAGTTAAACTATCAAGCTCGACTGCTTCCTGCAAAGTGCCACTGAACTTTCTAGCAGGAAACAAGCCAGTACTCAAGTGTACCTAAAGGTTAATGCACAGTTATATTACATTTAATGAATTGAAAAAATTTGGGGAATATGCAAAAGTTTGTACACCTTTACAGCTGTAAAGCCTCAGAACTTAATGAACTCATTAGGGCTCATTAGGACTCATTACTCAGGTCATTAGGAATACCAATCCCAGAGAATAATAACGTCTCATGCTAACACTCAGCACCCACGAGCTCCTCTAAACAGCCGACTGTAAATATTAAACCGCAAGCAACAAGGAACGCTACACTATAGTACCCTTTCTCTGAGAACCACATCAGGGGTGCACAAACTTTGCACTTTTTTTATTGTAAAATAAATCACACACACACGTCCTTTAGACGTGCTTTATCCAGCTATTCTGATATTTGGCTCATTATTAAAATGAATGCAATAACATTTTGTTCTTTTATTAGCGTTGTTTTATTCCTGAACTTTCCACTAACAGACACATCAGGTCCGAGCTTACTTTATTTATTTATTCATTTGTTTATTTATTCATTTATTTGACTCATCTTTGTTACATCATTGATGCACATTTTACTGACTGTCACATTATTACAACTCTATTGCCATTTTTCAACTATTAGGCTAGTCTATTTTAGACAGATCAATCTATGTTTGTCTTCTTGGGGTTTGGATTAAAGCCATTCAGTTGAAATAATAATATAAAACCTTTCAAATCTCAATAAGGAGAATAAGTTGAATAACAGCGAGTTGCAGGAACGTCTCACAGGAGCCCTCTCTGAGAACCACTGAGCTCCACCATTAGGCATTAGTGCCACCCCTAAGTGTGCTTTTGCCCTCCTCTTTCTGCCACCCCATGCCTACAAACCTGGACCTGCCCCTGAAGCTATAATAAGCCGAAAATAAAGTGAAAACCCAAAGAAATAAAGGTACCAAACTGATTGCGGCTAAAATATTAAAAAATCTGTAAATTTTTTACAGAACAATGTCATTGTTTCTACCATGTGCCGTTATTTCCCATGATTGTAGAGATATTGTATCTCAATGGGATCTTCCTGAATAATAAAGTATAAATAAATAGAAGAACACATGTTTTTGTATATTTAGTGAGTATCCCTTAGCTGAGAAGGAGCATGTGGTGCAGCTTTAATTAGCTTTTAAATAAAATGGTCTTCAGATCTGATTATGTAGCTTAAATAATATATAAAGGTGTTTAGATCCATGCTAAAGGTACAGTGTACGCTTGATGGATCCACAGCAAAAAGGAAAAATTCAGTCCCTTCATTTCTGAGCATGTTGAGAGAAACTTTGTGTAACTCTGAATGTCTCCACTTTGGCCAAATATTAACTGGTGTGAAAGAGATAAAGTTGTACACAGCTCAGCCTGTAAAAGACATCTGAAATAAATCAAACTACATTCTGCTTTAGATACAGAACACCACCGGAACCAAACTCATTTCACATGGTGTTCAGGTTAGGATGTGCTTTGGAATGTAGCCTACATTCCTTACTCCTTCTTATTTTTAAACGCCTCTGTTCATCACCGTTCTGATCAGCTGCAAATCATTTACAGAAAACTGAGAAAAAAATCTCAGGGACTCATTTCACAACCTGCTACTAAATATCTGCTGGAGTGAACATTCCTCAGGGTGAAATGGTCAGAAAAAACAAGGTTGGGATTCAATTTGGATTCAGATAAAAATCTATAAAATGATGAGAGAGAGAGAGAGAGCGAGAGAGAGAGAGAGAGAGAGAGAGAGCACATAATAAAATTAAAAGGTAAAATTAACCTTAAATTAACCTAAGCTAAATAATGAAAAAAGCAATGAACTTCTTAACCACCAACACCAATAGTGAATAGTATCTATCTATCTATCTGTCTATCTATCTATCTATCTATCTATCTATCTATCTATCTATCTATCTATCTATCTGTCT
>JAQQZX010000038.1:1086101-1091101 GCA_030068355.1 Notoglanidium maculatum
ACACACACACACACACACACACACACACACACACACACACACACACACACACACACACACACACACACACAGACATTGCGAAGTCTTTGTGCTCAGACGACGGGGTGTTTTTTTCTCCTGCAGGCGTCATGAAGCTAATCAATAAGCCAGTGCAGCATTGCAGGCTTGCGGTGTGTATGTGTGTGTTTGTGTATAGGTGTGTGTTTGTGTAGTTCGTTGTGGCGCCACACTGTCACAATCGGGACAAATGGAGACCGTGGGGTCTTTAAAAACAGCTTCAGTGGAGGTGTTGTTGCAGAGTGAGACTGAGAGAGGAAAATAATCCACACACTTGTGTTTCATGTGTTTATTAGGATTCATTTCGTAGCACAGATCTGGTGATAATCCTGTGCTATGTAAGGTTCAGGAAGCGCAACACTTCAGCGATTCTCCTCGTCCATGTCACTAGCTGTCGAGTGAATTTGTAACTGTGTGTTCTGGAGATTTGGAGCAAAGAAACACACAAAAACAGGAATATAATAAACACTGGCTGTGAATCACAAAATGTTTTAAACTACTAATTCATGTAACCATTCGTGTAGCACGGACTCCTGATGTTTTCTATCTGCTCAGGTGATTTTAATCCACACTTGGTGTAAACAGGTTCACGAGGACGTTTTCAGCCCTTTCCTTTTGTTTAATGATGCGCAGTACGAAAGAAAGCCTAATCACAAACTTATCAATTTCACTCTGATTCAGACTTAAACGTCAAACAGGTGTGAAAGCACACTTAGTCACTCAGTGTTTACATCCAGTACATTCTTAGTGCAGCTCGTCAGTGTGTGCGAGTTTCATATGTTCTCCTGGTGTCCACATGATGTTCCTCTGGGTTCTCCATTTTCCTCTCACTGTCCAAAAGCATGTAGGCTATGCTAGGTATTAATGAGAGTGTGCATAACACCCAGTAATGGACTGATGTCCCACCAGGGGTGAATTTCTCCACCCTGCCCCCAGTGTTTGCTGTGATTGGCTCAGGATTCACTGTGACCCTGAAATAATTTGTTTGGAGACAGAGAGTTGCGTGAAAGGAACATGATGCAGAGCAGGGTGTGATCAGTGAGGTCAGTTTATGGTTTTATAGCGAGCATCAGTGTTTTAAATCAGATGTGGGTTTCAAGCTACAGAAGGTCAGTAGACGGAATGCAGCAATGGGAGGACAAGGTGCATTCTGGATTATCTGGTCTGATTGCACGCAGTAGAAGACCTGCTGTACTCCAATCCTGAGCTGACAAGGAACCTGGACAACTGTCCTCTGTGGAGAGACCTGCATGACCGAGACAGGCAACACGAGAACAGAATGAGAGCTGAGTGTGCAGAAATACATTGTGTGTTGTCAGACGGCGTGAACCGAGAGTTCTGGGACATGACAGGACGGTGATGTGAGGATGCAGCTTCAGGGATATAGAGCAGGTACGGCGGAACAGCTCAGGGTTCAGGTGATGAACTGCCATCCATGATGAGATGTCAGCTCAGGGTTGAACCCAGGACACTGGAGCGGTGAGGTCCTGGCAGTGAAACCTGTAACCAGGCTGCAAATGAGACGGACAGCACAGATTAATCCACTCTCCAGTGGCGGTCCAAACCAGAGCCAGTGAACGCTTCACACACCAACGGCGAACTATAAGAGGAGACTTTTTGCCTTTTAACGAAGCTCTACTGGTGAACACCATGCTTTTGCCGACGCAACTTTATTTAGTAGCCATAAACAGAACATCTGCCTCAGAACACTTTTGTTTATTTCATGTTGCAGCGTTTATCTGCTAAAGTTGTGCCTCATCACCGCGATGTTGTGCGTGCTCGGAAAACATCTCCACGGCTCATAAATCTCTCGCTTAAAAACCAGCACTGATTATCTATCATCATGTTTCAGCCAGTAAAATGGCTAAAGCAGAAAGTGAAACATCCATTTTACAGCCCGGGAGAGACCGTTCTCCCAGCGGTGCTTCATCTTGCTCTGTTCTCCGGCTCCTCCTCTTCTTCACACACACTTTGCTAAATACCCGAGTGCAGGCCCATGAGGGTTTTTGTCCAGCACAGAGCCGACACGGTGACCATAGAGCGTTCTCCTCTCTGATGTCATAAATACGATCTGTCGGCTCAAATCACCCACGCTGCTTACAGAATCCTCTATGCTAATGTGGCAAATTAGCGTTAGATTAAAAAATGCTATTTAGGTGTTAGTGGAGCACTGAGAGCTAATTAACATGATCTCATATTTGTGAACTGAGTCTTGAGACTGTTAAGAAAAGTTCGAGTTGTCTTTTTCTTTCTTTTATTTTTCCTATAACAGCACATCACAAACCGTTTTATTCCTCACTGTAATTTGGAAATGAGTACAATTTTATATTTAATTAAAAAACAAATGACAAGACGTACTTGTACTTTTATCCATATGTAGTTACATGCTGTAGAACCTCCGTACATTGTCTGACTGATTTTTGATCCAGGAAAAAATCCTCTGAAATCAGTCATTATATCTGGGATGTTTTCCGCATTGGTACAATGTATATCTTGTCATGTGGACACTTCGGTTTTTAAAAAGAGAAAAAGAGAAAGAAAAACTGTGAACTGACCAAAGACTGACCCAAGAAATTGGTCCGCTTAAATTGGTGACATTTTATGGGCCATTTCTGATTTCTAGAATCATGTCCATTATCGATTCATTAAAAGTTTCATGTCTACCATATATATAAAACTTTCATGCCGGTTGAAGTCTAGACGTCTTTTGGCAATGGAATATTTTCCTCATGACTCATTGCAGAGCTCATGTAAGCAACAATGGCACACAACCATTAGCGGTAAATGCGAAAGCGGTGACAACATGGGAGTTATATGGGACCAGGTGAAAATAAATGAATCAAATATATGAAATAAGTGAAAAAAGAAAAGAAAATAACAACACGTGCACTACATGTAAAAAATGTGATCTTGCGAACACGTGTCTAAATTGGTTTAAACATGAAGTTTATGTGACACTTCTGTAAAGGGGACACGAACACACATGTTGTTTAAGCTAGCGCTGCTCTGATACGATTAGCAAGAAGAGACGGCTCTGAGGGAGACCAGTCCTTCTGCTGATTTAAAGACGCTCGACGTGTAAAAAGCCTTCTGATTACACCATAACAGCTGATATGAACCTTCAGCTCAGAGTCCACACTCAGACACACACACACACATACACATACACTTAGATGCTCTCTCACGTACACATTACTGCACTGATTTCATCAAAAATGAGAGAGAGAGAGAGAGAGGGAGTAAGAGAGAGAGAGAAAGAGAGAGAGAGAAAGAGAGGGAGAGAAGGATGGAGAGAGAGAGAGAGAAGGAGAATGAAGGTGGAATGAGGGTCAGGGCAGGCGTGTAGGTGTGAGAGACAAAGGGCGAGAAAAAACAGAGAGAAAGAGAGAGGGGGAGGGGGGAGATAACATCTTCAAAATGGAAATGGACAGCTGGTCATCCTGCTGTCCGATGACCTCTAAGATCAAGGTCACTGACCAGAGCAAGGACACTCGTACACACACACACACACACACACACACACACACACACACACACACACACACAGACCAACGCCAGAGTGACCACAGCACCATATGCAGGGTCAAGCTCAAATCTGCTCATCGGTCACTCGAATGACACGGAGCGACGTTTTCACTTCTACATGAATTCATTAGTGTTTATTATAAAGCAGTAAAGTAAATTAAGGCCACTTACTTTTAAAGCAACATCCAAGAACATGCAGGAATTATGCTACGTTCCTGTCACGCCATGTCGGAATTACGGTGTTTATGAGCTCACAACCAGGAGCCATTTATATTTTCTCAGATGTGGAAACTAGCCGTTTCCATGGTGACAAACCATCATCAGCTAGAATTCACGTCCCAGATTCATTCTTATATTTGTAAATGACAATGTGTTCATGTCAGGGCGTAATACTGTAAAAATCGTTTCTATGGGAACACACACGGGCCAGAATTCACATCCCAGATTCAAAGTTATATTTTTTAAACTACCGTGCATTCACTTCATGGCATAATACTGTACAAGTTGTTACTATGGCAACACTCCCTGATCAACTAGAATTCTGGAAACAAATTTGGGAAAAACACTGTGTTCACGCTAATGCTGTAATACTGTAAACGTCATTTCTACGGCAACGCACATGAGCTCGAATTAACATCCTGGATTTGTCCATATATTTATAAATAACGGCATGTTCATGTCATGGAGAAATAAAGTTAAAGTCGTTGCTATGGCAACACACTGACATCAGCTCGAATTAACATCGTGGATTTGTCCGTATATTTATAAATAACGGTGTGTTCACGTCATGACGTAACACTGTAAGAGATTTGACTTCGACTGGAAACTCGTTGTTTCTATGGCAACACATGAGCAGAATTCCCATCCCATATCTGCCCACATGAGAGAAGATTCCGATGTTCCATCCAGGTGAAGCTGTTTACTGGAAGTCGTAAGTACAGTAATTCTAACGTTATGTTCCTGCACTATAATTAAATACACACCAGTACACGTCTTTACTCAGGTGATTTTAGCAAAATTACAATTGCACGTGATATGAATTTAGACTTTTTCTAAATATCACTTGAATGGATTGTCCATGTGTAGGAATATCATTATTCAGTAAAGAACGAAAGGACAGATGTGACGTCCGGTTTGAGGCGAGACACAAAGCGTTAACTCAGTGAGGTATTCAGTGGAAATCCATCATCAGTCATCGTCAATATTCCAATAATCCATTATAAAAGCAGAGAAAAAGGCGAGGCTTCAAACCAGGAAGTAACTCAGCAAGCAAAGAGCACAGAAGGTGTGAGAGTAAGGCTCAGAAACCTACAGCAACAGTGAAGGAGACTGTGAGACAAAGGGGCATGAGGGAATACAGCTAACTGCCCCGGGCTGAACTCAGAACAGCTGCACACGTTAGGAAACAGAGCATTTCA
>JAQQZX010000038.1:1093601-1096101 GCA_030068355.1 Notoglanidium maculatum
GTCCACTGATAGAGCGCTGTGTGCCAACAGCCCCGTCCTCAGCCCTGACTCAGAGTCTTCAAATTACAACAACAATTCAATAAAAATTACCCCGGCGTTCTGAGCGGAATATGAATTACACACAGACACAAACCCGAGAGTGCGCCGGTGGAAAACGGAGCCCAGGTCGATACTCATACCTGATTTACATGATTTCAGTATCGATAAAGACGTACTCGACTGAGCTCAGCATAGAATTCTGCAGAAAACCTGAACGCTTCGTGATTACTGAGATGTTACTAATCACAGATCATGAAAATACTAATCATAGATCATAGTAAAAGAAGGAAAGAGGATGAAGGGAACAGAAAGACAAGGAGAGGTGAGGAAAACTGAGGATAACAAATCAGACAGGAGATTAATTGGACAGAGGAGAGAAGATTCGAGGACAGCGAAACGCGAAAATAAATATGGAACAATAGGGAAGAAATGATGAGAAAAAGCGTGAAGGTGGTACGGAAGAGGAAGAAAGGATGCATTATGAGAGAAGATGTGAGAACGGAAAGAAAAGCAAAATGACTAAAGGAGGTGACGTGAGAGAAGAGAAGAGGAAGAAAAGTGAAGAGAAAAGCAGAAATAGAAGAGAAGAGAAAATGAAAAGGCAGCTGAGAGGACGAGAAAAAAGAGGTAAAGAGTAAAAGAGAGCAGAGAATAAGAAACAGAAGGAAAGGTAACAGAGATGAGATGCCATGAGAACATATTAAAATATTAGAGAAAAAAGGAAAGAAGAGGGTTTAAAAAAGGAAAAATGGTCATTTTGAGTGTTCTTAATTTTTGCACAGTTGTTACAAGCAGAAATATTTGAATACACAATGCGCTCGCTTCATAATGGTTAAACCGCTGGATTTGAAACTGGGGCACGAGCTCGTAACTGGGCGTGGATTACAGCTACACCAACAAATCACTGACACCTTTATCTTCAGCCCGGCCAATAAAAGTGAAAGTAATCGTTACAAATCTCAACGATGAACTTGAGCAGACGTCCACGAGTCCATACGACAGTTCCGACATCGGATGTGATAGTGTGCAGCCTTTCAGCAGCCTTTTTAAACACTTTCAACTGTTTCAACTTTCAACTTTTTACAGCCTATTTTCATCTGCTCTCTTGTTTCTGTCTTGCAAATCTCCACTGCAGTACATCGTACTCTTTTATCTTTCCATCTCTTTTCTCTTCCTACCGAGCTCAGCTTTGAGAGCCCCAACACTGGTTTCGCATTGTGCAATAAACATAAACAGGCATTTATTCTCAGGTTTCTGAGCTAATCTTTATTTCCCACCTGCTCTGCTTTGTGGTTTTAGCGTTACCATGTCTAACGTGCTAGTACCGACTACTGAGCAATAGCCTCCTGCCTTTATTATACATTTATTCATAGCACACACACACACACACGCACACACACACACACACACACACACACACACACACACACACACACTCGTAACAGATCAATCAAAATCGTCTTTTAACTCAAAAGAGCAACTGCAACGGTATGGTAGGAGGAATCCATAATATGCACTGCAGTGAGATGAGGCCCAGCTGCTCTCCTACTTCAGACCGAGGGATTGAAGAGGATGTTCTGTTTTGTCGTCCTCATCAAACCCACACAAATATGTAGGAATATGTACTGATGAGACGTGATCGATGACGGGACGTGTGAGTGGCCTCGTCACGCGTGCGCCTCGGCCTGCCTGCGGACGCATTCATCCGAAACATTGACCTTTTGGCATGAGCACATAATTGCTGGAAATTACAAAATGTTCCCAAACCTTGCAGATTTCATTGCTGATGTAAGCAGGAGCGATTTCTGTCCTCTGCTTCTCTCAGCTGCCAATCACCTTACTGCACTGGAGGAGCAGTTCTCTTCACACTTTACAGAACTGCAGCTCATCCACGTGGGTTCAGGTCGGGAGCCAGTTGTCTGCACCGTCTTTAGAAATGCAGGAACAGCTAAAACTGGCTTTACTCTAAACAACTTTTCAAGAGATTTCACTGGTGAAATGAGAGTTTTGCTAGAGTTGTGGCGCGCTCCCATCATCTCGACTGTAAGGTGTAAGCGGGTCAGGATAGCGGTCTTAAACCAGTCTTTTTTCTCGTCTTGACGTTCCAATAAAATCCATGTTTAATATTATCTTTGGTCTTGACTCCCCCTGTCTCTCCAAAATCACAGATAATCCTTGAAAAGTGTAAGGCTGATAACTCATAACTCTGACTAATGACACGTTGTCTTTAGATGTGAGAAGGTGCCAGACTTTACTCTTTTCTAAAGTGATTTTAGACTTTTAAAGAGTTTTTTTAAAGTCGTCTAGCGTATGGTTAGCATTAATGAGCTGAAGAGTGAAGGCAGCTTGAAGCACCCTTTTGTCACTTTGCTCCCTGCAACCTTTTGAGTAGCACTGATGCAGGAATTAATACCCCCAACCCTCAGATACGGCCTTAAAACTTTTCCTCCCTTTCCAAACT
>JAQQZX010000038.1:1098601-1101603 GCA_030068355.1 Notoglanidium maculatum
AAGCAGTATAGTTAAATTGTTTAAGTGATCAAGAACTCATTAAATTAATTAAAACTATGGATGCTCGCCTCCTCCTTGCATTTCACTTCACCCTGCAGAGTTTTATCTGCTTTCTACAAATTCTCATACACCATAATGGGTCTTAGCGAGGCAGCGTTAGCTCGTCCACGCTGCCGAGAGCATTCAGAGCGAGTGAGCAAATTCACAAGTTCAAAATATTCTCTCAATGAAGCTGCAATGCCGAGCACACAGGCATCACGAGGCCACTTGTGAGGCCACGTCTCCATCCTGGTCTTCTTAGAGCCATTAGCTCGCTCCGAATCCCTCCCTCGCTCCATCTCTCCCTCTCCTTTCAACTTTCTCACCCTCTCAGAATGCTCTGTCCACTCTCTCGCCATCCCTCGCTCCTTTCCTTTATGCTCGTCTCTCTTTTTTTAAAAAAAGAAAACACCCCTTCGTCTTCATCTTGCTGTCTCTCAAACACTTTCAACTTTTTTCTTTCTTTCAGTCTCTCTCTATCCGAGTGCTTCTTTGGGCTTTTAAGTCCCGTCTTGAGCTTTCTCACAGGTAGTCGATGCTCTAAATGCGCTCCACGGAAGAAAAGACGAGTGCCAAGACTCCATTCATCTCCGACTCCATTTAGCCCGAGCGTCCTAAAGAGCTCTCCAGTCTGAGACGCAAGCTTCAGCAGAAGGCTCCGGCATTGAGACACACTCTCTCTCTCTCTCTCCTGTTATTAAAGGAGAAAGACTTGGATGGAAAGATGAGAGGGAAATGGACTTTTATGCGTCCAGGCCGTCCTTTTGTTCCTGATGAGAAAGTTGCGCCACTAATGGCTAAAGGGCTTTAAAGAAATAAGGTGGATCGTTTTAAAGATGTTGTGGGTGATGCAGAAAGTTGTACTCTTCAAGAGAAACGTGTGTAGCACACCGGTGTGTATTCTGTCAGCGTAAACACTACTAGTGTCCAAAACTGATTAACAACACAGTAAAAATATGATAAATCTAAATAACTTTTATACACAGATGCAGGAGGAAATATTTACATTTATATTTAGTCTTTTAACACAAATAAAAGACTGTGGTTATAACCTGAGAGACAAATTTCAGGTTCTAGATGGTCTGGATCATTTGGAACCTCAGTACATAAGCAGTAATAAACAGAAAAAGCTCATTATATTGATTTTGTCATGTTTTGTTTTATGTTATATTTTATAAGGCATTAGCACAGGTAACTGTTTGATTCTGGAAAAGGAAAAGTGTAAAGAAGGATTATTATTTCGGTGGCTCATGCCATAAATTTATTTAATATTTTCTATAATGCCATGAGTTATGTGTCATGCAGTTAGTTTCCATATCGGAAGTTGATAATTTTCCTATAGCAGCACATCCCACATGTTTTATTCCTCTCATACAATTAGAAATGTGCATCAATTAAAGAACAACACGTGACGCTTTTCATTTCATTTACATTTAATGTTGTGGAATGTCTGTGAACGTTACATTATGGTGGCTATAAACAGTCCTCCTCTTGTAATTGTAGAGGCCAAAGGGAACTTGTATTAATCTTGTGATGTCTGAAAAAATTTAGTATTAAAATATTTATACAAATTTTTATTTTCTTGAAGTGTAGATACATTTTTTGGCTGACTCTGTACATTTATATTTTTCAATGTGTAATGCATGTTTTTCTTATACCACAGCATTTTGCCAGTGATTACAATTTTTACTGATTAAACATTCACACAAAACCCACACACACACACACACACATATATATATATAATTTACAGTTACATTTAATGTTTATTAGTGTTAATTCCTCCCTGCTTCACCCTCTCTGTTTTCTCCCTTGAAGAAGAAAAAACCACACACAACCAAACGCAGGCTGTCATGTTACTGAGAAACGGCAAATAAGTGAAGACGCCAGTAATCTTACCGTTACAGCTTTACCTCTGACTGTTACAAAGCAACAATCGTCACCATAGCAACACTTACACGTTTTTTTAATCTGTTTATGTGGTGCGTCTGTGTACAAGCCCCTGTGAATCAGCTGTTGCTTTAGAAACCATAATGTATTATAATGAGCACATAAACAATAATAATAATAATAATAATAATAATTATTATTATTTTTATTTTGTGATTTGCAGCTGTGCTACTGTCAGAGCTGCTGTTACAGAAAATTAATCAACACCTTCTGACCAATCAGAAGCCAACAACCCTGAGGCATTAAGAGCATTAATACACACTAACCGGCCAATCAGCAAGGAGTAACGCATTCCTAGTAATTTGTATCTGCTGTGCAAATACAGCACAGTGTTAATGATTATAGACTCTGAATAGTGTTAATGCTGTACTTATTGTAAAAGCACATCCGAGATCACGAGCTCCTCTCTAAAGAAGAAATCTCATGATGAAATCCGATAGCTGTGTGTATGTATAAGTGCTGTACATTTACTCTATTTTATAACATTACGAAGCATTATAATGTAAGGCTTAAAAGACTGGCACTTACTTAAGAAGCGCATAACACACAACATCTTCAGTCATGAATACTGCTGAATACCAACACTAAATCCTGAATGGCCTTATATATATATTTATATTCTCTTACATTACTGCATAAATATCAAATTTAATGCTTATGTCTGTCTTTTAAGGTCTCTCTTACCAGAAGTGATGCGTCTTTGTTTTTTCCTCTATAACATTACCTAGGCTGAACACATTTCTAACCCATTTTTGGTCACGAGTGACGTGAAAGACTTTTATTATAATTTAATGGAGGATTAAAAAGACAGGAAACTGGAAAGTGAAGTTTCAGAGCAGGTGTTTTTGTTCACATAAAGTAGCTTTTAAATTGAGTAAAAAAAACATTATTCTGAAGACCAAATGCTCTATTGAGATGATAGTCTCTCTCTCTTCATGCCCCTCGCTCCCTTATTGCATCAGAGATATATATTGGGGCTTTGCTTATTGATCAGAAATGGCCTCGGCAAGTAA
>JAQQZX010000038.1:1105788-1118007 GCA_030068355.1 Notoglanidium maculatum
AAGGCCGGCAGTGCGACAGGGCCGGCGGTGCGACAGGGCCGGCGGGGCGACAGGGCCGGCGGTGCGAGAAGGCCGGCAGTGCGACAGGGCCGGCGGGGCGACAGGGCCGACGGTGCGAGAAGGCCGGCAGTGCGACAGGGCCGGCGGTGCGAGAAGGCTGTCGGTGCGAGAGGGCTGGCGCCCTATGTAAACCTCAATTACTCACTGGAATAAAAAGCTCTCTGACCGCAGCAAATGTACAAAATGCTATTGTACACACTAAAAAATTTACCTAATATGTAGGTGTAATATGTACATTCTTTTTACTTGTTGCATAAAAACGATGACAACTAAACTGAGAAATGGTTACACTTTGGGGTTTTTCATCTAAATGCACAAACAATTCCAGTGAGATGTAAAAATGCTCAGATTTGTGTCACCCATTTGTGTCTATTTTTTAAATATAATGTGTTGAAATTGAAACAGTATTTTGCATGTCTGAACAAAATGGGACTAAATACAGAATGCCACGTGTGACCTCTTTGCTCTAAAGCTCCGTTTTCTCACCAAAAAAAATTCGTCCATCTGTAAAAAGATGAGTTTTAAAAAGATGCTGACTTTGTGTTTATTTCTGTGTATGGTGTGAAGCCGGAAGGTCTACAGAGAGTACCAAAAAACACAGTTCCAGTTTTCTTTTGCCAAAAATTTTGGAGTGAAATAACCCCCCCCTGCAAATATTCTCTAAAGGCTGGTGTGTTTGACTTGTGCACTTTTTTTAATGTCATCCTGATGGGCTTCAACAGAACATGTACATGGTTGATACACAGAGAACAATTCCTTAGGATTTTTGTAGATAATCAAGATGGGAACTGAGCGATCGAGAAAGAGAGTGATGGAAAGAGCTGATCTCTGGAGGAGAACTGGATTCCAGCCTGCTCCGATCAGGGAAAAAGGAGGAAACGGAGGAGAGGAACCAAGGAACGGAGGAGAACTCTGGAGAAAAATCTATGCAGCGAGGCAAGACAGAGCGCGCCGAGTCTGCACGGGCAGACGGCAATCGATAAATCAATAGGAAACGCTGGTTGGCTGCAGGACGAGAGAGAGAGAGAGAGAGAGAGAGAGAGAGAGAACGAGAGAGAGAAGGAGGGAGGCAGCCTGTCTGAAGATGGATGGATGGAGAGATAGCAGTCAATGCTGAGACCAGAGGTGAGCCACGTCTTCAGCTGAGATGGAGAGAGAGAAATAGAGAGAGAGGGAGGGAGATGCCATGAACTCGGTTTATGATGAAGTGAAGGGTGTCCTGAACGAAGCCTGAGTGAAACCATCCTTCATTTCTTTCTGTCTGCTCTCCTTCTTTCCTTCTTTTTTTACTTTTATTTATGACATACATGCACACCATGTTTCCTTTTCTGTGTACTCACAAACATGTACTTAACTAAACATGCCCTCAATCAGTTACAACATTTTCAACATTTAGCTTGAGTCTAAAATGATGGATGGGCGGGCAGAAGTGGGCGGGGCTTAATATCCATCACTTTAATTACAACCTCGAATCCAATTAAAAACACTTTTATGAATTTGGCACTGAATCCAGTTTCCTCAACACTTCTGGCTTAATAATGAGTCAGAAACTTGAATTCCGTCCATCTTGTTCTCCATCTTTCTCCTCTTTTGTTCAGTCAGTCCTTTTCTCTTCCATTTCTCTGCCTCTTTCTCTCTCTCAGGGTGTTGTCTCGTCTGGCGCCCCTCTCTCTCTCTCCCTCTCTCTCTCCCTCTCTCTCTCCCGCTGGCACCGCCTGGCACCGTGGCCCCTCTAAATCCCCCTCCTGCTGCCCCCATCGATCTGCTACTGTTCTGGGAACAGCTGGCGATTTTTCCCTCCTCCTCGAGCCGAACAAGGCCGATAAATTAGCGAGCATGTCTGATTTCATTTCTCTCTCTCTGTCTCTCTCCACGTGTCTCTCTATCTGTCTGTCTGTCTGTCTGTCCCCCTTTCTGTTTGTCTGTCTGTGTCTCTCTGTCTGTCTGTCCGTCTGTTTGCCTGTCGCTCTGTCTGTCTGTCCGTTTGTCTGTCTGTGACTCTCTGTCTATCTGTCTCTGTATCACTGTTTCTTCATATATGTGTCTCTCCTTCTCCTTCCTGTGTCTCTGTCTCACTGTCTCGCTCTGTGTCAGAATCCAGTCTCTGTCTGTCTCACTGTGTGTCTCACATCAATTCAATTCAGTTTTATTTGTATAGCGCTTTTAACAACAGACCCTGTCACAAAGCAGCTTCACAGAAGTATATAAATTCTGAATATAAAATTATGAATCTATAAATGTATCTATATATCTCCCTAATGAGCAGCTTATGGTACCGGTGGCAGGAAAAACTCCCTGAGACGACAACAGGAAAAAACCTTGAGAGGAACCAGACTCAAAAGGACCCCATCCTCATCTGGGTGGCGCTGGATAGTGCAATTACAACTAACACACTTTTACACACTCTCTCTCACTGTCCCTTTCTCTATCTGCCTCTCTGCCTTTCTCACTCACTCACTCACTCACTCACTCACTCACTCTCTCAGTGTTGCCAAAGCTAGTGTTAAGAAGTGTAAACAAAATATATTCATTAATAAACACAGGAATGTGAACATCAACAGAAGTAAGAATAAAAAATGAATTTAAAAACCATCAAAAGCAGCAAAAGAAATAAAAGGAAGAAGAAAAAAGTGTGTGTGTGTGTGTGTGTGCCTATAAACACAAGTTTACCCTACCTTAAGTTTGACTCTCTCTCTCTCTCTCTCTCTGACTCTTTTTCTCTCGCTCTCTATCTCTCCCTCACTCTCTCTCTCCCTCTCTGACTCTCTCTCTCTCTCTCTCTCTCTCTCTCTCTCTCTCTCACTCTCTCTCTCCCTCCCTGTGAGGGTCTGGAACGTCTAAAATGTAAAATCAGAAAGACATTGTGAGATGGCGGCTTTATCAAGACTGTCCACATGTAAATGATAGAACTTAGTGCTCTTAATAGAACGTCAGAAATTTACGAAATGTTCTGAATATCAGTATCAAAACAAAAAATGTAGTCAGTACCATGCTGCTACAAGTAAAGTGTGTTTAGCATCCCTTGCAGTAATTAGCCAATTAGCAAGCAGGCCTTCGCAGAGGAGGCTACGATAACTCAAAGTTATTACTTTTGTTGTTTGTAAGTTCTTCTTTGCGACATCTCAGAAAACTTGGCTTTTAGATTAGATTTAGCCTTAACATAATATATCAAATCTTATTTGTGCAATCTGACTTTAAAGCTTGAGAGTTTAAAAATCTATGCATTTCAAACCATTTCTCTCACTTCTCCACAGTAATAATACCCTTTTCCAGAGAAAAAGCAGAAAGCCGTGCACCTGCCGTCTGTGTTTAAAAGCAGGGGAATGTGTGTTGTGGAATCTGATTATTGCTTATTTCATTTCAGCCCAAATTAATGCAGGCTCTCGCAGTAAAAGCGGCAGAAACCTGAAACTGGAGCTTTTGAGTGGCGTTGTGGCAGGATGGTGAGGGCGAGTGGGGTGGAGGTGGTGGGGCAGATGCTTATCTGCAGACGTACAGGCGAAAGAGACCCGAGAGTGTGTTCATTAGATCAGCCGGAGCGAGATAACATCGCGCGGGGCCGACCCCTGCATCCCCATAATTAAGATGCATGACATCAGGACGAGGCTGGCGATGCACTTTCTGCTCAAATTTAAACATGCTTTCTTTTTTCCACACTTTCTCTTTCTGCCCAGAGCTTTCAGACGACCGTCTAGACTCCTCCTGGAACACTGGAAATAATGGAGTCTGCTATCAGTTATCAAAAAACTGATACTTATTATTCAATAATCCATTATTATTTACGGAAATAAATCATTTTATCACATAATCTCATAGAAATCTCATAAAACCAAACTCTGAATGTGTATAAACTACAGATGGGTGACAAACTCAAACACATAGGGCTGTTTTTAGATTTAATACTCAAATTTAGCACACCAGTATTCAGCCCTCATGTTCATAAGATAGAGATGATCAGTTAGAAGAAAGTTGATTTGGTTTGCAGTGAAGCAATTAATTTGTCACCCGTCTGTATACAGACACGTAGATATTTTACTATTCCGAGGATAAAGGGAGAATATAATTGTTGCATTGCTAAAACCCAAAGTCAATGCGCTTAAAGACTGCGAGAGGCGAGGTGACGAGACAGACTGCTGGCGATGAGGCCGAGAATCAAAGTGGGAACTCGTTTCTCATTGCAAACTTAAAACGGTTTGAACATTTTCAGAAATGTTGCTTTTCCATCAGTATATCAGGCTATAAGTGTAGATTTGGAATTGAAATGAAATCTTTAAATGTAGTTTTTCACTTCGAAGAGACTTTAACATGCTAACATGTACTGAGAAAAAAAACCATACAAGAGTGACATATTTCAGTTCAGGAATATCTGCAGTTATCACATTTCATTTCAGCATGTGAACATTTTCCCAGACTCACACACACACACACACACACACACACATACACACACACACACACACACACACACACACACACACAAAACCTATGAGATTTAAAGCAACATTTGATTGATAAGAGTGAATATGTTTACTTATTTAACCAGTTATTTCTCAGGAATTCAGTGATTTTATGCTGAAAATCATTAAAATTACAGTTTAAAGAAATCAGTGGCTTCAATCTGAGACGAACACTGCGCGTGTGTGATTATGTAACATATATAAAAAAGATCTATTATTCATTTTTAATGCTTCTTGTAAATGATTATTTTCATCGTGTACAGCTTTGATTGAAAAATGTAACTTATTGTATTTTGGCAGCTAAATATGGGGTGTGTCACGACAACATGAGCAAAAGTCCAATGCTATGCTAGACGAAGCAATTTCAAAAGCGAGTGCATCAATAAATCACCAGCATAGCTTATTGTTTTTCTAAATTTGGTGTAAATATATTCCCTAATTTATACATCAGTCACTAAAATATTACACTGTAAAACAAGCCAGAAATATGACTAAATATGACAACTATCTGGTTACTATGTTTTTTTTTTTTAAATTTGCACTTCAAGTTTACAGCTGATTTTCTCCAAACTTGATTTTCTGTTTAGATGACCTTACCCTAACCCTTAAGCATTTTCGTTAATTTCTCTGGATTGGCTGCACCAAATTTAACAAATGACTCCTTATTTTAAGGAGAATGAAAAGAGATTTAGAATATCCAGTAAAACATCTTTTTATTTTTGGACCATTTGGACTGGATTTTGTGGTGACACGCCCATATATGGCAAGTATATCATTTAAAAACAACAACAACAAAAAAAGAATCTTATTAGATGGAAAAAAAAAACAAACCAAAAAAAAGAAAAAAAAAGAAATAAGTGTGTACTTTGTTATAAATCGGCATTCTGATACTGGACATTTGGGCGTGATTGTGTCTGTTATATACGCATTACAGCATCCCTCAAACGTCTTGGTTTTTTTCCTGTTGTGTGTGACTGCAGTGTGGAGACATTTCTGCACTGGACTCCATTTCACAGCGACATTACACACACACACACACACACACCTCGACAAAATGGCTCCCCGACCTGTGCGTGCTCCTTTTCTACTGAAACTAGAGAAAGTTATTGACGATTAACATTTGCACAGAAGAACCATAAATGAAACCTAATTCTGCGCTCTCACCACAATAAATATTCCCTCCGATTGCTCTTTTACTCCGAGACTCCGAGCCATGATCGTCTCACAAGCGATTACCTGGTTAGCGATGGGATATTTTTCCGTCCCGCCTATCGATTGGACGGATTGATTTTTCACAATCTGCGGAGGGGGTTAAAGGTGAAAGGTGAACGTTCATGTGCGTGGGCTGGGATTCTTTTCCTTCTGAGACACGTCTTATCTGGAATATTTTTCACAACGACGATGAAATGAGATGAGAGTGTGAATATTTTCCTGCTCACCATGACCGTTCACACTGGCCGTGCAAAAACTCCTCCTCCTCCTGTTCTATCAGACTTTCACATTTGTCGGTTCTCCTGCATCACTCCATCAGTTCATCCATCATGGTCTTATACAGAGATCAATATGTGATTACTGCACTAATCAGTGTGATGAAGTTAGAGAAAATACTCCTGGACATGATGAGGAAGCACCAGATCTTAATGATATTAGAACCTTAATTTAGAACTCTTACGTCTTCTTCACTTGGCCCTCTGGAGGAAACCTTAGAAATGCTATGTAGAACCCTATAAATTATTATTTTAAGAGTGCTTCCAAGTAGAACCATTTTTTTTTAAGCTAAGAACCCATAGTTCTCTTTTCTAAGTTGTAGTACAACTAGAAAATCTAGAATACTAAATGTTTCTTTGGTCATCCCTCTAGAGGAAATCCTTAACGGGGAACCCCTATCAGGAAATGTTCCAAGTAGGACCCTTTTTGTGCAGGCTAAGAACTCTTAGTTAACCTGTTTTCTATGACCCTAAACTCTGAAAAAAGGTTAACTCTAGAACCCTTTACTCCATTTTTTGGTTATCTCTTTGGGGAAAGTCTTAACGATTCAACAAAAAAACCTTACAGCAGTGTTTCATCTCAGAAAGGGTTCCAAACAGAACACTTCTTTTGAAAGCTAAGTACTCTTAATTAACTCTTTTTTTTCTCAGAGTGCAGCAACACTACACTATAAGCTAAAAGTTTAAATCTGGGACCATTGAGGGTTTTTTGGTTGTCGCTCTGATTGTCCCTCTAACTGCTCTTTATAACACTTTACGCCAAGGTGTTTTCCTATCTGAAAAGGTTCTATGTAGAACCCTTTGGAAGCTAAGAACAACAGTTAACCAGTAACCTTTAAAGAACCTTTGAAAAACAAAGAGTAGCATGATGCACAAAGAACAAGTGTTAAATATAGACCTCATGAGGATTTTTTGGTGTTCCTTCAGGGGGAACCCTTACAGGTTCAGTGAAATCCCATACAGCAGGAAAAGGTTTCAATTAGAGCTATTAATTAGCCTTTATTTAGCAAGAGTGCAGTTCCACTACAAAAAATAAATAAATCTAGAAAGGGTTGCAAGTAGAAGCTTCATGGACACTAAGAACTGACAATTACGCAACAAAACCATAAAGGAGACTTGAGGAACCCCCTTTTTCTAGTGTACCTCAAAGATGCCATCATACTGTAACGGATGAAGGTAATAGAGAGCTATCACTCCAGTATCACTAAGTTAACCATTAAGGATTTTTCGGTTGCCCTTTTGGAGGAAAATGTACATTTTCCAAGTAGAACCCTTTAAAAAGAAATCAGAACTAAGAACTCTTCATTCATGCTACACAAAAAGAAGAACAATTTATCCCTCTGGGGAAAACTACAACAATGTGTTTCCCTATCATAAAAGGTTCCAAGTAGAACCTATTTTGGAAGCTAAGAACATGTAATTATCCAACAAACCTTTAAAGAAGGCAAAAGTACAAAAAAGTTTTAGGGACGGGATGGGAAGGCTTAAAGGTTTTAGCAAGAACCCTGCAACAGAATGATATTTTATTATGAAAGTGTTTTTGGAAGCTAAGAACACTTCATTACCCAGTAATCTATTGAAGAACTCTTGAAGAGCATTTTTTCCTCTAAGAGTGTGTGTGTGTATTAACTGGGTAAGTGTGCAGTACGAACGCTCATTATTTTCTTCTTAATATCTAGAACTTGCCTGGATCTTGGCATTTAGCTGTCTTTGTCCTGCTGTAGTGTAAATAAGGGGACGGTGGTGAAGGTTGTTGGATGAGGGACTTTAAAGAGCCCCATGTGCAGCAACATGAACCTCACAGACAGTCCTGAGTGGGGCAGATGGGGCAGTGGCGACAGGAGGAATATGCAGTAAGCGTCTCGCAGACTGACAACGCTCTCCTGAAAGATGATCTTTTAAATCATGGCGAAGGGTCTGTTCAGTACTGTTGGTACTTTTCTTGTAAACACAGGTTGAATCTGTGCGAGCTTCGCTGTTTAAATAAGAACATAAGAACACAAAAAAAACCATTCCAAGCTTGACTTTATCAGCACAGTGAGCGTCTCCCACACGCCGGTTTTCAGCAAACCTCTCTTTTATCTGTGACTTTCCTGAAGATAAAGAGCCTGAACATGCGGCGCTAATCTGTTCTTTGAAGAGTGCTGGTATCTTCAGCTAATCAGACAAACAGCTCTGAGATCAACAAACATCGCGTGAACACTCGCAGATAACGTGATCTGCTCTAACACTCACCAGATTCCTTCAGCAGGTGTGAAAACAGCACAAACATTTACACGAAAAAAAAATGCCGTAATCCAAGCTTCACCTTTACACCCGTGTGAAATGCTGTTATATTCCCGAATCCACACACAACATTCACACACACTTGGCTGTAATAGAACATATTCAAATGCATGTTTGGAAAAGACATTAAACTGCAATTTTAGAAGTGAATTAAAGAAAATGCTTTCTTGGACAGATTCAGAAAATTTGCTTCCTGGCAAAATATAAAAAGTATTAAACATCTTAGAATATTATAAGTTTCTGCGAGAGGTGAAGGGGTAGATATGAGGATTTATACCAATGCATTTTATATCAATGTGAAAGAATTTATAGTCATATAAAGTCATTATATTAATATTATTAATATGAATATTAATATAGTATTTTCAGCAAATATAAAAGCATTTTATATTTGTGAGAGCAATTGATAAGCATTTTATGTCAGAGAATTTTATATCAATACGAAAGCATTTAAACTGGAATGTGAAAGTGTGTTTTATAGTTGTGTGAAAGTTCTATATTAATGTGAGAGCATTTTGTTTGAATGTGAAAGTGTGTGAAATTTTATAGGAACTTTTAAGCATTTTGCATGAAAGTGAGAAAACACATGCAAAAGCTCTTTGCATCAATGCAAGCTCATTTAATAGGAATGCGAGAGCATGTTGTCTTGTCAATGTGTCCGTGTGAAACCACGTGAAATTTTATAGAAATGTAAGAGCATTTTGTGTTAATACAAAGCCTTTTTTGAGTGAAAGTGAGAAAGCTTTTGTGAAAGCACTTTGTATCAGTGCAGGACATTGATACATTCATTTCACACTGATATAATGAGTGGTGACTTTAATATCAAATGCTCTCACATTCTTAAAACTGCTCGCACTTTGTATCAATGCAGGAGCATTTTATACCAAAGTGCGAGCAGTTTTAAGAATGTGAGAGCATTTGATATTAATGTCACCACTCCTTATATCAATGTGAAACCTTTTGCTGGACATATTTTCCTCTGGTGATGCACAAGTAAACAAAAGACCCAGGGGAATGTGGCGTCTGCGATATCAAATGTCGGTTTAATGTCTGGCTGACGATTGCAACTCCAAAAGTGTTTGTCAGTCATACTTGATGTATGATAGCACTATATGTGCAAAAAGAGCCAGTAATACAAAGTAAATAAGCACCTGTTTGTTGAGTTGACTCTGAGCTCTTGGTGGTGTGGCCATTTTACAGTGCAACCGGAAGCATACGTGAGGCGTATATGCTCTTCGTTGATTACTGCTCAGCATTCAATACCATCATCCCTTCAAAACTCATCTCCGAGTCCAACTCATGTCCTGATTTTGGACTGGGGACGTCAATGGCAGATGGATTTTCAACTTTCTGACAGGCAGACACCAGGTGGGGAGAATCAGGAGCCACACTTCCTCCTCACTGATCATGAACATGGGCACACCACAGGGCTGTGTACTCAGTCCCCTCTTGTACTCCCTGTTTACACACGACTGTACTGCTAAATACAACTCCAACATCATCATCAAGTTTGCTGTTGACAGAACCATCATGGGCCTCATTAAGGACAATGATGAGATTACGGACAACATACAGAGAGGAAGTGGAGGCATCGACCAGCTGGTGCCAGGACAACAACCTTCTTCTCAATGTCAGGAAAACTAAGGAGATGATAGTGGACTACGGGAGACAACAAGGGGACATACACCACCCTATCTACATCAGTGATGCAGAGGTCAAAGAGGTCAGCAACTTCAAGTTCCTCCATCTTGGAGGACCTCTCCTGGACAACACACACAGACACTGTGGTGAGGAAAGCTCGCCAGCGATTCTACTTCCTGAGGAGTCTGAAGAAGCTTGGCGTGAACGCCAACATCATCTCAAACTTCTACCGGTGCACAATAGAGAGCTTGCTAACAGGCAGCATTACAGTATGGTATGAAAGCTCCTCTGCCTACAGCCGGAAATCACTACAGAGAGTAGTGGAGGCAGCACAGCACATCACTGGCAAGAGCCTCCCTGCCATTCAGGACATCTACCTCCAACAGTGCCTGCGGAAAGCACACAGCATCATTAAGGACTACAGCCACCCAGCACGCCAACTGTTCTCTTTGTTAGTGTCTGGCAGGCAATTCAGAAGCTACATGGTCTACCAGACTCAAGAACAGTTTTACTGTCAGGCCTCAGACTCTGTTTACCAGTATTCCACAAAACTCTGTTTACTCTGCCTGCATTGTCAACTGTGCAACTACTAACTGATACTAGACCTTAATTTATCACCTTCCCCAATGTGCAATTATTGGTATTTACACACGTCACGTTCTCCAATGTGCAAAACTGACACTTGCACTACACCCACCCACCACCCACGTATACGTCTACATCCCTTATTCATGACTTTTAATCTTATTCCTTTTTCTTATCTTCTACATTTTTATTTAAACATTCTATACTTTTAAACTGTGTAGGGCTCCAATGCTGAGACTTGTTTCATCTCTCATCCAACGCATTTCATGGTAATGTTGACCCTGTGTTCATACATATGACAAATAAAACTGAACTGAATTGAACAGTGGAAGCATTTGGTGCAAATATGAAAGCATTTCACAGGAATGTGAGAGCATTTCATATCAATGCATGGACACTTCATATCAAAGAGGTCGTAATGCAGAAACATTTTATATCAACGTGAGAGCATTTTGTCTGAATAATAATCTTGTTGGAATGTACAAGTATTTTGTGTAAATATGAAAGCACTTTTTTTGTAAACAGGAGAGCATTTTATACCAACAAGGGTACATTTCATATTGATGTGAGGGCATTTTTTTTTTTATCAATGTTAGAGCTTGATAAAGACTTATGAAAGCATTTTTATTAATATGAGATTATGTTTTGCGAATGTGAGAGCATGATGTGTGAGCAGTAACACCTCACTTACTACGAGTAAGTCCATGCTTGTGTGTTTGTAACAGTCTGTGTGCATGTCCTGTGTTTGAGTGTAAATGTATACAGCATAGAATCTCCTTGCGTGTTTGGTTGCATGTAAGCGTGCATGCTGTGAGTGTAAGCACATGTTTGTGTGTGTGTGTGTGTGTGTGTGTGTGTGCATGTGTATTGGTGATACAGAGGCAGATGTGGGCACCACATGAGATCCTGAGTGCAACGGCTTTAGCTTGGCTCCCCAGAGATTCTCCAGCTTGGGTTACACACACACACACACACACACACACACACACACACACACACACACTCACTCACACATTTCTGTATGCATACATATGAAACCTATACGTACTCTCACAACCATCTTTACTAATATCACAAATGTTTTTTTCCTTAGTCGTAATATGTAACATTAACTTTAATATTTAACTTTAAAAAATTGTCATCATGACATTTTTATTTTATCTTTTGGCCAAATTCCAAGTAGACATGAGACAACCTTAAGATCTGATAGAAATTCACAAATGTTTGTGATATCTTTTACTGACCATTTACCGTCTCTGACCTACCATCAGGTTCCGCCTTAGCTCTCGGACTCATACTGTACTGGATGTTGTGTACAGATTATATACCCATCTTAGAACATGATTCCTTTTTATGAGAACTACAGAGTCAGTGGAATTATATTTAGATATATTTATAACACTGTTTCTCTGTTGGTTTCTGGTCCCTGTGGTCAGTGTCTCCCGTAAACGCAGTCCCTCTGAAACACGAGCCTCTTCTGACTCTTCCTTCTGCCAGGCTTAAAGGAACCTTTGGTGAGTTTGAGATAAAAATCATTGCTGTTAAATGAGAGAAATTATCTCATATAGTGTATATATATATATAAAATTGGTATATAGATAATTGTTAAATTAGACACTGGGAACAATGGTGATCAGTGATTAGACGCTGGGAATCATGGTGATCAGTGATTAGACGCTGGGAATCATGGTGATCAGTGATTA
>JAQQZX010000038.1:1121610-1138683 GCA_030068355.1 Notoglanidium maculatum
TCACTTACGGGAGCGAAAATGTTTGGATACAAATATAAGAAAAAATCATGACAAAACTGAAGATTTCTCTGAAATGGCACATGATGGGTAAATTTTGATGTGATATTCGTGATCAGCACCCAAAAATCTATAAGAAACACCCGACAGTGTTCAAGAAGCAAAACCTTTTGTATTTATCCAATCTAGGGTCACATGTGAAACTCGCCCATGTCTGATTATATAAAATGTGATTTTTATGTAAGTTGCAAATAAAACTAATGAACTCAAAACAAGATTTATAAAATGAGAAATCAGAAATCAAGAACATGGAGAACATGGCATAAATCAACAGAAGGTTAGCAATGAAAGAGAGAAACTTCAGGTCTGAAACAGGGATGCTAATCAAGGGGAAAAACCATGCAGGTGATTGGAATCAGAAGGGCAAACACAACACTGGTTTTAACTGAAAAAAAAGTAGAAATGAGATGTTATCACGGTATAGTGCAGTGGACATTTGCAAGGACACGCCCTCTTCCCCGTCTAAACAAACACACATTTGGTTCACTCAGACATTGTGACGCGTCTCCTATCCATCGACCGTCTCAAGCCGCCATCGCCGCGATGTTAGGACCCCTGTCGCCACGGAGACAGCTAGACAACCCCACCCCTGCCCTGTGTCATCTCCCTGTTTACAGTGATGCGTGACCCGACGCCTGTCACGAGGCTGTAAGGTCAAAGGTCACTTGCAGATCTCGCCGCTCGGCTGCAGACGGCCGAGTGTTTCCGGATTTATCACTGAAAAGCAGGGCCTTTTCTTAAAGGTCACTTCTTTAAAAGCTACTCCGATCAATAAGACTCTTCCTGAAGGTGTGTGTGTGTGAGTGGAGGAGTGTGTTGATGCGTCCCAAAGTCTGGGCTGCAGCCTTGATAGCCGTCTCCTTGGTAGCAGTATGCTTCGAAAGGCGAAATGCGTCGAGCTTTAAGACAAAAACATGTCCAACAAAAGCATAAAAATCTGCCACCGATTTGAATTAAAACATCCAGCTTTGTTTCTATTTTAGTTTCTGAACTTTTCTTTATTCTATTAAGTTTCTGAACTAAGAATAAAATTTTCTCCATGCTCATGTGCGCGTAACGATAAACGTTAGCGTTTAGCCACGCCCACAAAACTCCATAAAAGGATAAGCTCATGAAGAGCTGAAATAAATAGCAATATGGTGACTAAATGGTGAAGGAGTTCCGTTTAAGCATGATATGAGTTAAATATTCCAGTAATGCAGCTCAGCCACTGCAGCGCATCAGCTACACAGACACACACCAACACTTCCTCCTTTTACAGGGTGCCATTACTTTTGTCATCCTTGAACTGCCAGCCTTCATTTATGGATTTGTTTTGGAAGTCCTTCATATGAAATGGCTGAGTTTCACACTATGTTCAGTACAACTTGTGTGTAGTTAAAATGAATAATTAAACTTTCTTATTCATATCCAGTGCTGTCCAGAATTATTGGCACCCTTCATAAAAATGTGCAAGTTAAATATATAAAGAAGAAATGACATGCAGTCAAGTGTGTTCAAGAATAAAGCATACAGGAACAATTTATTAACACCCCCCAAAAAATGTGCATTTGTTTTTTCCGAAAAACGCTTGTTTCAAAATTATTGGCCCCCTTACAGTTATTATTTTGTGTTGCTCTCACGAGCTTAGAGACACTTGTAGAGGATCTTGGTGCACGCCTCCGTACGCTGCATCACATTTATACCTCAGTTAAAGACAACAGCAGCTCCTGGGAACTAAGAGAAAATAGAGAAAATGAAAAAATAATGTTTTTCAAAAAATGACAGCTTGCTTGCATTTATTTAAAGTGTTCCTTATGGGCGTGGATCGTTTTGGGAAATTCTTTGAGAGAAAATAAGATGTTTTTTTTTTCTGTAAGAATAAATATAAATTTTCATTCAATTACATCATGCAGGAATTTCTGCTCATTTTTAAGAGGGTGCCAATATTTTTGGAGGGCACCATATACGAATTTTGGTTCAGAATGAAATATGAATTATTGAAATTTTAGATTTGTCATTTGGAGTGTGTGTGTGTGTGTGTGTGTGTGTGTGTGTGAAACTCTCTAACTTGTTATGCAGTTGAGTCCTCGTCATCTCCAGCACACAAAAGGTGTAGACAGCAGCAGTGACAGTGTGTATTTCACCATGCTGTCATGTGCTGTCAGCTTTAGCATTAGCATGGCGTCGTTAATAAGCTCTGTCAGCATTAGCATTAGCATAGCGTCTTCAGTTTTCCTGAAATCCTCAGTGACATGCACGAAGGTAACCTCGGTAACTCAATTTCTCTCTCTCTCTCTCTCTCTCTTTCTCTCTGTCTCCCTCTGATGATGTCATTTGGGGAATTCTGTCCAAATGGCCCCGGTGCTTGGAAGGCCATTCCACTTTGGACTTTATTTAATTGTCTTGCAAATGCGGCCAGTTTTTTCCCCTTAAATCTCTTTACCTTTAACGTATTTATAAAGAAAAAAAACCAGAAATCAGTGAAAGTGAATGTAAAAATTGACATCAGGACAGCGCGCTTTAAAAGCATCGGATTTTTAAAAAGAATTAAAAAAATATCAGTGTCAGATTTATCGACTGGATACATGGATGCACCGATCCACAATAACCCAATAACGGGCCTTGACTTTTTCCTGCGCTGCGTTATGATTCATACGTGCGACGCAAAACGACTGCGAACAGGCCGACATGCGTCTCAATAAAGCACGTGTTCATTGACTATCTGTTTTAATCAGAGCGCTTTGGTTTCAATTCCCAGCCTATTGTGCGTCAGGGATGAAGGAGCGACGGCTCCAGCGGCTCGGAGTTCAGTCGCAGTTCAGAAGAGAGATGGAGATCGATACGATTCGATTCAGGCTTCGCTGAATCACTTTCTGCTTAAGCTAATCAAGCTTTGAGTCACTGATTCCTTTGATTTGGTTCAGGCTTCCTGAATCAGGGTTGCAGAGTGGTGTGATGAAGCGGAGTCACTGTTACCACCATGACCATGATTATTTTCCTGGAACTGCATGTCTTGGCGTGTTTTATTCCTCTTACCACAGCAATTTGCCAACAATAGTAATTTCTTTCTTTATTAAAAAAAGTCACACTTTTTCTCACATTCTAGCAGAATTAAACTTCTCTCATCAGACACTTTTTGTCTCTCTTTTGAAGTTCATTCATCTTCTGTAAGAGCTTTATCTTGGTCATGGATCTGGAGTCTAGCCGGGGAACACTGTGCGTCTCGTACAATTGTGATTTTCGATTTTGTTTGTCCAAGTTTTTGGATTTTGTTTGGATCGCTAATGTTTAGTTGATGGTTTTAGATTTTGTTTCTCATTTGTAGGATTTTTGATTTGCGTGTTTGGTGTGTGTTTTTTTTATTTGCTGTTAATGTCGTGGTGTTGCAGATCTCAGGCCTTCGTGCTGTCAGAGTGTGTATGCGATTTGAACGCAAAGGCAGAGCAGGGCAGGACTATAGCAGAGACTGTATTGACGAATACGGCACTGGTTTGTAAAATCGTTCATATAACTTAAGACCAAAGAATGAAAATGAAAGAGGCGGGTTAGCGTCTGCTGCTGTAGCCGAGCTCTGCGTTTCTTCATGGCTGTAATGAGAGCGGTGTTGTGTGTGTATTAGGTTAGAATTGAGTTCACACAAGTCTATACTTATTACATTTCTGTACATAATCCATTATTCTGAATGTATATGTATGATACCATAATATAATATCAGTAACTTTAATAAGGTTCCTTTGACGAACGTTAGCGTGTGCTGTAAGGAATAAAACAGTGTGCGTGTGTGATGTTAATGTTAAAGTTACCACCATTAAGTTGATAATTTTCCTATAACACCATGTCAGCTTAAATCCAATTCACCACTGATTCTAATATTATAATTATTTATTGAGCTTCGTTCATGTTTATATGATTCAAACTGGTGTCTTTTGATTCACGTGACTCATTCGTCGATTGGCTCCGGCTTCCGAGGTTCACAGTTTTGTGTGATTAATGTACACCCATATAAAATATGCTGTGTTATGCTTTTATAGTAAACTAATGAATGACGGGGTGGTGCGATGAAGCAGAGATGATGTTATCAAAAAAAATTAGCACATGTCCTGTATGAGTGTGTTATTTCTCTTATACTAGTATTGATTTGCAGGAATATTTAACTTATTAAAGAATGGCACATCATATTTAATTACATTTGCGTACGTCTGTCTCTCAAATTCAATAAGACAAAAAAAAAAACAGCTTTTCATTTTACCGGCAAACTGCAACGTGTAAACGCAGTTACAGCTTAACTGTAGCGCTGTCACTGGAGACTCCTACCAAGTCCCTGTTACTATAGAAACGATAATGCGTTAGTGCACACGCATGAATATAAACCTGTGATTTGCAGCTGCAGTACTGTCAGGAAACTAATCAACACCTCCTGACCAATCAGAATGCAGAACTGAGTGTGGCACGCTGATAGCGTACGCTACGCATTACTCTGCATCAGCGTGCACTTTAATGCTTATAAGAAATAGCACTGTCTCTAGTTTTGATTTACACTACTACCCCTTTCGCTAGGGCAAAACATCATGATGCTCCAGGTGGACAGATAAAGGAAATGAAAATGCTGTCCAATATGGCTTAAGGCACTGAACTTAATCGAGTCCTTTTTACGACGTTTGTCAATTTTTACGATTTCCCATAGAAAATTCAGTGTGCTGCTACCGCCATGTTTTCCCAAACAGAAGCGCCGGAAAGCATCCGAGATCAGAAAACTGGGATAAAGGATTGGAAAACTCAGCATGCGTGTACGGTGATGCGCAGCATGAGGTTTGAACTGTTTTCATAAAACTGTGAGAAGTGGCGATGGATTCAGATAGCCCCCAGTTTTCCCCCCAAACTAACACCAGTTTGTTTCACTGCAGTTACCGAATAATTTATATTAGTTATTAAATTATACGCTATTCAATAAATACACGATTTGAAATAAATGATGCTACGTTTTTTTTGTTTTAACACAAAACTTACAATATAAGTGCTTAAAAGGAAATGATTTGGGACACGACCGTGTGTTCGTCAATAATAGGGATCAGCTGGAGGTCAAATAGCTTTTTAATGTGAGCATCCATAATCCAAACACACACACACACACACACACACACACACACACACACACACACACACACAGGTCTCTCTATTTAACATTAGCTAATTACATAATTTATCTCAGTCCCCATGACAACAAAAACTTTTTTAATTAGGCGTCCCTGCAATTAGCTGTTAGTTTATTGCTTGTGTTAAATGTTAAATGTCAATTAAAAATGTGTGCATGTGGATGAGTGAGTGTGTGTGTGTGTGTGTGTGTGTGTGTGTGTGTGTTTTGTGCATTAAGGCACACATGTGCACTATGGAGATTGTGTTTCTTGTTCTCGCTCAGCCCCGCCTCCTCAGAGCCTCTCAGTTGTGTCGTGTGTGTGTATGTGTGCGTTTGTGTATGTGTGTGTTTGTGTCGTGTGTGTGTCATTGATCCGCTCATTAACGCCTGATGTTTTAGCCCCTCTTTCACACATCATGACCTTTGACCTTTTAAACAAGTGACTTAACACACCAAGTGCACTCGAACAGTGAACAGGGGGAGGAGTGGCCACTCGAGCTGATTAGGGGGAATTAGTCACACACATGCACCGTGCAAATCCGCTTCACACACTCCAGAACGGCATGTATTACTTAAACACACACACACACACACACACACACCCCTCATTTTAACTCTTATTGCGTCTGACCCTTTTCATGTTCCACTTTCCATATTTGGTCGTTATTTCCTGCCCTATTAACTCTCCCTTACAAGTGAAACTGACCTTACCAGTTTTACCAACCGGAAAATTCCAGTTTTTATGGATCGCTGATATTCATATTCCTACTTTATAAAAATAATTCTTAGGTATGCTCTATTAATGCAGGGAAATGAGATAATGAAGTAGCAGCCATGATTTAATATTAAGTGGAAACACGAGCATTATGTCACGGGAACAACATAAATAAGTAAGTAGAAGAAACAATATAATAATGTTATTGGAATAAGACAAGGAGGGCAAGATAATAAGGTCATGACAAGGAGATAATTAAGTAAAGGCAGAAAGACGTGAGTATGAGATAATGAAATAAATGGGAATGAGATAACATAGGAACTATATAATTATCTCATTCCTGTGACGTAATTAATTAGTGATCGTGTGAGAATAAGATAACCAAACTGAGGGAATGAAATAATTACGCACTGCGAATAAGTAATGGCCATGATTTAGCAAGTTGTTGGAAAAAGATAATTAAGTCGTGGAAATTAGATAATTAGACAAGGAAAGGGGTTAATTAAGGTGTTGAAATACGCTAATAAGTCATGGCCTTGACATGGTAGGTCAAGGAAGTAGGAAGAATGATAAGTAGGAAGAATGAGATAATTAAGTGATAGTGATGAGATAGTTAAGGAATGGGACCAAGATAATTGATGGCCTTATGGGAATGAGATAATTAAGGTGTTGGAATGAGATAATGAAGTCATGGGTATGAGATAATTAATTTGTGGAAATTAAATAATAAATCATAACAATAAGCCAATTAGATGATTAAAGTTGTGGGAACAAGATAATGAAGTCATGGGAATGAGATAATGAAGTTGTGGGGGTGAGATAAGTCATAAATCATATCTCAATAATTCAACGAGATAAGTAAGTTGTGGGAACAATATAATGAAGTAACGGGAATGAGATAATTATGTCTTTGGAATGAGATCAATAATGCACGGATAACTAAATAAAGAGATCTTGGTAGCAGATTACTAATTTTAGACCCCCCTGTATAAAGAAGTGGTGGGGTTTTCATTTGGTAAGGAAGTGTATATGTGATTTTATATGTTGTGGTTTGTACAGTGAACTGTGTGTGTGTGTGTGTGTGTGTGTGTGTGTGTGTGTGTGTGTGTGTGTGTGCGCACGTTCTCCATACCCTTCGAACCTAAACGCAGGAAGAGCAGCTTTGATCAAACTTTCATCAGAAAGCAGTGAATCCCCCGCTGGAGACAATCAGACACGGCTAAATATGGACATGTGCTACTGTGGAGCAAAAGGGCACACACACACACACACACACACACACACACACACACACACACACACACACACACACACACACACATATTTCCTGCTTTACCATTAAGAGGGGCTTATGATCAGAGAAACACTTCCAAAGTTCACAGCAGCATGTTGTGCAGGATCTATAGCGTGCTTTATTATATAGACTATTATTACACACAGAGAGAAGGTCATGCAGGAGAAAGTGCTGCGGATCAGGAACGGCTCATATTCATGTAAAGCCTGGAAGAGTTTCATGAGTGTGTGACTGGAGAAGCGTCTGCACACAGGACCTCGGCGCTGACGATGATCCACTCATCCACTGTTAGTATAAGTTTAGAGTTTATCTAATCACACATCTCATCACTGGAGCTGTAGATTTGCAATCTGACTCGCTGTTTGGATGTAAAAACCCGACGTACCTCCCAGTGCATTATGGGTAATATACACAGCAGCTGGGCGACTGAGATAACAGCACATGAGGGAGACAAGTTGGAATATGCTAAAGGTTTAAAAGGTTTACTGTTTTCATCTTCTTCAGCACACACACACACACACACACACACTGAGTCAACACAAAGTTAGCATTTTGTTCCAGTGAGACAAATAAAAACAGGATGACATCATAAGACCAATAAGAGTATGACGTCATAGAACCAGCAGCACGATTCATTATCAGTCCACAGTGGGCGTGTCCCAATCCACGCATCCTAAATACTATGCAGGCTGCAGAAACACCCACATCTGTGTTTCCTAGGCAACATGAAGCAGCTAAAGCAAAAGAAGAGTAAAGAAAAGAAAAGAAAAGAAAAGAAGGAAAGCTACTGTATGGAAATGCCTTTAGATTTGTGAGCTAACAAAGATCAGTCAGAGAAATCTCTAAAATAAAATATAAACAACAATAAAAGGAAAGCTAAAAAAAAAAAGCTTTCAAAAATAAATCAACAAAAAAGAAAAGAGAAAATACAAGCCATCTCTTCACGGCATATTTGCTAAAATCTGGATTTTTTGATAAAGGAAACATCATGCATTTTCTGACTTAATATAAAAATATTATTCTATGATAATAAATGCATTTACATATATAATTAATATTTACTGACAATTTTTGGAGTGATTTGTCTTTTTCACTAAAACTCACCATTCTTGATTGTTTCTAGCAGTAAGGATTAAAGTCTTGCGCGCGGCCCGTCAGCATGAGCGGCGCTCTGCTCTGTCTGTGAAGCGGCCGAGGCAGGTGGCGTGACTGATACGGGAGATTTATGTGGAGCTGGAAGTCACGTGGATTAAATATTGTAATTGACCCTGAGCTTATTGATTTTGGACGGAGCTTCCTGAAAACGTAATAACCTCGAGGACACGTGGAGACGAAGCGCTCCGGCGTCTAAAACCCCGAGCAGCACGGGAGCATCAGAGCATGATACTGTGCTGGGCTGAAGAGCGTCCTCCTAATTACTACTCTTATTATTATTATTATTATTATTATTATTATAAATACAGAGCTGTAAAACGCACAGAAGATATATAGGATGAAGTACAAAAATCACACACACACAAAAAACAGAAATGGTCTTAAAACAATTATTACATATTTTCAGACAATGATTAATATTAATTTTGGAATTATTAAATTATTAATAACAGGTGATTTGATGTCAGGATGTTTGATTATACAGACACACACACACACACATACACACACACTCTCACTCTGTCTCTGCTCACTGTTGAACCCCCACACACACACACACACACACACACACACACACACACACACACGTCCCTTTAACCTCTCCCGTGGGTCATGGTGTTAATTGGCCCTCCTGCCCATCTCATTTTCCACGCTCTTAATGCCACTCCAGCATTCTCAATCTGTGTGTGTGTGTGTGTGTGTGTGTGTGTGTGTGTGTGTGTATGTGTGTGTGTATAAAGCCTGCACGTATGCAACGTAAAGCATGTGCGGCATACGGTCGCTCACGCCTCATCTTATTGAGTTGGGTTTTATTCTTGTCATAATCCACACACAAGACTGAGGAATAGACACGCACACACACACACACACACACACACACACACACACATACGCACACACACAGGAACCAGCTGAGGCCAGCTCTGGATCAATACCCCCCATCCAAGTCTTGCACCATTTAAAGACCATCATTCAGAAATCCACCTTTTTAAACCTCTCTGTTTATTTCTCTCCCTGGTTTTTTTCTTTCTTTGCTTTTCCTTTTTTCAGCACAGAGCGAGAACCCATGCAGGCTCTTCAGCGCACAGCACGCAGGAAAAACATCAACCTGACACCAAACACAGGAAGGACATTAGAACCGCAGAGCTTTTGTGTGCAGGATGATGGCTCCAGCTCCAGCCGCCGACTGCAGCTTTACTGCACGGTGTGAAAAAGAAAAACAAGAAAATAACTAAGAGTTTGGGTTTGATTCACATGGATGAATTTGTATAAATCAGACAACAAACATTCTGCTAAAGTCAACATTACGTTACATTGGTAGGCTTTCCTTCTGAGACAATACAACACGTGTGGATGTGAGAGGAGATTCATTTAAATCCGCTGATGAGTCAGTATGACTCAATATGAGAATGAATAAACACAAACAAACCCTAAACTAAGAAACAACTAGAATAAATTGACAAGTGCTAGTGTGGGATCTTCATGTAAAGAATAAAACACTACATATCATGCTGTTATAGGAAAATAATCAACAATAGGGGATGTGATTTCTACAATAAAAGGTCCCGGAGCATTTTATTCCTCTTCCACCACGGCAACTGTTACAATTAAAGAGCATCACATGGGAATTTGCTTCTGTTTCTTATTATATTTAACGTTAGAGAGGTTACTTTATGTTTTGCTTTGCGTTGTAGCAGCTAGAAATAGAAACAGCACCGATCCAATGCCCAGGATCAGATTCACAAAAAAGGTGGATCAGATATCAAAGGAAAAACGTCCTATTTGATCTGATCTCGTAAATAATGGAAAAGATTGGAATTGGATTTGGAAACGACTTTTTTTTTTTTTTTTTTTTTGCAATCTGACTGAAATTTTATCAGGATTGATTTTTATTATATTTAAACTTTATATGAGATTATAATGTATGCCAAGATATTTTTGTGTTCTGTGTAAATTGTGTGTTTTTAGCTATATATTTTTGCTCTGGTTTGGGGAAATGCTTCTAAAAATCATTTTAAAGCTTAACAGTCTATATTTAAAATAATATCAGACTGGTATCGATATCAGCCGATACTCTGTGAGGTTTCGGTATCGTATCGTTAACGGAAAAGAATATCCGTTCCGTATCTAACTATAAACCCTGGAGCCCTCAGCAGCCTCTCTATTCTCTCTCTTGACGTTGATAAAACAAAACAAACAAACAAACAAACCCCCCCACCCAGCAAATTGTCATGTTACCATAGAAACCAGAAAGAAGTGTAAACTCCTCTGTCCTGAAGATGTCAGAAGCCTTAAGCTCACAGCTTTACGTGTGAGTGTTACACAGCGCTGACACTGGAGACTCCTTCCAACAAAGCAAATAATAAACATCTCCTTACAGAAAACTTGACATCACTGTTTTTTACTCTGTTTACATGGAGCGCTCGCTGTACACACTCATGTGAATGAGCTGTTACTATGGAAACGATAAGGTATTAACGTGTCGCATTAACACACACACACACACACACTCTTTGTTTCTGCCACCTGCTCTCGAAGACGGTGGACGGTGTAACTGACAGCACAATGACTTCGTCTCACACGCCGTCTCACACGCCGTCTCACACACACCTTCCATCATCATGATGTCCATCCTATTGTTCCCTCTGTCTTTAGCGCCTTTGACCAAATCCTCTCCTCCTCCCCCTTTTCCTCCTTGCCTCCTCTCTCTATCCATTCTCTCCTGGGGGGAAGCTCCAAATGGCCACGATGGCTGGAAGAGGCCGTGCCCTCTGTCTCAGTCTCTCTCTCTCTCTCTGTCTCTCTCTCTCTGTCTCTCTCTCTCTGTCTCTCTCTCTCTGTCTCTCTCTCCATCTCCATCCCTCCATCCCTTCCTTTTCACCTCTCCAGAGAAACAATGCTGCAGGTGATGCTGAAAATCCACATGTAGACACTGTGTGTGTGTGTGTGTGTGTGTGCGTTTGTGTGTGTGTGTGTGTAGATGTTTTCTATGTGACTATTGTTCGAAGGACAAGAGCTCCCTCTAGCCACTGCGTACACACACAGCAGGGACTTCTCACATCAACGCTACGATCAATAACTCACACACACACACACACACACACACACACACACACACACACACACACACACACACACACACACACAAAATGGCCTGCAACAGTGTACATTTAATAACTCAAGGTTTATATATTATATGTTGAATAAATTTTGAGCGATTTCTGCTGGTTTTCTCTTATATAAGAGTTTCAGGGCTTGAATGAAAAGCAAATCATTTCTAAAGCAAATCTGTCCTCAACATTATCATCCCTGGTGAAGAAACAAAAACACAGACAAAAGCATTTAAATAAAAATATATTCCGATACTCTGCGCCATCTCATTCCTCCCTGGTTTTGCGCTCTACAAATTAAAACTGAAGTGAAAATCCACCTTGCTTAATTTTTAATTATGTCTTTTCGCAACACGGTTGCAAAAGCCAATACTCCAACACATACTATAGACTGATCCTAAATTGCTATTTATGTTTGTTGTCATGGTGACGTTCCAACAGGCTCACAATAGAAATAGACAAGGAAAGAAAAGAAAAACAAAGATTTGGACAGAAACTGCAAATGTACAGTCGGTAGAAGTGTTTCCATTGCAGTTTTGCACAGAATAGCGATATTTTAAAAAGTCCCACAAAAGACAATTATTCCGTTTACCCACTGAGTGATGTTATGCTTTTTTCAGAAAGGTAGCATTTCCATTTGCTCTTCATGTCATGTAATGTGGGTTACAAAAATTGGTTTCCATTTCAATTTTGCGAAATATTATTTCATCAATTCGCCTGAAAACCACCTCATGCGAGAGTAAAAACAATATTTGAGGCTTTTTTCAGAATTCACGTTTCTATTACTCGATTTTTGCTCTTAATTCCAGCAATGCAGTGAGTACAACAACTTAAATCTATTTATTTTGAAAGTCAATTTGATTAAAGTTACATATTATTTTAACTTTAAACAGCATATACAATTAACCCATGTGTTGTTTAAAAAAAATGCATAAAAATTCAGTTACAAATAATCACCACCAAACCCTAGTGGCCCTGTGATGCACTGGTGTCCCGTCCTGGGTGCACTCCCACACCACGGACATAATGCTCCTGGGATAAGCTCCAGATCCACAACAACCCTGACCAGGCTAAAGTGCTTACTGTTGATGAATGAATGAATCCTAGTGGCAGAAACATAACTCTAGACAGTAATTAGGACGGTAATAACATTTTGGAAGTTTAATAATATAAGGAAATAATGCACACCTCTCTCAGCCAATCATTGCATCCTACATGCTAGTGCTAATGTTTATTTCAAAGGAAGGAAGGAAGATTATTTTACACATGGTCTTTAAATGCGTTTTCTCCTTTACCTGGTGTGCACTGCTGGTTGAGTGATGGTCTCAGAAAGCTTATTCAGTTTTGCTCAAGAACCTGAGCTTCACTAATGCATGTATACTCTCTCAGCAGATGTAGGCTCTATATTTAACCTAATAGGGTTTACCTCTCTCTCTCTCTCTCTCTCTCTCTCTCTCTCTCTCGCTCTCTGTGTGTGTGTGTGTGTGTGTGTGTGTGTGTGTGTGGTGATGCATAAAAACACCTTGCAAACACATGTCTACCAGGATGACAGACCTCTAAAAATTGAGATCTTTATACACAGAAAACAAAAGATTACACCTTTTCAGTCACAAAGTCTAAAGCAGCTTCTTCTCTCAAAGCAGCTCTGATTTCAAAATGCTAACAATATGCCCAAATGACCTTGACATCACTCATCCAGGGTCGATCATTGTTCAGTCCAATAGATTATCAGAATCTCAACAGTATTAGAGATCCTCCGCAGCTCATGCACAGCAGCCACCTGCCTCATGCATCACTTCCCACATCCCATCACTAGCTCTAAAAACAGGTTGCCAGGTGACATAAATGTGGCACCACCCTTCAGAATGACAAGCTGTCTCCCATTTGTCACCCATAATCCCACTGGGGCCAGGGCGTGTGTGACATGAGGCTCTCAGAAATTGCTGTGGGCATCTAACGCACCTTTATTCCCCGGTGGCAAAACCTCAGATGCATTTTAATGAGTAGTCTCCATCATAAATGTTCCATCAGAATGTGCGCTGGAGAGGATGTGGAGGTGCAGATAGGACCGCATATTACAGATGCCAGATAAAGATCATCTCCTGTCTGCACATGACCTTTTTACCCCACAGTAATCAGTCCCCAGGAGAGAGCTGCAATATAGACCACACACTATGATTGTCTGATGGTATGTAATGGCTATGGGTAACTGCCCCACCGAACGGTTCATTATGAGAAGTTGAAGGGAGAGGGAGAAAAACAAACAGGGGCAAAGAAAGAACATGTTTATGGGGAAATAATATGTAATGTGTATAATAGAATATGTAAACCTGCAGTATTTTTTATTTAATGAATAGGAGAGACTTGGAGTTCTCTGTGTCTATTGTGGAAGATATGAGGCTAATATCGAAGGAGGGATGAGGGAGGGAGGGAGGAAGGAAGGAAGGAAGGAAGGAAGGAAGGAAGGAAGGAACATGATGAACATGGAATATGAAGTGAACGGGAAAGGGAGGATGGAAAAGAAACAGAAAAAAGAAAAAGGAAAAATGAAATAGAAAGACATGGAAAGGAAGGAAGGAGGGTAAGGGAAGATAAGGGAAGGGAAGGGAAGAAGATTCATTGTTGTATTCTTGTCCTAATAGTTCAGAAGAAAGGGTGCGGAAACTGATAAATAGTAAAAGCCAAATGATTCATCAGTGCAAACCATTATTACATACAAACATATCTCAATCACTGAAATAGCACTTGAATGCTCCTCATTATCACCATAATAATCTCATTAAGAACTCAATAATAACTTCTCCTTTATCTGTTTCCAGTAGGAATGTGATGAATACAGTTTTTTTTAATGAGATGCTGCTCAATGCCTGTGATAAGACCATACTATAGACTATCCCAAGCTGCAAACCAATCTCTCTGTCCTATAAAATTCAGTGTGTATACCCAGACTCGAGTCAGATCCTGGTCTTCTGTTCACCCAACCCATGGAGGTCAGGGGTCATCTCAGCTTTCAAAATAATAATAGGAGTGGCTATGTCTCAAGGACAAGACAAACTACAAAGATGACACCTTGGTCTGCAGTAGCGAAGAAGGAAACGCAGCAAAGATACAAAACTCTTTGTAACCACAAAATAGAGGAAAAGACCTCATACTTGTTATATGACATTTTTATATAACATCATACTGTTTATGTCAGTGGGTGAATTCATAATGCGAGATGGCCGATATTATATAAATCTGCTCTGTTCTGCCTAGCAGTCTGGCTGAAGAGCTGAAAGCATGTGGTAATTAGCTGTGTCTTGCCGGGAGCAGGTCATTACTACAGCGTAATGGTATTTGGCAGACGGTGGCATTCAGCTCGGCATGATTGCTCCGTGTCAGCGACCGTGTTGGCCTTGTGGCCCTTTCACACAAACCTGAGACTGGCTCCTCAGCTGTTCTCACTGTGGTTAAGAATTGGCCAATAACAGTTACTCCTTAACTAAAATGAAAGGGGTGAATTCTATCCTGTGCTAATAACACCAACTGAGTCAAGATCCTAATAATGTACTGTGGACCGTGATCTACGTGGTCACATGTAAGAGAAGACTCTCTCATTTATTATGTAAACTTACAGTAACACGGTTCCCCATCAGGGACACACAGGACAATTGTTCATATATTTGTTGGACATGGAGGTCAAAAAAGGTTCTATCCACTAGCAGAAACTGTGTTCATGTACAAAAACTAATAGAATTTTCACAAGTTACACTTTGTTAACAAAATTACATAATTATTTAGGAATGCATGTCATGTACTGTAATTGGTAATGATTATAATGCAATCAGGACAGTACTAGTTATTATTGGGCTTTATTTGATAATAGAGAAGAGTACTTAATACTATGCTTTCATTTGAAGGTGTGACAATGTTTAATAAGGCAAATATATATCAATCAGTGGCATAACATCAAAACCATCTGCCTAGTATTGTGCAGGTCCCCATTGTGCTGCCAAAACTGCTCTGACCTGTCCAGGCAAATACTCCACAAGATCTCTGAAAGTGTGCTGTGGTATCTGACACCAAGACGTCAGCAGCAGATCATTTAAGTCCTGTAATTTGTAAAGTGAGACCTCCATGGATAGGCATCACACTTTGGCCCTTGTTAAAATTGCTCATTCACTTGCCCATTTTTCAAGCTTCCAACACATCAACTTTGAGAACTGACTGTTCACTGACTGCCTAGTATATATCTCACCCCCTGACAGATGCCATTGTAATGAGATAATCAATGTTATTCACTTCACCTGCCAGTGGTTTCAATGTTATTGATGATTGTATATAAGAGGTATATAATTACAAGATTAACCAGTACTGTCATGAAAGAATTGTATGTAGTCATGTATGTAGTCAAGAGTAAAGTATGTCGTTATGAAAGATAGGTATGTACTTACAAGAGGAAGGTATGAAGTTATGGTTGTATGGTATGTACTTATGAGTGTAGTATATATGCTAGTATGGGTGTGTAACCTTAGTACCGCTACTTAATAAGTAAGTCTATTATCTGGGTCTCTTTGTGCTTTCAGTGACCCCTGTAACCAGCAAGAGAGAGAGTGAGTGTGATACAGCTGGCAGAGCTTCCAAAACATGCACGCACACACACACACACACACGCACACACATGCACACACACGCTGTGAAGCATGAGCTTAATTTTGACTAAGGTTTCTGTTGTTGTCCTGTTTGCGTTTTAAAAATGTGTTGAAAAGCTTAGACCAAATAAACAAGAGCCAAGAGCTTGGCTAAAATTCTGCCTGCCTTCCGAGACGTCCTCCACACCCTCACACACTCGGGTTCTACAATGTGGTTATGAGAATAAGGTATGGGGTTAGGAGTGCAAGGTATGGGGTTAGGAGTGCAAGGAATGGGGTTAGGAGTGCAAGGTATGGGGTTAGGAGTGCAAGGTATGGGGTTAGGAGTGCAAGGAATGGGGTTAGGTGTGTAAAGTATGGGGTTAAGAGTGTAAGGTATGGGGTTAGGAGTGCAAGGTATGGGGTTAGGAGTGCAAGGAATGGGGTTAGGTGTGTAAAGTATGGGGTTAAGAGTGTAAGGTATAGGGTTAGGAGTGTAAGGTATAGGGTTAGGAGTGTAAGGTATGGGGTTAGGAGTGTAAGGTATGGGGTTAGGCGTGTAAGGTATGGGGTTAGGCGTGTAAGGTATGGGGTTAGGAGTGTAAGGTATGGGGTTAAGAGTGTAAGGTATGGGGTTAGGAGTGTAAGGTACGGGGTTAGGCATGTAAGGTACGGGGTTAGGAGTGTAAGGTTTGGGGTTAGGAGTGTAAGGTATGGGGTTAGGCGTGCAAGGTATGGGGTTAGGCGTGTAAGGAATGGGGATAGGCGTGTAAGGTATGGGGTTAGGCGTGTAAGGTATGGGGTTAAGAGTGTAAGGTATGGTGTTAGGTGTGTAAGGTATAGGGTTAGGCGTGTAAGGAATGGGGTTAGGCGTGCAAGGTATGGGGTTAGGCGTGTAAGGAATGGGGTTAGGCGTGCAAGGTATGGGGTTAGGCGTGCAAGGTATGGGGTTAGGCGTGCAAGGTATGGGGTTAGGCGTGTAAGGAATGGGGATAGGCGTGTAAGGTATGGGGTTA
>JAQQZX010000038.1:1138783-1149036 GCA_030068355.1 Notoglanidium maculatum
AGGTCAACTGGCTACTCTAAATTGCCCATAGGTGTGAATGCGAGTGTGTGTGGCTGTTTGTCTGTGTCGGCCCTGTGCTGGACTGGCGACCTGCCCAGGGTGTACCCCGCCTCTCGCCCGGAGTCTGCTGGGATTGGCTCCAGCTTTCCCGCGTCCCAAACGGATAAAGCGGTATAGATAATGGATGGATGGATATTTTTGTAGAAACGTTTCATGAATTCTTCAGTGAAAAGTTTTGCTCCAAATCTTTGGTTAGTCTTTTTAGCTAAACACCTATATTTTCTGTTCCAATGTTATATATTTGCGCTATGGCCACATATTTTAAATGGTTATAGATGAAGTTTAACAACTGCCCTTGAAGTATACCTTTAGACTTGTTTTTCCACGTCATATAAGGATGAACGTAGATGAGAACGTCTGAATAAATCAGCTCTAATACATCAAGATCCTGCACAGATTTACTCAGGCTGGGATTCGGAGACATGCTTGTGATGTTGATTATTCGTTTTCGCCCTTGGCCTGGTCCAGGTGGTCCAGTGGGGGGCTATGGGGTGTGGGGATCCCTGAAGAAACACCCTCCTGTTGGGTTAGGAGAGCTTTAGCCTCAGGCAATTAGCTGTTTTTCGCTATATACAAACCCGCCTAAACCCATCAGAGGCTAGAAAAATCTCACCAAGTCAGCGGAATAGAAATAGCGTGCCATGTAAGCTAAGATCGTAGCGTATAGAGATGTTCCTGAACACACCTTCGCTCCCCGAACCTGTAATCTGCGAGAAGCTTCAGAAACAAGAAAACATGGCTTCAGGTGTCAGCGTGAGATCTTTCTCATTCACACCGCCGCAGGCAAACTCACTACAGAGAGACACCGAGGCACTTGAAAATACACTCCGCTGCCTGTTAGCACACAAGAAAGAGCCGCAAGAAAGAGATTTTATTAGCTACAACCCTGGTCTCTAACATGCAAAAAACACATTTTAAAATTTAATCAAGCTGCTGGGTTGAATTTTCATTACAGCAGAGTCTGAATCCATAGTGTACAGGAGAAGGTCAAGCGCTAACACCACAAAAAAGCCAAACATGTCAAAGACCACAGCTGCTGCTAGCAGAATGTCAACAAGTCAAACAGCCAGTGGTGTTTCAGGTCTTTAAATCTGCGTCCAACGCTAGCTTTAGTAGCTTTGTTTCAGAAAAGTAATACTATTTATAATAACTAGCCAGAAATAAGAAAGCAACCTTGGCTAAACTAGCAAGCTAAATAAATGTATAAAATAAATTGTGCTAATATCGTGTTAGCATGATGTACACAACTAAAAAATCCAGTATGTTCTACAGTGGAGTTAATCTGCACTAACATAGCACGCTTGCTCAAATCAGCTAACTTTTACTAGGTAAGCATGTAGTACAGCAGCCAGCTTTTGCTAATCCAACATGCTCAGCCAGGTGAGCTAATCTATGCTCACCTAGCATGTTTTGCAAAGTGATCTAACCTTTTCTAGCCTAGCATGGAGTACAATAGTCATCTGCTGCTTTACTAAAATATGCTAGCCCATTTTCTGGTAATCTGTCATGCTATGCAAATGATCTAAGATTAAGAATTTACCAGGTGAGAGAACCTGTACTAGCCTAGCATGTAGTACAGTAGCCAGCCTTTGAGTACCAGGAGAGTTAACCTTACACTAAGGATAGGCAAATGTACAGTACTTTTCCGAGATGGCGTACACATGGACCGAGTCTCAGATTTGTAGATCTCTTGTCACTGCTCTCGGCGTAGTGTCCATCGAGTGGCTGTGAGTTCAACCTTCCAACCTCCTTTTCTGAAAACTCAATTACGGCCCAAAAGAGCTGAACGCAGCAAAAACGCAGCAGCAGCAGTACAGTGTAAGTGGACCTCAGAATAAATAAATAAATAAATGAATCACACTGCTGACTCCTGACGGCTTTGGTTTAGCATCCTGCGTCTGGAATGAAAGCAGAAGCTGTCGTGAATTTTTAAAATCCTATTAAACCCGGGTGGGTTATTTGAATATTTTCCCCCTTCTATGTTTAAGACGAGTGTCGGATATTTTAATCATGACCTGACCTAATGACCAAATATTAGCTCCAAACAGAGCTGATGTTCCTTATTGACCATTACATGCTTGATGCTGATGGGACATGGTGTGTCACATGACTTTTGCATGCACTGTGTGATCTCATCTTATAGTTAACCTGGCATAATGATTTTAGTGTGAAATTCTTCTGAATGAGCCAATCTCCTTAACACCATATCGAAAATAACATCACATGAATGCCTTTGATAAAAAAAAGCACCAATGAAAGCAGCAGTAGATTCTTTTTATCCCATATTTGTTTTTAATGTAAAAGTGTTTTCGCTTCTCCAGTCAACACGGAAACGTGTTTTCATTCACTGAAAATGAATGCGTCAAGATTCTTCTGTTTTCAGTCAACAAAAAAGAAACATATATTAAAAAAACCATCACAGCACGAACCTGCGCATGTCGTTACATGTGTCATGATTGTGCTAGGACTGCTGCTGATTGGGTCGTTAATTTTCTTACCTGATAATGTGTTTCATTTTGCTTTGTTTTATGACTACGTGTGTACTGTGCTGCTACTCACCGCAGCGTGCCAGGAGAAGACCTCCAACTCCAGGCCATGTTGGTGTTTCTCCAGATTTTTACTGTTCAATAAACACCTGTTAACATTATTCTCAAGTCTCTGATGTAGCACTTTATAACGTACTATCACTGGGCCAGAGTTTTCATGCGGATGAAGGGGGAAGCTATGCTTTCAGAAATATCGGTATATACGTGGACTGCGCCTCAGACTGACATGAGCTGCAGCCAATCAGCAATGAGCATGTAATGTTCAATAAGCACAGCACTTTCTGTCCTGGGTTCCTGTTCAGGTGTTTCTGATTCTGACGTTGTGTAGTTTTGCTATCTTTGTGTTCGGTTTGTTACAGGCTGCAGTGCGCCACCAGTCAGCAGGTAGAGAACGACGGAGAGGACTGAGCGGCACACATCAATATGCGGCCTGGGCCTCTGGCCCCACGTCAAATTATAAGCCACAGAAACCTCTCCGCATCTACAGAAGCCAATGCAGCCATAATCAAAAATCAATAATCAGCGAGAGATTATGATAACGAGACGGTCCACCACAGGAAGCGCTCTGCAGCACAAAGAAAAGTTACACAATAAATGAGCGTGTCTTTCTCAAACGTCTAAAAATCGAGCTTTATGGCTTGGATGACAAAGTCACGAATGACACGGATCGATGCTCACAGAAAGGGAAGGGAAGAAGTTTCCTCCTGAAATCTCAGGAAGAAAAGACACGGTTTTATGGGTAACACTTTGTCTACGTGGAGTGTCTTTATGAATGAAGGGAATAACATAGGCAGGTTTACATTACATGCTATACGTATATCACGACAGCCGTCTGTGTTATCCTCTGTAATGGTTTGGGAATCATGTGGATTTAAACATGAAGCTCTCCACACTCCTTTCCTTCAGGACACAACAAGGCTTTAATGGGGAAAATTAATAATTGATTTAATCAGCTTTCCCAGGTCTGACATCCAGACCGAAGTGGAAAATGGGATTTCCACAAATGACTCCATTTTCTAAATAATCCTCACGGCCATCGCCTTCAGAAATGCCATTCATGGTGGTGAGCTCTTGGGCTGATGACAAAGAGCCCGGCGTTATTATGAGCCCTACATCAGAGCTTCTTAAAAAGAGGCACCCAAGCGTCCAGGCAGGAGATGAATATCAGCGTGCCCAGAATGATCCCGGCAAATTCCAGCCCAACCCAGATCTATAACGAAAAATGTGTTGGGTGTAAAAGAGTTATGATCTGTTGAAGAATGAGATAGGGTCCACTAAACCCCTGAAAATGAAAATAGACTCTCCTGTTAATGATCCATTGATTATTGACTCATGGTGGAAAGAAGGTCTCCATCTCCACCACCTCTTCATCGCTCATTGTCTTCATCACTTCTGCAGTTTTTTCCACCACCAACTTATGACCAGAAGATTCTAAACCTGCTCTCAGGTGGAGCATTTGCAGGAAATTATACTTAGTATTAAATTCCCCGATTAATGGTTTTCATTAATTTTACTGGACTTGTATGATGAAGCAAACACTAAGACAAATGTTAACTACACCTCAGTAACACTCCGGCTGGATCACATGAAATCTTACACATTTGCAACTGAGGAATGTTGGATTTTCCATAACATTAACTGTAATTATAAGTGGATAAAAAGTATAACGTGTCATTCTTTAATAAGTAAGACATGTACTTGCTGTGGCATAAAAAGGAATAAAGCATTTCAGGGAGGTAACAGTACATCTGCTTCATCACACCACCACACAGAGTGTTTTATTCCTTATGCAAGTTTTTAAGTCTGATAAAGATAATGCTATTTTAAAACCTTAACATCTTTTTGTCTGAGGTCCTGATAAATACTCTAAACCCTACAGTAGCCATATCCTGATGGTACAGTCCACTCAGCGCTCTACAGAATGAGCAGGAGGCACTTTAATTAAATACCGACCCCTTTTTAGATGAACGTTGTCACACACAGGCAAAAAAGAAAAAAAAACCCTGCAGGAGCTCTTTATTAAATATAGCTGCTTGAACATACAGATGACTCATTTTTTATTTGGGACCTGTAAAATTTAATTCCCCAAAAAGACCCTTGGCGCTGTCTTTTGTAGTGGGAACCAAAAAGGTGTTCCAATAAATGACATGAGTGATTTCTCTCTCTCTCTCTCTCTCTCTCTCTCTCTCTCTCTCTCTCTCTCTCTGAGTCATTCACTAAAATAAATATGCATTTCCAGCACAAGCCTCCGGGGCAATGATGGAAAGCTTTTCATGAGAAACCCTTATGTTTCTGTGCATTTCCACGCATAACGATACATCTCCCCTGAGCTGTGGATCCTTCCAGAGGGAAAATACATCAATTCTGCTTGACGTTTATTAATAACCGGAGGCCTCGACATCAGATAGCGGGATTGGCCCTTGACGGTGTCCGATGGAGAAATGGATGAGGCTTTCCAAGGGTAGAGGAAAGATAGTGGATGATTTCTGATTGCCAGAGCAGCGGAGCAACCGCAGGAGCTCGTATAAAACGCCCGGATTTGACTCCTCTCGTCTCTCGGTGATATTTATGGTTATTTTGATGACCGCCAGCCACGAGTCGTGAACCTCAAGGTGTTCCTGAGTGTGTCCCGGCTCTCACAGAAATACACACCGAAAACAAAAGCACTCTGAACCTCAGTGTGGATGATGTTCACTACTGCCTTGAAAGTAGCTTATAACACCACAGGAGAATGAGCCATGATGAGGTGGTGTGATGCGACCATTATTATCCAGAAGTTGATTATTTTCCAATAACAGCATGTGTTTTATTCCTCTTACACCACAGCAACGTGTCAAAGTTTGCAATGTTGCTTTATTAAAGAATGGCATGTCCTACTTAATGTCCATTTACGGCTACTGAATATCTGCGTAAGTTTTTTAATCCGTTTACCGTACACGTCCCTATGAATGAGCTGTTACTATAGAAACGATAATTATACATATTTACTGATTTACAGAAATATACAGATTTGAGGATTTAGCATCGCCGTGGTATGATCTGGAATAATCCACTGACAAAAGAAACACGATTGAAAAACACACCCCTGATGTGTAAAGTTAGTGAGGTTTGATGACAGCTCTTGGGCTTAGCCCTTTGGAGAAATGCATACACCCTTCGCAGAGGGTTCCTGGTACCCCTGGATCCCTGGATGTGATGAACTCACCTGGTCCCTGGAAAGTGCAGCACTACTGCCAGTGTGGTCCAGAACCTGCTTTGGGATTCAAGGTTCTTCAGAAGCCATGCATTGAGACAGAACCCTGCGTTTTTTTCCTCATTCCTCCTTCAGGTCTGTCCCAATCACTCCATCCATCCATCCATCCATGCATACATTAACTGTACCACCTATTTGTCAGGGTTGTGGTGGAAGCTGGAGCCAATCCCAGGTGACATTGGAGCAGGGCACACACTGGACAGGTCGCCATCCATCATAGGCCTCTTTTGACATGTCCTTTTTGAATAGTCTTGTAGTTGTAGTTCTTCTAGCTTTAGTATTTCCCCAGTTATCTGTAGAACCATCTGGTTCTGAACCTAGCCCTGCTTGTTTCAGATGACAGGATACATGTGGGAGCCATCTTGCACACGTGTCTAAACGCAAGTATAATCCAGAGTTTACAGAGCAGTGGTAATGGTAGTGAAGCATGTAGCTTCACCTCCAAACAGCTCCAGTGTCTCCGGCTTAGTGTCTGAGTGGACTTTCTCATGTTCTCCCTGTAATTCTGTGGGTTTCCTCCATCTTCTCTGGTTTCCTTATGTTGTTGGAATACTGACTATATTCTTTATTATGAAAAACCAAACAGATTTCTGCTTTTGGAACGACATTCCTCTCCCAAACAGTTTGCACTTGATGGCGTAATCTGAGACATTCCTCTTAACCATCACACCAAGCTGTTTAAACTCTCTCTCTTTTTGTGCTCGGAGAGCCACGGTACTCCTCTCAACAGAATGAGCGGTAATATATATTTAGAAATGAAGGATCTCTGCGGTGCTGTGTAGATGGAGGGCATTTATCAACACCAAATCTCCTGCTTTAATTGGATTTGTGCGCAGAAACAGAGCCTCTCCATTAGTTCAGGACTGAGAGCCGAGAGGAGCAATCTCACCAATCTGCAGAGTCTCATGACATCCCTCTTCACACCGAGAGGATTTCCACCATAGAACCCTCTCTCTCTCACACACACACACACACACACACACACACACACACACACACACACACTACGTTCTTCTGGTTTAATCATTTATAAGTATTGAAAAATTGGTGTAACTGATCTTCACACCAAAATGTACATGCGACTTAAAAAACAATCTACACTACATACTGACTATTAAAACAGCTATTAATCAACAAATTATAGACTGCTGGTTCTAAACAGAACCTTTAATGGTTCCTTCAGAGGTATAACCAAAGAACTTAATTTTCTTTAAAAAAACAAAAGAATTTCTTTTTAAATGCAAGTAAAACAATGGAGCATAAAGAACCCTTAATTATGTAATAGACTCTTAAAGAACCCTTTGTTCTAAGAGCATATGTAGTAACAGGGTAAGTGCAAGACATACTCCAAACTATACCTAAAACCAGCCAGGTGTTTAACATTTAGCTCTTGGTACTTGTTATGCTTGTTCTTCAAGGGTTCTTCATGGGTTCTTCAAGGCCACATTGAATCTTTAAGCTTAAGAAACACCCTTGGGCCATTTTTACACTCATAAGTCATCATAAAAAGTGTTCTTCAAAGGGTTCTTTGGACAGTTTAGATTTTTTTTAGCTTCCTAAAAGGGTTCTATTTGGAAGTCTTTTCTGAGAAGGATTAATGGTTCTACACATAAATATTAAAAGGGGAAACTGAAGAACCCTTAAGGGTTCTATCAGCATTATATTACACTAGTTCTCTACTTCCACTGTTCTGTTTGTTAAATTACACCTTAAAAACAGTTCCACTAAAGTTCCATTAAGGGGTTTCATTGGACAGTGAAGTGTTATTGGCTAAATAACATTTCAAAAGGGTTCTCCTTGGAATGTTCTCCGAAACAGAGACACTGCTGCAGAGTGCCACAGTGTAGAACCTTTAACAATCTCGCAGCTAAAAAAAAACCCTGTACCATTTATACAGTCTTAGAAAAAAAAGTTCTTAAGGAAGTTAAGGGTTCTTAAGCTTATTAAAAGGGTTCTATTTGGAGTTCTTTCTGATAAGGAAATGTTCTGTTGTAGGGTATGCACAGAACCTATAGTATAGTGGTAAGCAGAACCAAATAATGCTTAAAGATTCAAAATGTTCTAACTGCATACAGATGATATATTGCTGGTTCTGTTACTAACTCACATGCATTCCACTAAGGGTTATTTGGATAATTAATGGTTACTAGCATCTTAAACAGGTTCTATTTGGAGCTCTGTTGTAGAGACTTGCGTGGAACATTCACGAGTTTCTCCAGATGGATTAAAAAAAAAGGTATTCTAGTTGGAAGCCTCTTCCATAGAGAACCTCTCTGTTGTAAGGCTCTCTGTAGAGCCTTTAAGGGGTTCCCTGAAGGGGCAAGCAAAGAGCCCGTAAAGTTTAAAGAAATTACACTATACTGTATATTGCTTTTCTGTTGAACCCTTACAAAAGTTCTAATAAGGGTTATTTGGATATTTCAGGGGTATTTGCTTTCTAAATGGGTTCTACTTTTGAACTGTGTCTGAAAGGACAACACTGCTGTAGAGTTTTACAACAAACCTTCAAGAGTTTCCCCAGAGGAATAAAACAAATGTAACATTTTAGACTTAACCTTTTTTAGAAAAAAGCGTTCTTCAGACAATCCTAAATCCTAAGCTTGGTTCTGTTTATCACATCTTTTTCTCCACATGTTGACATTTTTCCAAAAGCAGCTTGTTTTTAATTCACAGTATCATTGAACACTTTGAGAATTTCATCCTCTTGGATCTGGGATTTTTATAACGTTGGCGTTAAAAACGGTTGTATACGGCGCCGGGCGCTGCACGTCTCCTCACTCTGAGCTCAGGAGGAAATCAATGCCTGCTGCACGCTGACATTTTAATCTAAAGGTCCTGCATATTTGTTTTTCTGGACTTTGAAGCCGAGCCCCGACGTAAAGCCTATAGCTGGACTCTGCGGAGGAGGACGACGGCCACAGAGGTTTTTTCATTCCTCTCTCATTTTCTGACCCTCTCCTCCTCCTCCTCTTCTTTCTCCTCCCCTTTGTTTTTTCTCTTCCTCTTCCTCTCTGAGGGCTTTTTTTTCCCATCCTCTCGATGCTGAAACAATCATCAATTACCCTTATCCGCCTGCGCCATCTCATCTCGCCTCATTTTAGAGATGAGGCTTCCGTGTTGGAAAAAGGGACCGTCCAATCCTCTCTCTGTCCATCACACCTCGATCTAATTCTCTCTCTCTCTCTCTCTCTCTCTCTCTCTCCCTCCTTTACTTTCTCTCTTCTCAGACCTGTGATTGACAGTGCGTGAGCAAATCAATAATAATTATTGAATTGTGGCAGCTGATGCTCGGATGGGACTGAACAAACATCCAGCAGGATCATCTGAATATCCAACATGCAACACATTAACACTCTGAACTAATGCATATTTTATCATATGTGTGTGTGTGTGTGTGTGTGTGTTTGTGTGTGTGTGTTGGGATGATGTTTCCTAATATGTATCCCATCGATTGGACATCATCGTTCCGAGAGTTCAGCGCAAACATTTGCTGTATCATCAGGAATCTCAAAGTCAAACCTAACACCTGCACACAGACACACACACACACACACACACACACACACACACACAAGTTAATAACCTCTCGCTTTTCTAATGGCCTTGATTCTGGAAGAATTTCTCCCATTCATTACCTCTATAGACATTTCAGAAAAACTCATTCCTAAATAAAAAAGTTTAAAGCGTTCAGTCTGATGTGACCTGCTAATAATTCTTCTTCTGAATAGGAACTATTTTCACATTTATAAAGTGGTATAGGGTGTTTTATCAAAGAGGAAAAAACCCACTGATCTCACAAAGCTGAAGCGAAGAACCTTCAACTGTCCAAAGGACCCCTATTTTGTTAATGTTATTGGGGGAACTTTGAAAAAAGATTTTTTTAAAAGCAAAATTATATAGCAGAGTTTCAAGTAGAACCCTTTTTAGAAACGTGTAAGGCTATAACTGTTAAAAAAAAAAACTGTAGTGGAACCGTGTTTTTCTTAAATTAAAAGTAAAGCATAAAGAACCTTTAATATCCAGTGATCCCTTTAAGACCATCCCCTCTTTTATTTTAAAGAAAAGGGTATATATGACATTTAGGTAAGTGTGCGGTACAATCTCCAAATTATTGCTCATTTTTTTCTCCTTCATATCTAGAACCTGTCAGTTGTTTAACATTTAGCTCTTGGTACTTGGTACAATTTTAGAAACAGGGAGTTCTTTAGGGTTCATTGGATAATTACACTGCACAACAATTATTTTGAAAAGTCTTGCTTCCTGAAGTTTGTGCACAAATATAGTTTTGGTTTTACTGCATCACGTAGGATGTCTGATAAATAGACATTTATATGTTTACTGACAATAATGTATTTAGTCACGTTTATGTTTCGCATAAGCTATTAAATTCAACA
>JAQQZX010000038.1:1182678-1197688 GCA_030068355.1 Notoglanidium maculatum
AGACAGACAGAGAGCGAGAGAGAGCATGAGACAGACAGAGAGAGGGGGGGGGGGAGAGAGAGAGAGCATGAGACAGAGAGAGAGAGAGAGAGAGAGAGAGAGAGAGAGAGAGAGAGAGAGAGAGCAAGAGACAGACAGACAGAGAGAGAGAGAGAGAGAGAGAGAGAGAGAGACAGAGAGAGAGAGAGAGATAGAGAGAGAGAGAGAGAGAGAGAGAGAGAGAGAGACATAGACAGAGACATAGACAGAGACAGAGAGAGACAGAGACATAGACAGAGACAGAGAGAGAGAGAGCGATCGAGAGAGAGCGATCGAGAGAGAGAGAGAGAGAGCATGAAACAGACAGAGTGCTGAATTTTAAATACCATGTATTGATTCACTAAAGGTATGCGGCTGTTTGAGTCAGAACAAGATGTCGGACAGGCCAGGACCACAAGACCGCATTTTCACCGTCCCTGGTCTCCCCGGCTGCATGCTGCGTCCTTGGCGAGATATTTAAAGCTCGACCACGAAGCGACACAAAACACACGGAAAGAAAGTCACACCTAAAGCCTGTGGGAGTCTCGCAACATCTCAGGAAGGCAGCAGTGCTACGAGGGACAAGCTTTCTGCATTTACAAACGTCGATTTTGTCCTAGACGCAATGTTGTGATAAAATGTCGCGATTTTAACGATCGCACAGCCTGTCCATATTTCTTATTTATTGCCGAACAACAAGCTGTTTGTGTCAAATTAAAGCTCTAGACCTTAAATATTACAGACAATTCGCAATAAGTCAGGGACGAACAACGCGCTCTTTACACGTAATGTTCTCCAGGATTTGTTTCCAGATTATAAATTCCATTGAAGTCTGCACAACTGCCCCAACATTTCACAATATAAAACAGCCCTATATTTCTTTGCCTATACGTTCATGCCAATTAACCTTAAAGCCGAGCGTTTAGCGAAGACAGAGCTTCTGACCTCCATGCGCATCATTGAAATGTCACGGCGTGGAAAATGTCAGCCGCGGCTGTAATAGCTATGATGCACTCTGTCATCTGGGAGAACTGGACAGTTAAACTGACTCTGAGCTGACATGTGATGCGGTTGAATTTGTTTTAAATGAGCCGTCTGAAGGCCGTCTCTCCTCCGCTGCCTTCTCCGCTGCCGTGTCAGTGAGAAGCCTCTGTCGGTTGGTTGAACCCCACGGACTGATCAGACGATTAGTTTCACCTGAGCTAGTTTTCGTTTCACCTGTTGAGGAGAGAAGCGAGAGAGCGAGCAAGGGTCTGGAAAAGCTCTCCGTGGCTAAAAAGTTACCCCGAGATAACAAGTCTAATAAACTCCAATTACGCACAGTCAACCGGGAAAATACTCCAGGAGCAATTTATGCAAGCGTCTCTCTTTCTCTCTCTCTTTCTCTGTGTGTGTCTCTTTCTCTCTGTTCACATCTCTACCTCTTAAGTCTCTTGTCTCCAAAGCCTTTTCAAGTTGTCATTTGTCATCATTACACGACAATGCAGGCGGCTGTCTCAAAAGCCATTACCAAAATTGCTGGAGATGATTTCTAGTGTCCTCTTCATAGGCTTGTTAGAGACAGCGAGAGAGAGAGAGAGAGAGAGAGAGAGAGAAATCATTTCATCCAATGGGGACTCGTGGCCTCATCACGGCAGGTTCCCAATTGAAGCCCTCTTTAAATGCTGTGGAAAATGAGACCAATCTGGAAAAGCGCGAGGAGCCAACTCGCAAAAGAGTGCCGATCAAAACTTTCAGCTTGTGTGACAGTGGGATGTCATGGAAATACAGCAAACTGTGACAGTCTTTATAATAGCCGGCCTGAAACGCAGTCCTGCACCTGATTTCAAAACCCTTTGTCAGGTTTAATGAGGTGTTTGGTGCAGGGAAATAAGTGTCCAGTGCTTTAGAAATCACCGTAACGCAAGGCGTTCCCGCAGGGTTCAGTACTAGACCCGCTGCTCTTCATTATATTTATGGACTTCCAAATGGTCTTGTCATATATTTCAGGGGTTCTATTTTCACTGCTATGCTGATGACACTCGGATTTGTTTTAGCATAAAATCAAGCACGCCCTTAAAGCGACCCTCATTAAAGGGGTCAGCTCACGCTTCCCAGAATCCAATGCATTGTTTCTGTTTTGGAATCACGTGACCGCTACCTGTTAGCTCTCTGTGCAGCAAAACCTCCGCAAATTCACCGGTAGTGATCCGATCTTGTACTTTTTCGTTATTCACATGTCATATATGGAACCTTTGACAAAAATCTTCCTTTTTCCTTTTTGTCCATTAGCATGCATGCTAGCTTTCACTGTTATGCCATGTTGGATGGAAACATTACGTTGATTAATATCAGCAAGTCCATCGTTTCATTAACATTTTGCCATTGTAACGACCATATTTATAGCAGTACATTTTGCCTCATCCTATTCCTATTGAAGAATTTTAGATGAGCATTGCAGAAGCTCTTTCACACTCAACACACTGACAAAACTCACAACTAAAGAATTCTTTTCGAATATGCAATCAGCTAAAAATCAGAGTGTAATCAAGCCTAAGTCTTCAGCTTCTATACACCAGTAATGTTAATGAGGTGACTGAGTGACTGCCTCCATGTTAGGATTCTCAGAAACAGTGCTTCCTTTCACCGTGTGATATTGCGAACCTTCATTTTTTAGCTCCAAACTTTTATAAACTCTCAACAGTTGGTTTAATACAGGTGCCAAATCATTAGTCTCATGATTTACACAGTCTTGGTCAGATTACAAGTCAATCCTGCTTTCTGGTTTATGAGTCTCTCTATATTTAAGATGCAACTTTGGTCTTTGTTTGACGGTAGATAATTGCCAAGATGGCCACCGAGTGGACAGACGTTTCTAGAAGGATTTTTTTTATCTGTCAGCGAGCTGTGAGCAGCAAAATCATGTTTAAAAGTGTAAAAACAGGAACTTTCTAGACCAAATTCTAATAGATCATAATATTGCTACGTAGAAGAGGCAGGTGGACTTATTTATAGGCGCATTGATAAAAATCCAATTCATTAGTCATCCATGTCACCTGTTTTTAAACAAACAGTAGAAAAAAATGCCCAAGATGGAAAAAAAGAGCGAAGAAGCACAAAATGAACAAAACAAACCAAGCCTCAGAATTACAACAGAAACCTCACAGAGAACAAATGAATATGAGAGATTTAGAACAATCTAATAACATGTGTGTTAGTGTTCAGGTGAGTGTGTGAGTCTTATCTTAATATCCAGACTGGATTGTTATCGGAAGCAGTGGCTCAGTGATGGAACTGGTTGTGAAAAATACACTTAGCCTACAGTCACATTACAAGCCTGATTGGTCAATTCAGATTTTTACTCAGATTGGATTTGCCTATCTTGGTGATTCACCTTCATCATTACAAGTGTAACGTGAAGGCATCAGTCCTCTGAAAGGTCACGCATGCAGACACTGATACAGTTTTTCTCAAGTCATCTGCATCACAAACAAACAAAAAACATTTGTTTGGACACACTAGTAGTTAATGTATGCATCGCATTTTGCTCTGGAGGATCCGTTGGTCAGCTGTACACGATCAGGTCGAGAAGGAGGAAACCCGCACACCCCTGAACACATCAGATCTGTGTCATATTAAGACAAAAAAAAAATAAAAAATCAGATTTGGGTTTCTTCAGCCTGGTAATGTGAACGTAGCCATGTATCACAGGTATAAAAATGTTGTAGGTGTTGTAGAATTGAGCTATATCATTAAATCATCTTGTGAGTTGTACCATTAAATTGTCTTGTGATATCTGTAGTTAATGAGTGGTGTGGTTGAATTGACCATGTGAGTTACATCTTTAAATCACTCTTGAGTCTGAGTGTAGTTAAATTGTCTTGTGATTACTGTAGTCACTTTCCCTCTTGGCATGTAGAATAATGATACAACATCTAATTTCTATTCTATCTCAATCCCATCTGATGGCTGAGAGCCATTCTGACCTTGGCTAAAATTCCACATCAGTGTTTAAGATCCTCCTTCCTGACAGATGAGCATGGACGAGTCCATCTCCTGCTCTGTGGCCCTCCCACCCGGCTGACACACAGGGATCGTGATGAATCGGCCGCTCGGCGTGCCCAGATTGTTTTCTAACGTTTAATTCAGTTTCTTCCTGTGCTTGGATGAACAGCGCTGCCTTATGGATTTCTGTCCTAATGTACTTCTGCAGGTAGAGAAGGGGTGGAGATGGAGATGGAGGGGGGAGTCTCAGCAAGCCCGGGAAATTATGGAGGCTCGGATCGATACTCAAGGTCACGACCCCCCCAGTGCCCTGTGTCTCTCCACCCTTTACAATTCACCAGTGGATTTGGTCTCTCCACCCTAACAAGAAAGAAAGACTTTTTTTTCTTTCTGTCCACTTTTAATATTTCTCATTTCATTTCCTTTCATTTTTTTCTCCATCTTTTTCCCTGCCTCTCCTCCATCCTTTCTTCTTATGTCCTATTTCTTCCATGCTCTTTGTCTCATTTCATTGTCAACCACCAAATCTCTCTGTCTCTCTCTTTTCAGTCCTCTTTCTTATTCTTATGTCTATACTTTCCCTTCATCAGACTGCCTCTTTTGAACGCTTTTATTGTCTCTAATCTGTTCCTCTGTTAAATCATTTAGAACAAATTGCAGAACAAAATCAAATGAGATCTTACATCCAGGGTTTAAATCAGGTGGGTAGTTTTGGTGATCAATTAATGCTATCTTCATGAACATTGTTGTAAGTATTTTCTATAAATCACACTAATAGACAGATGACCCCAAGACAGCTACATGCTACACTAACCCCATGACCCCCCTTCCATCATTCTGACCCTGATTTCTTTTCAGTAATGATGCATTAACCTTTATGTAGCCTAGATGTTTGCCCTTGTGCTTTTTTCCTGCTAAAACTTTAAATTTAGTTATTCACAGTTTCATGTGACCTGGTTAAATAATCACCAGCATGTGTTACAAGATGGACACAACAGCAGCTTGTCAATCCATGTGCTGAAGCTTTATTAAAACAATGCTGACAACAACCAAAACACAGTCCAGAATGAAACTTTAAAAGCAGCATATGTCAATTCAAGCATATCTGTAAATACAGTAAGCAAATAAGTGATACAGTAATCCATCCATTATATTATCACACCTCTTATCTGTACACCCTGGGTAGGTCAGCAATCTCTCACAGGGATAACACAGAGATGAACAACCATTCACTCTCACATTCACACCTGTGGCAATTTAGAGTAGCCAGTCAACCTAAACTGCATGTCTGTGGGAGGAAACCGGATTACCCGGAGGAAACCCACACAGGCACAGAGAGAACATACAAACTCCACACAGGCCCTAGTTGATTGGGAGGTTCGAATCCAGAACATTCTTTCTGTGAGCCAACAGTGCTGACCACTGCAGCACCGTGCCACCTACATAGGAGACTGTTCTGGAAAACACAATAATATGGCTTGGACTTACCAGTACAATGGCAAGACTTTGCAACGATCATGTGAACATTGAGTTGAACTGCGTGAACTGCCCCTCTAGATCTGTTACTCAGATAGTACAGGTGCCCTTAAAGAAACTGATTCATTAGACAAGAGACCAAGATGCTCTTTGCTGTGACTTGAACATACTCTTGAACATACTCTTCCCAGTTGATCAGCTCTAGAAGCTCTCAATCCCAGCACTTCAAATCCACTGCAGGTAGCTGGGGGCTATCACCAACTTCAAGATTGTGGCGGTGACTTGGCCTTGCAGTCTTCCTCTAGGTCTGGTACTTGGATGGTCCAGGTGTTCTCAAAGAAACTCATTACAGAAGGGTATAAGATGTCCTGTGTTCATGAGTGTTCCTCGTGACTGTACCAATTCTATTTGATGAGGTAAAGCAACTGTTGATTCTGATCCTTAAAATTTGCCATAGATGGTGTGGATGCCTTTAAAAACAATTCTCCCTTAGAGAAGGGTCTAAGATGTCCCCTGGTTTGTTCCTGACTCTGGAACTTAGGACACTGAATGATCACTAGAGGTTGGAGAATGAAAATATCATTGTCCAACACAGATATCCTAAAGATTTGCACTTCCCTAAAACTGTAAATTCCCAAGCACTAATTCCCTAAGATGGTGGCTTGGTGGTGCAGTGGTTAGCACTGTCGCCTCACAGCAAGACGGCCCAGGGTCCGATCCCTGAGTTGACCAGGATGCCTTTCTGTGTGGATTTTGCATGTTCTCCCCATCCCTGAGTGGGTTTCCTCTTGGTGCTTTGGTTTCCCAAAGACATGTGGATTAGGTTGATTGGCTTCTCTAAATTGCCCATGACTGTGAATGGTCATGGGATGCAAGACTGGGGACCTTGTTGGGCTGTAACAGGCCACCCCTTCCATGAATCAACAAACTCATTATACTCGGTATGCTGGGGTTGTTGCGCCGTAGAGTCAGATTACAACTGTGGCTGGATGATGATGAAGTACCTAAGAATTAACGTTGTTATCATGAAGGACTCTTATTTACACTCTACTCACATTAAACATCCTTGCAATACACTTAGTACAATTCCCTTTTGAGTATGGTTCCTCTAACGGGTTCTTCCTCGTGTCATCTCAGGAACTTTTCCACACCACTGTTGCCACTGGCTTGCACATTAGGGATTTGTGTCCTTGTGTCCTGTGTCCACATTAGGCATTGCTGTCCTTCATCCTTAGCCTGTTCTGTCTTTGCTCTCTAAATGGAGAGGTTTCTCTTGCCATGAGAAAATGGCCACCTCTGTGTGCGAGTACTGAGAAGGGGCCACAATCAAGTGACACTAAACCCTTTACAAGCGTTAGCAATCGTCGGCGGATTTGTACAATGACCGGTAAACTGTCTAAATTGCATGCTGTTTTGTCTTCACCAAAGCTTTAGCCCTGTCACCTTTCAATGTCTCACACACACATTACCCGGTCTGTCAAAGTGGCCTTTTCTTCACTGCAGACCCTCATCACCATCATCACCACCATCATTACTGTCATCCTCGCTGTCCTTCAACAAACTTTCCCTTTATTTTTTCTGCTGTTTTTTTTCTCTCCTCCCCTTATATCACCAAGAGAAAAAAATTACCCTTTTATTTTGTTGTGGCCGTAAAATTACAGGATCGGGAGGGGGAAAATTGGACAGTGTTTTCTGCCACGGAAATCAATTTTCTTTCTCTCACGTATGATCAACATGTCAGAGGCATCAGGCTCGAAATGGCCGCTAACATCAGGCTGGGCATGGCCACAAAAAAAAATAACAACAACAAAACCCTTCTGTCTTAGTGTTCACTACAACGGACTTCCAGCAGGATGGAACCGAACGAGCCACCGACACAGCTGGAAATTATAGAGGCCCTGAAACAAAACGTCTCCAAATGACAGTGTAAAGCTTTTTTCTAGACTACCTTTGACATTTTGTAACCTAACAGCTAACAGGCATATGCTACCGTTCCACCATTCTCACTCATCTTTCATCAGAGATTAATGAAATGCATATGACTTTATAAGTTACAATTTTACACTCTAGAATTTCTGTATTCCTCAATATGGCCGAACAAAGTTTGGTTATCGATCAATGCTAACTGTAAATACAGTGTAATTTTTAAAAATGCTTGTGTCAGTTATTAGCTCATGCATGGTGTCAATCTTTGTCAACTTTCCCAGTTGCCTAGCAACCACCTTCTATGGATTCTAACCACTCATCAAGCTTCCAATTTCCAGTTAAACACAAAGGACTATCAAACTTTACCCATCAATCACACTCTAGTACATCACATTAACTGCCATAACAATTTCAGAGCCATATTAAGAATTTTAGGACCATACTGAGAATTCTAGAGCCACAGTGAGAATTCAAGAGCTGCCAGGATAATTCTAGAGCCACAATGAGGATTATAGAACTGTTACAAATTTTAGAGCTATACTGATCCTTCTTGAACCACAGTGAGAAGTTTCTCACGTTCTCAAAAATTTCAAAACCACTAAGAGTAATTATTATAATTCCAGTACTACACTGAGCATTCTAGAACCCCTATGAGAAGGTTGTCATCATCATCGTCGTTGTCATCGTTGTTGTCGCCGTCGTCCTCATCGTAGTTGTCCTCATCGTCACCATTGTCATCACCAATGTTGACATCATCATCATCATTAGCTGCTTTATGCTAGCCATGGTCACGGAAAATTTTAGAACCACACTGTGAACTCTAGAACCACAAAGGGAATTATATAACTGTTTCCAGAATCACACTAAGAACCACACTTTAAAGCCACACTGGTAGTTCTAGAACCACGCCAAACATTTTAAAACCACAAAGGATTTTTGAGCCAAACTGAGAACCCCAGAAACTCACTGACAATGTGTGACTTAGAGGCACCCTAATAACTCTAGAACCACGCTGGTCACTAAAACTGCTGTGAAATTCTAATTAAGAATTCTAAGCCTAAGACCCACACTAACGATTTTAGAGCCACGCTGTGACGGCTCAGAGGCGGAATAAGGCAGAACCGTCCATTATTTTTATAAATTTTAGAGTCGCACTCAGAATTTTAGAACCGCAACAATAATTCTTCATTCTAGTATAAGAATTCCAAAACCACTAAGGATTTCACAGCCACACTGCGATTTATAGAATCCTTAAGGATTCAAAAGCCACATTAATGGATCCAAATCCACAACTAGAATTATAGAAAGGCTAAGAATACTTGGTCCACATCATAAATTTTAGAACCACGATGAGAATTTTTTTTTTTTTTACTTGTAGCACCACATTTATGAAACGTTCTCATTTTTCCAAAATTCTTTGTGCTCATGCAGGAATGAGCTAAGATGCCTGTCTCTCTCTCTCTCTGTTTTTTTTTCAGAACAGGACGAAGGACATGCTCCGTGTCCTCTGTTTGCACAAGTTAAAAGGTTTGTTCGTTTGTCACTCCACGCAGCCGAAAACGTGTGGAACTCTGGGGAAAACGTAAGTGATGGAAGACTCCTGAAAGAAACAGTGATGGAAAACAAAGCTAGAGAAAAGAAATGTCTGTGTTCGTTCGGCCGTGTTTCAGTTCCAGCGAGCGCTTTGTGTGCTGTAGAGGCCGAGACGCAGCAGAGTGAAATGAAGAGTCCATCGAGGACGTGATCACAAATCCCTCAGTGACTATACCACAGCAAGATTACATTTTTTACTTAGTAAGGAACAACACATCATACTTTTATCTGTTTATAGTTACTGTGGTTGTTATGGTTATTGTAGACTTGTAAATCTTTTAAATAGCTCAGTAGAAGAGGATTAACGATGTCCGGTCACCAAGTAGTTTGTTTGAAAAGTACTGGAACAGAAAAACAAACAAACAAATGTGACAAAAAGTATAACAAAAAATATTTGTTTTATTTGAATAAGATTTTAATCATTAATATTTGATGACAAATTAATAAGCTGAGTAAATGAAAGCAAATAAATAAAATGTAAACACAAATAAATTGATGAAATAAATGAGTAAATTGAACTGAATCAAAAAGTGATTAAAATATTTATACATTTATGAAATAATTAATTGTATAAAAATAATTAAAATTGAATAATAATTAAGCAATTAAATAAATAAGCACATTCAATAAGTAAGTGAATACAAAATATACAAATAAAATGACTAAACAAAGATTAAACAGAGAAACAAACAAAATAAATGAGCAAACAGAATTGGTTAACAAACAAACTAACTAACTAACTAACTAATAAATACAAGTTTTTGTTTATGCATACTTGTTGTGAGCATGTATGTGTGTGTGTGTATGTGTGTGTGTGTGTGTTTTACCCAGTTGTGTTTCCAAATGAATCACAGAACATGCATCTCTATGGCGTATCCCAGCATGCACCTGGCTCCAGCCGGAGAGCACCAGCGCTTATTACATTTGTGATTCTTCAAAGAGTTTGCCTCCTATTGATTTTGTGTCAAGGTTGGCCGCTCGTTTTTAAAGGCGGCCGCGGCGACTTGAAACGCGCCGTGTTCAAATGGAGAGCCTGCAACCTTGAGCTGAAGAAAGAATGAACAAAAAATAAGGGAGAAAGAATGAAGAAAACACACACACACAGACACACACACACACGTATACAATAGGAGGAGTCGGGTGAGTGCACTGAGCAGCTTCTCATGTTGTGTGAAGTCAAGAAAGAGAAAAGAGAGAGAGTGAGAGAGAGAGAGAGAGAGAGAGTGAGAGAGAGAGTACGAGAGCACTTCATCCCAAACAAAGCAGTCTGGAGTGACAGATAAAGGACCCGTACAGATGGAGGAAGACACTCGGCTCCGTCCCGAATCACTCTGTCTGTCCACTAGAGAAGGTCATGAGGTGAAAGTGTGGATGCTGAATACGGACATGAGTTTACTCTACCGCTTCAGGCTAGCTCTGTATTTCCTTCTAGCAGTTTTGTCAGAACCTGGAAAAAAGTAAGCTAGCAAGAGAAAATCACACTAGCTTCCACTTACCAACACAACTACAGAGTAAAAGTTAACCTAGAGAGTGAAATCTAACTAGCAGTCGAGCTAACATCCTGAGTAAAAGCAGGTCCTGAAAGCTAACGTACATGCTGAATTAAACTAGTGAGCGAAAGCTAACCTAGGAAGTAAAAATTCAACAAGCAAAATTAAACTTCACAAAATAAGCCAACTAACACAGAAAAGGCAACTACTGACTGCAAGCTAAACAACGAGCACCTGGACTCAGAGCGTACTGAGCGAGAAGAACTGAACAAGTAGCAAGTAAAGCTAACCGAACCATGTGAAAGCTGAACAAACATGCAGTACATAACTAGCAAGCAGAAACTAACTAGTAAACAAAAGCTAGCTAGTGACTGAGCTAACCCAGGGAGTAAAGTGTGAGACTACAGAGTGAAATCCGAATGTCAGGAGCAAACTCGTCTACTGAGTGAAAGGCTTTCAGCCCAACCTCGGCTCTAGGTGGCAGCACTGGACGTTGGAATTCCAACGTCAAACCGACGTTACACCAGGCTGACTGTAAAATCCATCCTACGGAAAATCAGCTTCCAGTGTAAAACAGGGTTCCAAATAGCTACACCGCTGCACTGGTGTACAGTAATACAGAACCTCACTGCTGCTCCAGCTGACTGCTTCGTTTTTAACGTCGCACTTTTACAATAAGATGTTTGCTGTTGTTGACTTTTTGCAATCGAAATGAAATTGAACAGAAAGAGAACGAATTTCCGTCTTTTGTTTTTTTTTTCTGTTTTCTTAATTTAAGTGTTCTATTTAACATAATAAAAAAGATCACGTCAGCTTAAGACGCTGAGTAATTGGGTAAAGCTCTGATATGACACGATTTGAAGTGGAATAATTGGGAAAAGCAACGGACATGACACAAGAGTTCAAGTTAAATCAACTACATTTTTAAGGCAACTGGTTTCCTCAAAGTGTTTATGTAAATCCAGCGTGTACGGGCTCGCAGTGGGGCTCTGAGCGTTAGCGGCTGTGGCACAATCCGTTAAATCGAAATGAGTGTGTCGGAGGTAAGATGTTTTATATGACACAATGTATTCATAATGAATATAAATATAATAAATATTAAATATCTCGAACTATCCGTGAATATTAAAATGAGATCGCTGTAAAACAGCTCATGTCCATGGGTTTTCTTTCTTCGATCATTTCTGTGTTAGCAGCGGTGCGTATCAGGCGACTGACAGTACGCAGGATGACGTCAACTGTTGTATGGAAGTAAATATTTCTACAGCCGTAAACACATCAGACTAAAAGTTAAATTTATCAATCAGAATGTAACCAGCGAGTGAAAGCTAAGTTAGTGTGTGAAGGCTGATGTAGCATGCTCACAAAAAAACCTCAAATAAAACCTAATCTAATGAGCAAAAGCTAACAAGAGTAAAAGCTAACCTTAATAAACCGAGTTTGACTAATGAGTGAAATCCAGTTTAATACGGTAAACGTAAGAAGTGAGCGATCCAAGCGCGTGAAAACTGTAACTAGCAGGGAAACCCTAACCTGGTAAGCAACACCTTCCTAGTGACGGAAAGTTATCTTAAACTAAAGCTAAGTAGAGAATGAGAGCTTACCTCAATGAGCAGCATTGTACTGGTGACTGAAAGCTAATCTAATGTCAAAAAACGTACATAATGTGCTAAAAGTAGCCAGCGGCAGCTAACTAGCAAACAAAAGCCGACTGAAAGTTGAAATGCTCGCCTATTGTGTTCAGTTCAGCTTTTGTTTACTATCATTAAAAAAGCATCTCCTAGTTAATATCTTCATATTTTATCACTCTGCATAAAAATAGAAAGGTTTTATTTTTCTCTGCCGAGTTTCTCTGAACGAAGCAGCGCTCAGTTTCCAAAACACAAACGAGGGTGCATTCAATAAACCCCTCAATTTCCAAACCGTCCAATGAAATGGTTTTATCATTCTCTACACTCTCTAAACTTCCATCAAACCATTAGAGGTTTTCAACTCTGCGTGCATGTGTGCGTGTGTGTGTGTGTGTGTGTGTGTGTGTGTGTGTGTGTGTGTTAAATTATTAAAGCTGGCGAGTGTGTGACAGGAGCACAAAAGACCAGAGAAATGACAGCAGTGTCAGAGCATGGCACACAGATCTGACATGACAAGCCAGCAACATGCAAGGATGGTGTGTGTTTGTGTGTGTGTGTGTGTGTGTGTGTGTGTGTGTGTGTATGTGTGTATGTGTGTGTGTGTAGATTATGTATGTGTGTATGCTAGAGTTCAAGTGTGAAAATACACTGGAGTGATCTGCAACTATGGAGTGATCTCTCTCTCTCTCACACACACACACACACACACACACACACACACACACACACACACACAAACACACTCTCTCTTTCTCTCTCTCTCTCTCTCTCTCTCTCTCTCTCTCAATCTTTCCTTTCTTACACTTGCTGGGTCGTTCTCGCCTGTTGGCCGATCAATACCACCAATTCTGGGAGAAACACGATGTTTCCATGGCAACCAAGCCACCAGTTCTGTGCAGGAGGTTGATGGTGCATATGTGTGATTGTGTGTGTGTGTGTGTGTGTGTGTGTGTGTAGGTGTTATCAGGGAAAATGCAGATAAATGTTTGAAGGAAAATGCTCCTAACACCTCCTAACAGATCGTGGGATAAATAATCGCTTAAACCACAGCGCTGTTGAATTCTGCACTCTGATTGGTCAGAATGTGTTGATTAGTTTTCTATAACAGCAGCTCTGACAGTAGCGCAGGTTTATATTAACGCTCTCGTTCTAATACGTTATGGTGTCTATAGAAACCGCTCATTCACAGGGACGTGTACGGCTGAAGCGCCACATAAACGGATTTAAAAAATATGTGTAATTGTTGATATGAAGGAGATGTTTATGTAACATGTATGAAGGAGTCTGCAGTGTCAGCGCTGTGTAACAGTCAGAGGTAAAGCTGGAACTTTTCTGACGTCTTCAGGACAGAGGGGTTTACACTGCTTTGCGGTTTCCATAGCAACATGACAAGCAGCGTTTCATTGTGAGAGAAAAAAGAGAGGCTGGTGAGGGAAAGACTGTTTATAGCTGCTATAACATAAGTGAGAACAGGAACTAACATTAAATATAGCTATAAACATTGTAAAGTAGAAATTGTTGGCAGATTGCTGTGGTATAAGAGGAATAAAACGTACTTTTTAATCGGAGTAAACATCCTGGGTGATGCAGTAAAGGTGCGTTTCCTTTCTCAAGCTTTTAAAATGATTCAAAAAAACAAAAGTGGTTAAAATAATAATAATAATAATAATAATAATAATAATAATAATAATAATAAAAGATATGCTAGAGGAAAGATAGAAAGATTTGGGGAAAAGCAAATATCTATTAAGATGTAATAATGTTTAATGACTAAAGTTCCATGTTTGTTTACATGTTTGTCCTTTTTATTTAATTTTTTTGTATTTTAATATTATGAATTATTATTTCTTTAATATGTCATTTATTTATTTATTTCATTTTTGACTTCTGAAATTTGTGAATTTCAAACATTATACAAATAAAGTTAATAACGCTTCAGCATTTCATCAAATTTTATACTTCATTTAATTAAATGCCATTTTTAAACTTTATGTATTAAACAACAATATTTTTTACATGTGGACAGAACCTTTTAATTTAAGGATATTTAACTATTTTTGCTTGTGTCACTGGGAAATAATGAGTATATTATAATTATTATTATTATTATTATTATTATTATTATTATAAAGTGCACAAGATGTGGTTTAATGCGTGTGCTTAGTGTACAGTGCTGAACGTGATGTTTCGTGCCTCAGCAGTGTCTCTATAATAAATAAATCCTGAACTCTAAACACTGACCAGCGGCTTCTTGTTCCGACTGTTTGCTTTGGAGTGGAAACATGGAGACACACAGAGACGGCAGGGTTATTTTTCCCTCCAGGTGCAGAATGTCGGGTCAAAACTGCTCATAAAACTTGGATGGAGGAAGATGGAGCGGTGATCGGCTGCGTCCCAAACGCAGCTCTCCTCCCTGCACTGGGCTGTGAGTGTTCAGACATGTTTCTGACAGCGCTGGAGGGGAAGAACCTTCCACAGATCTGTCTTCTGTACACTCTCGCTCTGAGCCAGAGAGAGAGAGAGAGAGAGAGAGAGAGAGAGAGAATGAGAGAGAGAGAGAGAGAGAGAGAGAGAGAGAGTGAGAGAGAGAGAGAGAGAGAGAGAGAGAGTGAGACTGAGAGAGAGAGAGAGAGAGAGAGGGAGAATGAGAGAGAGAGAGAGAGAGATATTCTTACGCTGGGTTGAAAAACATGCTTCCTCAAGGGTTCTGCAGATGATTCATGTTCTCGGTTCCTACATTCTTAAAAATAAAGGTGCCAGTAAAGATTCTTCAGAGTGATGCCGTATGAGAAGCTGTGTCTTTTTCCCTGAACAACTGTACAAGAACTTTCTTGGGTCTTCAACAATGTTTTGTTGTTGTTTTCCTTCACACAATTTTACTGGGATTTTTTT
>JAQQZX010000038.1:1238811-1250001 GCA_030068355.1 Notoglanidium maculatum
GAAAACCTTGATAGACAGACAAATCAATAGACAGTTTCATACATAGATAGATAGATAGATAGATAGATAGATAGATAAGAATAGGCATCATAGGCATCTCTTTTGTTCATTATCAGCATTTCTCTTTCTCTCTCACACATACACATACATACACACATATTCTCATCCGCTCTCCTCCCTCTTCTTCCCTACATCGCTTCATCCCCTCCTTTCTCTCTCTCTCTCTCTCTCTCTCTCTCAGCATCACGTGTGTTTCTCTCTGAATGAGAGCGAAGCGTGAAGCTGCCTCATTCCTCAGGGCTTTCGGCTCATCCCGGATCTCGCTTTCTTTCTTTCTCTCCTCTCTCTTTTCCTCTCAAACACACACACACACACACACACACACACACACACACACACACACACACACACAGAGGCAGGCAGGGGGGCTTCCTCTGTCCCAGACACGCTGTCTGCCTCGCTCGTCTGGGACAGAAGAGCGAGAGAGTGACGGAAGAGAACGGTAGACAGAGAGAGGAGGACAGAGGAGGAGAGTAAAACCATGCTTCTGCATTCATGGGCATCAGCTCAAGGTTGAGTGAGGGAAGAGATGGAAAATGGAGAGAGAGAGAAGAGGAGGATGAGGAGCTGAGGCGAGAGAGTACAGCGTGCCTGTCTTCATTCCTTCGAAGAGGCTGCTGCTGCTGCAGATCTCGCTCTCTCTCTCTCTCTCTCTCTCTCTGTCTCTCTCATCTGTCCATACTGAGGATGCTCCGCTAACCGTCATCTCCGTGGTTTAGCGTGATAACCTGCAGCGCCTCCTGCGTGCTAGCTTCAAAAGAATAACGTGGCTGGATTTATCACACTTTTCCAAGGATCGCCTCAGGTATGCTTTCCTTTCTTCGTCTCTTCCTTTTATTCTGCCTTTCTTCTTTGATTCAAGCAGCTCATGTTTTCTTGTTGCTTTGACATCATCTGGAATTTCTCATGCTGGATGTGTAGCTGCACTGGAATGACACTAAGGTTTATTCTTGCTAATACAGAATAATTCGGAAAGGATTTACATGCATGTTGCGCACAATTTCTCACTGTTGCATGAGACACATCAACGTGGCTTCTTGCATCTCACACACACATACAAACACACACACATACACAGGCGACCATCCGTGTTTTCTCAATGGGTCAAATTTGAAAGCTGTGATCCTCCTCTGGAGAAATCCTCCTGACCCAAGGGAATGTCACGTATATATATCCGGCACGGCTGATACGTATTATATACACACAGAGGAATTAGCACACGTTCGGCTGAGTGCTCAGGCTCGGTCGACACCCTGGGCAGCCATGATTGTTTTGGTTAATTCATGGAAGTAGATGAGGAAGTAAAAGGTAATAATTGGATGCTTGATTGGAGGTGAAATGGGAAGGAAGGGGAGGGAAGGAGGGAGGGAGGGAGGGGGCTACTCAGGGTGACGGCAGAATGGAAAATGAGCAAGAAGTCATAAAGGGTAGTAGTAGGTGGGTGGGGCTCTTCTTTCTCTTTCTTTTCCGCTCTCCAGTCTCTGGACCCTCTTGCTTTTTGGCAAACATGTAGAGCATCGAGTTTTGATAGGATCTAGATCAGAATGCCTGTGCATACATGTGGTTTTAAGACATATAAGACTCTTAAACTCTTATCCAGAGTAGTTTTAAGGTTATCCACGTGACAAATGTCTCACACAAACCCATATACATGTGATACAGGGATAAATCCTGACACTTCTCTGCCTTCGGCTAGTTTACACAAGAAAAAAGGAAAAAGGAAAGAGGGGAAGAAAGAGAACAGGAATAAGGTCTAATGAGCTTTGCTTTTATTGGAACTGTTGCACAGCAGTCAGTAGCAATAAATCAGAGTGTCTGCACTGAAGGACTGAATTCTTAACCAACCGAGAAACAGATAAACAAATTAATCAGTCTGGTTAACAAATTAGAACCATTATCAATCTTGTTTCAAGGGTTTGACAAAATTTTCATTGATCAAAGAGTTTGGATTTAACACTGTAAAAGTGAAAATTTGTGCCTGATATGAGGTAGCTGATTTTGTGAAAAATAAATTTGTTCACTCAAAAACAGTTTACATGGTTTTGAGAAAATCATGAGGCAGTTTTCTCCAAGCTGAATAGCTTATCTGAGATCAAGCTTTGATCTTGAACATTTTACTCGAGTCATGCTTAGATCCTAAACTATTTACTTGAGTCATTCAATTTAAAATCACTTTCTTGTAAAAGTTTGAAGCACTTTATTGACCATTGGTATGGATATGTGTTCTCCCTATGGCTATGTAGGTTTCCTTTAGGTTCTTCAGGTTTATCCCACTTCCCAAAGCCATGCAAGTAGGTGGACTATTGACTCAAATTGTCCCTTGATGTGAACAAGGCACTGTGTGTATGGTGTCATAAGATGGACAGGCATAGCATCCAGGGTGTATTCCTGATTCATATCAAGTGTTCCCTGGATCGACTCTGGATCCATTGTGCCCAGGATAAAGCGCTTACTGAAGATAAATGAATAAATGAATTCTGAGAATTAGCACAGCATGGTGTAGTAGTATTGGGTTGTAGAGGAGCTATAGATTATGATCATTTTGTTTCAGTGTGACATAATGCCATATTTCTTTTTCTCTTTACAGACACGCCAGGCCAGCTGTGAAAAAGACGTTTGGATTTTCCTACTATAAGGATATACACAATTTTTGCTTGGCACGGCAGCTTCTAAGGGCATATTTCTCTTTTCTCTTCTTTTATCCCTCAGGGTTGACTTCAAAAAAGTATTTTTGGTCTGTTGGTTGTTGATCTCTGCTGGATTTAACACCACTTCTGCATTGCTGCATTTGGAATGCAAACACACTAACCTATTGCCCTCCATGGTTTCTGCCCATGTAAAAAAGCTATCATCTTACATTTTTAAGATTTGCAAAGGAATGTTTACAAAGAAACTGGCAAATACCACTAAAAAGAAAGAGAGTAGCGAAAACAAAAAAGATCCTAAGATATCCCCTGAACTGCATGCTCGAAATCAGACTTTTTCCACCACATTGAAAAGCACAGTCAAAAAGATATCTAAATGTTCTTCTGCACGCAACCTATCTATTGAGGAAGACAACGGCAGGAACGACTGCTCTTCCCTTTCTCCCACATTCAGTTACCGTGTAGCAATTGCTAATGGACTTCAAAAGAATGCTCTTCTATTGAACAATAATGAATTTCATGAAGTGTTATCCATCGATAGTAGTTATACTGACTCTTTAAACGAGGCCAAACTTATCCATAGATTTGATGAACAAAAAGCTTACACAATGCCAGTAAGAAGGAATAGGAAGAGTATGATTAGTTTGGCACCTTCTGATGGCAGCTCAGAGGGGGAACGTGGAGAACGAAGCAGTCTCCACACTCTTCGACTAGGTGCTCTGAAAAAGCTCCGGAAATGGAAGAAGAGTCAAGAATGTGTTTCTTCAGATTCCTCAGAGGCTAGCACCTGGAGGAAGACACTTGGAATTAGGAGCAAGTCTCTGGATCGGGCTGGGAGGCAGCAGAAATCAACCACCCTGGAACCGGGATCCAGCTCCACAGGCTGCATCAGTCAGACCCAAGATGTCATGGAAATGATCTTCAAGGAGCTTCAGGGAATCAGCCAGATTGAGTCAGAGCTCTCAGAGCTTAGAGGGCATGTTAATGCTTTGAAAAGCTCCATCGATGAGATCTCCAGCAGTGTGGAGGTGGTACAGAGTGAAATTGAGCAGCTTCGCTCAGGATTTGTACAATCCAGACGAGAGACACGAGACATCCATGACTACATCAGACAGTTAAGCCACCAGACCAACAAAGCTACTTTGAGATTCCTAAACGTGCCTGAGGAAAAATTTGAAAGAACCGATGAACTCATTTATCACATTTTAAAAGAGAAAATGGGTTTTGTTGAAGCACACAAGACACTTAAAATTGAACTTGCCCATCGACTGGGGCAACAAAGAGAATGTTCAAGTGCAAAACCTCGTCCTATTATAGTTATTTTTTCAAATCCTCAAGACAGGGATTTAGTTTTGAAAAAGTGTTATAAGCTCAAAGGTACTGGAATATCAATCTCAACGGATAGTCTTGAACAAGAGTCCAAAGACAGGAAAGATCGGGGGATGACCTCTTCTCAGACCTATGAAAGCATGGACATGAAAGTGTCAAGTGCCAAAGACAAGGCCGAGAGTGATGACTGGGACTCAATGGACAGCGATAAAGAACTAGATGAATTAAACAAAAACAAATATGCAATTGTGCCCAAACCACCTCAGAAAACTAAATCTGACAAAAAAAAGCCTCACGATCACAGGCGGTCTACAGATGACACCACATACTCGGTGCATTATGCTGATGATGCTGTTTACGATGACAAGCAAAACAAATCTTACTATTCTGACATGACTCCAGGATGGCTCTCCCAGAGTGATTACTCCACTCCAAAGCTCAGTCGCTCAGAATCTGACTGCTCCAAACTGTGCCCGTCTTACTCTGAAGATTTCTCTGAGAGCCAGTACTTTAGCAGAGTCAATGGATGCTCCCTGCTCTCTTCATCAGATCAGGAGCTCTGGCAACGTAAACAGGAAGACATGGCTTCTTCCTGGTATGCAAGCCCGCCCAGTCAAACACTCAGTCAGGAAAACCCGCAGTATGTGGAGCACAATGAAGTTGAGACCACTGAGACCATTGACAGTGGTGTCAGTAATGGTCTGGTGTGTATATCAGGGGATAGAAGTCACTATAGTGGCTCTCAACTTTCTCTACAAGGTGACCTTTCACCTTGGAAAGACTGGCATCACCTTGAACAAGGAGCTGACTCAGGCTTGGACGCCTCAACAGAACAAAATATAGTCTCAGAAATCAGTAGCCCATTTGACCCTGCTGCGAACCCTGGCTTCCCTCAAAAAATTACAAAATGCCTCGAGGTCGATTTGCAATTTGAAGGTGAGACTTTTTTGACATTTGACAGTACACCTGAGACAACTCAAGAAGCAGACATGGAGACTGAGTTAGAACCTGAGCCAGAACCCGAACCAGAACCTGAGCCAGAACCTGAGATTGAAGCTGTAATAGAACCAATGAAAGTACCAGTGCAAATACCGGTGCAAGAACCAAAACCAGAAAAGAAGCCTAAGACCAAGCCGAAAACACAATCCAAGCCAGAATCTGCCCCTCAGACTCTGCAACGACAGGAGAATAAGGGGAATCAGCTCCAGCAAAACCAAAAGTCTTCCAGTATGTACCGTAGCCAGAGTGAGATCAGGGCTGAAAAGGTTGAGGAGGTTCCCAAATCCTGGAGCAGCAGACTGAGCATAGACTTGTCTGAAAAAACCTTCAGCTTTGGAGGTTTTGGCTCAACCTTACAGAGGGCAAAATCAGCTCTGGAAGTTGTCTGGAATAAGGGCTCTCAAAGCTCCAGTGCGCCTGCTGAAGAGCCGAGTACTATCCCATTTATAGGCCGCTTCAGGACTATGTCTCAGTCAACGGCCAATGATTCCAGCACCACTATTGACTCTGATGTCTACAATGAACCCTGTTACTACAAAGCTGATGAAGATGAAACCACGGAGCAACCTGTGGACAATGAGACACATTACGTTGAGGTGATGGAGCAGGTGCTAGCCACCCTCGAGAACAGAACAAATGCCAATGAGGCAGAGGATGAATACCAAGAAGATGAGTATGAAGTCTCACAGGAATATGACATTTTACAAGAAGGGAACCCAGTTTTGGAATACGACTGCAGCCTAGATGAGCAATATGATGAAGAATACAGTGAGGACTATGATGAAAACCAGATGACTGAGGACAGGGAGGAGTACGAGGCCATGATTGAATACATAGAAGAAACAGAGGAACCAACAGATGAGGCTGATGAACAAGAGGAGGAAGAAGCGGAAGTTGAGGCAGAGTTGCAAGATATGGCACAGGCACAAGGAGCAGAGGAGGGCAAAGAAATTGTGACTCAGGAAGATGAAAACAAAAATGTCACAGAAACTCCAGCACCAGTGGAAGAACCAGCACCCAAGAAAAGGATACGGCCAACATTTAAAGAAGCTGCTTTGAGAGCATATAGGAAGCAAATGGCTGAGCTTGAGCAGCAGATCCTGGCTGGAGGTAGGGACTTGCTCATTTGATCCCCCAAATGATTATTTCATACAGATTGAAGATACAGGTTTTATGACATGATAAGCAATAATCATGGCTGAGGAACAATTTAAAAGACAAGGTTCCATTTGTTTTCAGCAAACTTGGCAGGATGTACTTTGTGGTCAGACTATATTATTTTAAACCACAATGAAAGTAAAAAGCAGAAAGAGTCACTGACTAAATCATGTCTGAGTGGCTGTGCTTTAATGCTAGAAACCTCAGATTCTTTTGAAGGCTTTGAAGGTAGTCCGGGAAAGGGCTAAACATTGATTGCAGGTGTTTGATGTGGAAGATGATATTGGGCCTTTTAAATTTGCTATTGATTTATGTGTGTGTCTGAATGTGTGGTGGTGGTAGTGGGGACAGCGGTGTTATACTGTTTCAGTCAGAACTGTTGTTGGTGGACACCAATTTCACATATACAGCATTTCATCCACTTGAATGGCTTCCTGGTATGATCTCACCCTTATTGTGGTACTTTAGGCATGAGAGGACACAGCAATCACTCTTGGAGAGCATCCTGGTCCACTTCCAGTTGAACTCTAGTGCTACTTGTTTGGAGCAAGAAATTAACTTGACTGTGAATCAAACATATGTTTTGGGTTGCATATAACAAGATCTTGTAGTTACTAAATAAAGCCTCAAGGTGCAAAGTAGCCAAAGGACAGAGTTGCTGTTAAATGTGTTCTTGAGAATTGGACAAAACAAAAAGAGAAAATAAGCATTGGATGTGATGCACAAAACCTTTTAAGTGAGTCATTTACGTACTCATCTAGTTACCTTTTTCTACCTTGACCAAAGAATAAAAGGGTGTAACAAGTATGTTTTCAGTCCTACGCCAACATTATATTTAATCTTTGTTTGTTTAATTATGCTCAGTGTGAAACCAAAATAAGCCAAATTGGAAATGAACCAAAGGTATCAATTTTAAGTAGCAATGGACTCATATGTGCAGAAGCACCCTTAATGTAGTAAAATTGCAACAGTCCATTCATGCTTTTCATTGATTTATTGATTACTACTGAAAAAACCTATTTAATGGATCACCTGGTAGGTCATTACCAGACTCAATGGTTTCCTTCCAGCCACAGACAGACTAGTATCGGAATGTGAGGACTGACTACTTTGTGTGAGTATAACAAACTTGACAGTATGCATTTGTTGAGAGCACTTGAGTGGTGTGGAGTTTATTACAGTCAATCTAGGCAGCAGGGGAATTTCTGCCCTGCCTTACTCACTCTACAATCTGCCAGCTCTTGACCTAGATGTAAGACATACATTCAGAAAGCACAGTGACTTCACACTGCATGCTCTCATCCCTGGCAAGAATCTTGATGGAATGCTCTGTTTTACAAATCAGATCCTATCTTCACCATTTCCTCATATTTCCACTCCGATACATCTAACTCAACTCATTCAGGACCTGATAATTAGTTGATGAGTGGGTTATGAGGATTGGGTATTTTAGAGCATGTAAAGCATTACAATGACCTCTCCAGTGTTCAGTTAGCTTATAAACAATTAAACTTAATGAGAGGGAGATTTGGGTTTTTGTAGGTGTTCCTGTAGCATGAGTGGATGCATGCTGATTAAAAGGTGCAGTGCAGTGGCCTACCAATCGGGTAAAAGAGAGAAACAGTCCTGTAAACATGGCTGTGCCTGTTCTTCCTTGGATAGCCTAAAGACAACAATTGCTAAGAACAGTTTACACTGAAGTCTCAATCTGTCAACAGTTTATAACTTCAGTTTTAAAGACATAAAGTTAAAACTCTAATGATCTTCAAGCTCAAGTTCCTTTAAACACATTTAGCACTGCTTAAGCTTTATAGTATACACTTATAGGAGACAAATTATTTATAGAAAATTTTTATTATAACTCTATGGTCCCTGGTTCAATCCTGAGCTCAAATTTCTGTGCATGTTCTCCCTATGTCTGTATGGGTTTTCTATAGTTTTCTGGTTTCCTCCCACATCCCCAAACTAGCCAGTAGGTGGATTGGTACATATAAATTGGCCCTTGGTGTGAAAGAGTGTGGAAATGCATGTGCACAATGCCCTGCAATGGACTGTCATCCTAACCAGTGTGTATACCTGCCTTGCATCTAGTGTTCCTCGGATAGGCTGTGGAGCCGCCATGCCAAGGATAAAACACTTACCGAAGATGAATGAATGAGAATAATTCTGTAATGGTACAAGTGACAAATATGCTTCTTTTCCTCATATTATTCTGAAATTAGACACAACAGAGATCTGGACTGTTGGCTGTAAGATTCAGGATCCCAGTACCACCAAGTCTGAGCAAGGCCATTAACCCTCTCAACTAGATAAAAGCATCTTCCAAATAAGTAATCACATTTTATGTCACGATTAAAAGAAATAAATAATAATTTCATGAATGAACAGATGTTTCCAAAATATCTTGCATACCTGACAAACTGCATTCACTCCTGGTTTATTTATTTTGCACAGAGCTGGGAAGGAGCTGACACCTTAGAGCACCTTTGTGTTCCCTCATTTACTATCAGTTGCCTTATAATTATTTTAATGAGATCCCATGACTCATCTTGATGGCAAACACTGCCCAGGTTGAACTCTGAAAAAAAGATTAATGCTAATCCCTGAAGTTGAGGAAGCATTGATTTATTCAATGGCAACAAGAGCAACCACATTCACAAACTCCAAACTCTGCTTCTGCCAGCATTGTTTTTACTCCTCGTGTGGCAGCTAATTAGAGCAGGAAATAACACTTCTCATGGCTGATGGTCAGGACTTGAGAAAGACTAAGCGATAGCGTTATATATAAAATAGCCTATAAAAGGTTTGATGGTGCCACAAGGGTTAAGGCTTGCTGATTAGGGGGTCAGGGGTTTGAGCCCCCAGTGCCACCTGGTCTGCCACTGTTGGGCTCTTGGGTAAGGCCCTTAACCCTACCTGCTCAAACCCATCCACATTGACCCCATATAGAGGTGGGAAAAAGATGTGGATAACCAACCAACCATTAAATAGCTTGTAACCAGTGATAGCTGGTCTGGATATTGAATGGTAGGGCTAAGACTAATTTTACACCATGCGCACTTTCTAATTTGTTTCAAACTCATTTTTCAAATCTGTAATCAAGCTTTGTCTAAACACAATAAACAAGCATTGTAAACATTGTGTAATTTGTACTTTGATTGTACAATGTTATACTTAGTCAGTTCACTTCTAGTTTCTCTTTCAAAAGCGTTTTGGGAAAAGAAAAGTTGAAAAAACAAATTATCAATGAAATAATCCAACTTGTCTCTGTTAATAGTGTAAATGTGCAGAAAAAAAATTATCAACCATGGAAAAAATAAAATGATAAGCTAATAGCAGCCAGGATGGCTAGCTAGAAGAATATTTGACCTCTGTAGGTGAGGATTTACTGTTCATCAAGCAGCAAGAGTCCTTTAGCCAAAAATGTGGTTTAGTGACAACATTTGTTTGCCATTAAATGCATAAATATTATGAAAATGTAATAAGTATTTGAAATAGTATACAAAGTTTCGGTACAAAGTGATAACACTGGACATTAACGGTTTGGCCAATTGCAACCTTTTGATTTCCATTTTACAGTTGGATAAAGCTTTTATCCAAAGTGACCCACATTAATCAATTGCTAGAGCAGTCCTCTGAAGGTTTAAAACCTTCATTCCTAAATAAATCAACAAGGGTCAAGCTCCTGACCTCTGACCCTTGCAGTAACACCTCTGCTGCTATAAAGTTGATGGGATTTTTCAATAGGGAAGTGCAAAAGGGTCATTATGCTTCAGAGAGTGGAAAAGGAGTGGTGGCTTTGGGAATGTTCTTTGCATTTGGGAATGCAAAACCTTTAATACATAGTTCATTTTGTGAATGGACAAAACTAAAGTTTGGGAGAATATCTTCCTGAAAATTACCAAATATTTGGGAAGTAACAATGTACAATTACTTTAAGTCTCGCATACTTGACTTGAGATTTTCTTTCACCCAGTACTTGTAACATTTACTTGCTACATTTCAATAGAAAACTTCTACTTTCTACTAAATTCATTTTCCAATAGCACTATATTTCTTTCAAGAATCATGTACTTGTAAAGTCATAAAATACATTTTTGTGGATCTGGTCTAAATTTCTCTGTGAGAATGAGTCCTAATATCACTCACTGTAATCTGTCTGCTGCTATGTACGCTTTGTATTTATCACAGCAGTTTGCATGGTCAGGATTATTATCTTGCTTGGGTGGTATTGATTTTCTCTTACTTGCAATCTGTTATTAAATAGTGATAGTTGTGTGTCATCAGCATAGATAGGAGATAAGAGATCGATGATAGGAGAAACCTGATCATGGTGATTTAGTGTACTGGAAGAACAAGAGTGGACTGAGTACTGACCCCTGAGGGACTCCTGTAGTAACACTGTGAGGTAGTAAATCCGAATCTATACTTTTTATGTCTCTGCTGCTGAGTGTAGTATTTTTGTGTTGTCTGTCCCTTTGCCCGAGAGTCTTGTTAGTGCAATATCTCAAGAGCGAGTGGTCAAATGTTTGTAAGGTTGATATGGAATGATTATTTTAACCAACAGATGAACTTATAAGACATTGGAATTTATCCAAACAGGATCGAAATCACAGCAAGGTCAAATGTCTGAAATAATTTTTCTTCAATAGCTTCCTTCCTGTTTGAGGTATATTTAGGGTTATTTCTAGTGTGTACATTAGTAACAAGGACTAGGCTTGTTTGCAGTGGAAACATCCTGGAGTATGTGAAGCTGTACTTCAACTTTTACCAGATTTATTTATTTTGATGAGTAATTCCATTTTAATTTATGGTACTTTTATTACCGTTGCTTATTATACTGTAATTTTACTGTTTACTATAAAAGCTAACTGGCAGCACGGTGGTGTGATGGTTAGCACTGTCCTGGGTTCTTATCCGACCAAGAAGGTCCTGGGTTCGATCCCCAGGTCACCCAGGGTGCCTTTCTGTGTGGAGTTTGCATGTTCTCCCCATGCAT
>JAQQZX010000038.1:1253771-1266511 GCA_030068355.1 Notoglanidium maculatum
CACACACACACACACACACACACACACACACACACACACACACACACACACACACACACATTGTTTATCACATTTTAGTCATTTACTTACTTTGTATTTAGGGTGTTGCTTCTCTGACTAATCCCCTCTTTACCCACTCACTGACTTTCAGAGAGTCACGTTGTTCCATATTCTTTTTCATTTTCTTTTACTTGCCAGATGTAATGTCAGTCAGTGGGATGTTGACATTTTACAATTATTTTTTTCAAATACTCCAATTTATTCCAGAACTTCCAGAATTGTTTGGCTCAACCCTTGGTGTTCGTAATTAGTAAATACAGCAATGATCTCCTCTGTTTCTATTCTTGCTGCTTTTTTCTCCCATTCTCTCAGTCTCGTCCTTTCTTTCTTCCTCTCTGTTGCTTCATCTTTCTCTCTTACCATTTTCTTTTCCACATCTTTGCCTTTCAACCATCTTTTTAAAAAATGTCTCTCTCTGTCTCTCTCTCTCTCTCTGTCTGACCATTTTCCCATTTACCTTCTTAACATGCAATCTGAAATTGTGAAATAAGCATGTGTAATGGAAACACATGAATTTTGAAAAAAAAAAATTAATCAAATATTAGAAAAAAGTTTGAAAAAGCAATATCTCGCAAAACACATTTTTCAGTGCTACCCCACTGAAAAGAAAGAGTGCTTTGTAAGCGCTATTGCGAGAGAAGACGCTTTAAAAGAGGAGAAAACCCAGCTTTTACTGCAGAAAATCACTCAGTGGAAACAGAACATTCACTACTGTGTCCAATATTTTTAAATATGACTTCCTCCCTTTTCCTTTCCATTTGTCCCTGTCCATCTGTCCATCCTTTACCTCTGTAGCACTTCCAACATCTTGTTATCTATCTGCCTGTCTCTCTATCTCTATGTATGTTGTTTGCCAGTGCAGTAAATTTTGGCGCCCCTGTTTGAATGTGCAATGTCGTACACACCACTTTATTATTATGATATTAACAGCAGCTGATTCTGTGCTCCTTCCCAACAGAGCTGGCAGTATTCTTTATGGCATCGACAGCATGCCAGATTTACGGCGTAAGAGGACCGTGCCCATTGTCCGGGACCTGGTGAGTTCTCTGCTTCGACAGTGAGGGGTGTGTGTGTGTGTGTGTGTGTGTGTGTGTGTGTGTGTTATAATGCATCCTGTAGTCCCTGAAGACTGAACAGATCGACTTAATCTGTTCTGCTGTGAAAGTCTTGATTCAGCACTCACAATTTTATACAAACTATGGATTACACCAAACTAACCTGTATAATGTAACAAGGAAATTCTGGAGTGTGTTAACCATCATTTTCATCATTTTGTCTAATTGGATCAATGGCACTTACACAAAGGCATTTCTCTGTTTCTCATCACTTCTCAGACTAATGTAAAGTGAGCGAGCTAAACTGATGCAAATGAGTTACCCATTAATGTTTATTTTTACAGTCCTCAAATTACTGAGTATTCATATCTAAATAAATATCTGGTAAATTATAGTATATTATCGGGTCATTACCACAGGTAATAAGTAAGTAGGTAAATACAGAGAAACTACAGCTGGAATATAATCCCATTTCCAAAAAGGTTGGAACGATGTGTAAAACGAAAATAAAAAAACAGAATGCAATGATTTGCTGGTGAACCTCGCCGCATCTTTGCTTGTAAATGACGATGTCCCTTTTCATACCCAATCATGACACTATCACCTGCTACCAGTTAACCTGTTTACCTGTGGAAGGCTCGAAAACACCTGTTTTTTTACACCAAGTGCCACAATTTTACCAGCCTTTTGTTGCCCCATCCCAACTTTTTTGGAACGTATTGCAGGCATCAAATTCAGAATGAGTGTATATTTACAAAATAATAATAATATTTATCAGTTTGAATGTTAAAAATATTGTATTTGTATTGTATTCAATTGAATATACAGTAGGTCGAAAAGGACTTGCAAATCATTGACTGGAATTGGGGATGCACCAAGAAAAATCTCCACTATAACCCTAACCCTACCCCTAAACCCTAGCCCTAACCCATTAGCAGACTGGAAAAGCAAGGTTTACCATTATTTACCCATTTATGGTAAATGATAGTACATTTGTTAGTAATTAACCCAAGTAATAAGTAGGTAAATACAGAGAAAGTACAGCTGAAATACTAGTGGAGATTTTTCATAGTATGTAAGCTGGATTTCATTGGTATTGATCTAATAATTTACTATAATTCACCAGATATTTAGTTAAATATAAATGCTTAGTAACTATGGGACTGTAAAAGGAAGGGTGACCATGTTTACTGTATGTGCTGAGACTTCAGGTGTGTTTACAGTGACAAACTCGGATAAATTTCTGATTTGGAATTCCAACTTAATCGTCCATGTCATTGCTCAATTCCTAACTGGTTATAAGGAACAATAAAGTTTCTATCTATCTATCTATCTATCTATCTATCTATCTATCTATCTGTCTATCTGTCTATCTGTCTGTCTGTCTGTCTAAACACAGGTTGATTTCCCAGCATAATGAAATGCATCACTAAGGACAGAACTGAATAGGAATACTATACTATTGTTCAATAATGCATAATGTGTTTCAAACAGCTACAAATACAGATATAAATAAAAGGAGCAGCAAATCATCTTTTTTAGATAGATCAACAGAAAGGGTCATGATTTCTAAAATTAGAGGTGTGTATTGGGACCAGGATCCTACAGGGCTCAACAATGACACCATGTTCATTAAAGACTACACACATTTACAGCACTCAGTCATTCATCCCCGGTAACTGCCCGGTCAGGGTCATGATGGTTTATATTAAACTACTAGATTTGGTTATTTTTTTGGGAAATGGAACCAAATAAATGAGAAGAAACCAGATGAGAACAGTTCTGAGCTGCAGTGATGTAGCTGAGTCTGAGGAACTGTCAGAGCCAGAATTCACACACCATACTAACACTGCTGAACAAGTACCTCCAGATTTAGGCCACACCCACTTCAGGATTAAATCCGAACAACTTTTTGGAGCAGCAAACAGTTACAGATACAGTAGTGTCACTCTGCCACCCACAAACATGGTGGTGCAATGAACCAGGAACTGCATCTTTGTTAAAGAACCAAGAAGTGAATTTCGTCTATTTTGTCCACGCAGATCAGACTTGGTTTGATCTCATTATAAACATGTGAATGTTTGTCTTGTCTGTGAATATATGTTCCTTTTATTTTGTAAAGTAATGATTTTTTTTTAATCCATTGTAAAGTCTTTTCATGTTTGTTTAAATCCATTTAAGATTTTTAATAGATTTGTTTTCATATTTCCTTCTTGTGAGATTTTCTATTTTTCCATGAAATTGCTTTTTTATTCTAAATGTTTAACTAGCATTGATTCTGTATTCATTTATATCTTGCATGTTTTAAAAAAAATCAACACTGCCTGGGTAAGTACGGGTCGCTCTTGTGTTGTTTTGGGACTCGTGCGTGTTCTACATGCCATTCCCTCATCGGCCCATATTTATTATGGGGGATATTTTTCCGTGAGTTGTCAGATTTCCTCCGAGCCCCAAAATGCCTAGCCTTTCATCTAGAAAGAGCTGAAGATGGCAAATAAATAAAAGACAAAAATGAAGCCTGAGAAATGTTGACAACTCCACCCAAAAATATATCCGAGGACTTCATTGACTTCTGACTGGACTGTGCGTGTCCTCAAAGCGTGCAGCGAGAAAATAGTCTCTTACCATGCCGGATGAAGTCAGTGCTGTGTGGTGGGTCGTGTCTCAGCTATCCCATCATGCCTCTGTCCTCGTCTATGCACAAAGTAGTGGTCTGATTAATTCAGGATGCAGGCTGTGTCCTGTGTCCGGCTGTGTCCTGAGTGCGCGCTCTAACGGGCATTTCAGGGTCAACGAGGGCGGAGCTTAAATTAAACCTGGCCAGCCAACTGCAAAGTCGATCATACCATTTTAGAAAAGTTCTACCCGGGTTCTTCGGAAGCCTATCTAAAAGTGTTCTAGATGGAACCTCTAAGGGTTCCTGCTGAAGGACAAGCCAAATGATCCTTCATGTATGCACAGGTTCCATCAAGTCATTTCTTTCTTTTGGTCCTTTGATTTTCTATGTAGAAGCTTACAACAGAGTCAATCCTTTAAAATGCTGGAAATTCTAGCAATCTAGCGAACCCTTAAGGAAGTATTTTTTTTCCCCCAAAGAGTGTCTTTCTACAGGGAACCTATAAGGGTTCCTCCATAAGGACAAACACAAGGACAAAGTACTTTTGATGTAAGCACTAAATGAAGCCTAAGAATTCAAATGAAATGAAAGTACTGATTCCATCACACTAAAAAAGCTTCCTCAACCTCTTTGAGCTCTTTGAGTGTTCAATTTAAAATGGGTTCTATCAAGCAAAGGGTTCTAGGGTTACCTTTGGGAGAACCCCTCAAAATTTCTATGTAGAACCCTACTTAGAGTATGACTACCTTTAGCAGTAGAACTGCTTTTGGGTGCAAGTATGATCAATCCGGCAAACTCTTGAATAAATGAAGAGAACTTCTAAAGGCAAACCAAAGAATCTTAGATGTCTCAGTGATCCAGAGAACAGAGGAGGGAGTCTTTTTTGTTCTAAGTGTGCTTATTGTAGCGTTATACAAAGAACATTTGAGTGTTTCCCCTGAGGGACAAACCGAAGGACTATTGCTATAACCTCTACATGAGGCCTAAAAATAGAAATGAAAGCATAAGGTCTGCTTATATAGTGATGTCATCCCATGAAAAAGAGTTCCTCAGGTTGCATAGTTGGATTCCTCAAGAGGGTGGTTTCCTTGGAAAAGCCTACATCCCCTAACCTCTAAGCTTCTTTAGAAGGATTTAGTTGAAAACAGGTACATTTTTTCTAGAACCCTTCTACATAGCAGAACCATTTCTTTCAAGTAGAACTGCTTTAAGATGCTAGTCTTAACAATCCAGAGGAATTCTTGAAGAAGTCTATATTTTCTGTAGTCGAGTTCTACAGAGGATTTTTAAAGGGTACCCTTGAGAGGCAAACCAAAGAAATCATCATACTTAGGCTTTCTCAAGAGCTCTTTATATAGTTAAGATTCTCAATAAACCTAATGGATTTACAAGAATGAAAGGTTCCATCACGCACCTTCAAAGGTGTTCAATAGAATTATTTTGGGTTCCTTTGAGGTAATCAGTAATGTTTCTATGTAGAAAAGGTTTTAAGTAGAACCACTTTACTACATTAGAAATCTTCACAATCGAGTGAAGTCTTTTGTGTGTGTGTGTTCCTGAAGCTCTACCCCCTGAAGACTTTAGCTCCAACCATAATCATGCCCTCCTGACTATCCAATCATTGCCTTAAGAAGTTCTTGATCAACTAAAAGATGTGTGTTAGATTTTGGTTGGAGATGAAACCTGCAGGAAAATATATCTCCAGGAACAAGGTTGGTGAGCACTGCCCTTGGGAGATAAACAGAAGAGCTTTTGAAGGTTCTAGATTCACCCCAGCTTTATAGCTTATTGACTGCACACAGCACTACTACCTTATGAAGAACAAAGCACATCATCACAATAAAAAGAGTTCCTCAAGGCTTCTTTGAATACTTATAGCTTGTTTGCCTCCTAAAAAAGTTTTGGTGGAAAGCAGGTTCTTTTATGTTTCTGGAAGAAACCACCCAAATGTTCCTATGTAGAACCCTACAACAGTGTTTCTTTCAAGTCAAACTGCTTTAGGGTGCTAGAAGTCCTAACATTCCAGATAACCATCAAGGCAGGATTTCTTTTTTGTCCTCTGAGGTATTTACTCATTTCTTTAAGAGTACAAGAACTAACTGTTAAACATTATTAGGGAAATGGTTTTCTTGAGGATTTTTTTTGGATAGTTATTAGTTCTCGGTTTCCTAAAAAAAAAAAAAAATTTAATTGACAAATGGTTGTATCAGCCTCCCGCAAGGGTACTGGATGGAAGCTTTTTTGGTTCCTTTGGGAGAACTGTTAAAGGTTTTCCATCTGCCTATTTTGTAAGGTTCTCCTCCAGAGGGACAGGAGATCTCTTGAGGGTTCCAGATTTTCTGTTTTTCTCAGATTATAAGCAATATAGCAAACATTATAAGAAAATGAAAATAAATGGAAATACAAATAAAAAATACTAACAATATCTTCACTTTTAGAGAAAAAGGGTTCCTTAAAAATGTATTGGCTTGTTCAGTTCTTACCTTATTAAAGAGGGTCTACTTGGGGAATGGGTTGAGGTGCCATTGAGTACACAAAAGGGTTCTTTGTTTGGTTCTTCTGGACACCCGTACAAATGAGTATCACTTTCAGAGAAGGTTTCATGTAAAACACTTGAGGAACTATATTTTGTAACCCTTTTTCTATGGTTCCCCAAGAGATGCAAACCTCAGTGGTATGGCGTATATGATCCAGTTTGCTATTGGCTGAGCAAGTGTAATGTAAGCTCTGCCCCCTGTGTCCCGGGGATGCATGTGATTTGAGTGGATGAGGACAGGTGAGGGAACCAGGTGTGTATAGCAGGGAATAAAAGCTGCTCTTAAGGCCGTTATATGTTAATTAAGTGAAACATATCCGACCTTATTCATCCGCGCGCTTCCATTTTACGGCATTGCCTGCAGCAAGCCTCAGTCACTCCGCTGCATGCTGATTATTCTACACTTACATAAACGCATAACGAGTTCATGTACAGGTTCGAGTCCCCCCACTCCCACACCTCCCTCTGCTTCCTGGTGCCTTTCGCTAACTGTAAACCTCACGTCTTTACCATGATTAGCTACTCGCGGCTCGATAACTGGTAAAGACTAATCTATAGGCTATCCTGCATCTCCTATTTGTACACTTATCCTTTTTATCTATTACTGTCTCTTTCTCTCCCTCTCCCTTTGTCTTTACCTCTCTTTAGTCAATCCATGTCTTCCCACATGTAGGTTAGGGGTTGCACGACTACTAATTATTACTAGTTGAGCAGTAATTAAACAAAGTAGTCGACTAGTAAAAAATATCAGAAACTCTTTCAGGACATCACTATTTTATACATGGTTTATTTGTCCAGCAAAGAATGCATTAAACCATTCTTCAGTTACCGGTTCCACGTACAAGCAGCAAATTACATTTCCAGCTTAATGCTTGTTTAGGCTACACTGTTAGCAATGAAAGACAATACAGCAGTGTCTGGGAGGTATTTATGCCATCTTCATCTCCGGGCTCAGTAGTAATGGATAATGAGTCTGGATAGTTCTTTTTAAGCCAGTATGTGCCACTGATCTGACTCTAAACTAGCTGTGAGGGATTGAAGAGTGATGTGCAACCTGCGGCTCAGAAAGCACGCTTTCACACAATACTGGTCACAGCGCCACAGTGCGAGGATTTAATTAACATTTAATTTAGTTTTAAGTTTTCGTGCACACACCCCTACACTTCACTGCACTGCAAAGTGAAATCAGTGTTAAATAGACAATTTTCCCGGCAGTCTTACAGCTTGACTAGCCCAACTAGTCGACATCCCCACTACAACGACTAGTGAATGTGTTAGTCGACTGGTCAATGCAACCCCTAATGTAAGTGTGTGGTCAGTGTTTTGTAGCTGACTTCACGTGAAAACGTGAAACGTTTCGTCGTCTGTATACAAGAATTACAGCGCATTATGCACTAGAGAATTTTTTTCAAAAGGATGATAATTTATCCAGCAAACGCATGAGTGAAATTTCATTTGTATTGCATGTTTGAAGGCCATGTAAGGACTGTATTTATAATAATACTACTTATAAAATCAAAATCACTCTGCTTCTGAGAAACTGAAGCGCGTTATGAAAGTCAGCATGGCAGTCAGTATATTGCTGCAGATGCACCAATGCTAAAACCCTGACAGTGTAAAGCTCTGATTGATTCTTCATTTCACTCACTAATTAATCTTTTCCCTTTTTTCCTGGCCTGCTTTCATTACCTCCTCTGAACAACAAAGGCCCTGGTGAGTATCTTTCTGTTTTTGTGTCGTTATTAATTGTGCTAATTGCTCTAATTGCTAATAAGGTGCAAAGCAGTGGCATAGCGATTACTTGAAATTGCTTGTGGAGGTTTAAGAGATGATTGAGTTTAAGGAGTAAAAAAATACAATCACAGGACTTTATATGTTGCTTTAACAGTTAGTTTGGATCTTCAGAATATGTTTAAATTGGAATGTGGTTTGATTTGGCTGGATGTTGAATTCAGGCCTAATATGAATTAGACAATTCGTTTAGAAATAAGAGCATGTTTATATCTAAACCATAGTTTGCATATTTTCCAATTTTTACACCATATTTTTTTATTATTTTCCAATGATGCTTAAAATTGCATGTGATTACATACCTCCTACAAGTTTATGTAGTCTGTGTAAAATATGACCGTGACTATACTGTAATATAGCCTTTATTCTCTTTTTTTCTGTAGTTACTTTTATTGTTATTTATATTTTATAATTGACTGAAGCGTTGAAGCGAATTAAGATTTCCATTGTGCATAAGTGAATCGTGAATCATATTTGTGGCTTATTTTCTTCAGACAGATATTTCAATCCCCTCTGTTTATTTTTGAGGTGTTATGTTTTGACCGATTGTTACAGAAGGTACAGGCCATCGCATCGCATTTCTTCATAAAAAGTGGCCTAGACTAGACATCTGTTACTGCAAAGAGAAATATGAATACGGATTACATGGTAAAAACAACTTTACAAAAAATGTTCACATTGTGCGTCGGGTCTGTAAATGTAATTCTGAGCAGTGCGGTTGGCTCGGCCAAGTCGCGGCGATACGCTGCATTTATAGCACTCACAAAACAGGCATTGATTCAATAAAAAGCTTCAACAGAAGCAGCATGTCGATTTCCAGAGTGGTTTTGATGTGAAATTTGATTTGTGAGTAATGCATGCTTTTCTCTGCAGACCTTGGCTGCTCGAAAGGCAGGCATCTCGTTTGCGCTTGTGACCAGATCCACTCTGAACAATGAGGACCTGGTAAGTGGTAAAGACATGATGCATAGACAATGGACAATCACATACACACTCCATCAGAGAAGAAAGAGGACACACTCTTGCATGAATACACACATGCATTCACTGCCTCATGATTTTTTCATTGAAATCAATCTGACAAATCAATAACAATCTGGTATTCATAGAAATAACAGATCATAACAATCAGGATACAAACAGGCAGCATGGAAAATAAAAATCGGTGGAGAAATCACTGGAACAGGAAGTAAACACAAGAGGAGAACGTGTCTACAAATTGCAGACCAGTGGGCGTGTCTTGCCCATATTACTGACCTGGATAATAAATCTATGACAGCACATGCACTTCAGTGACTTCATTCTTTTAACCTGAAGATCTTTATATATAAAATCACACACACACACACACACACACATTTCCTATGTTCTATGGCTTTTAGACCACGCCCACACTCAGAGCTGCTTTCATTATCATAAATCTCTGTTTCCTTCTAAGGTCTTCAAAGTGTTCCCATTCAAAGCTCCTCTCATTTCCATATACAGACTTACAGTAAAAACACACCCTCCTTACCATATATGGCCATCAGAACATGCCCATTCTGAGCTCCTTCCATTTCCATATGGACTCAAATATATCATCACATTCCCATCCAAGGTCTTCGAAATACTCCAATATAGGTGTATATGGAATTGATGGCATGCCTGAATTTCCAAATATGGAATCGAAGACACGCCCACATTCTCATTTATGGCCTTTGAAGCATACCTACTCATCAACCACTCTTATCACCGTATATGGATGCTAAGGCACGCCCAAATTTTTACTTATAGACATTAAGTCATGCTCACTCTTCCATTAAGTCACGCTCACTATTAAAACACGCCCACATTTCCATCTATGGCCGGCTTTTAGGTCACTCCCACTCACCAGCCACCCTCATGATCATATATGAAATCTCCTTTCCTTATATCTACTCAAAGACACGCCCACGTTCCCTATCAGTGGCCTTACATGGACACCCATTCACCAGCTTGCTTTAACTTCTATATTTCCTGCAGACGTCTGCGTTTACAGCACTGATGTGGTGTGCGGATGTACTTTATTAAATCAGGATGGTTCTTTGAGAATAACTGATCAAGTAAGTTGAGTTAATACAGTAAGCAACTACTAAACTGCTGAAGCTGTGAAAATTCTTCGGTAAGAGAGATCGTGGCTGTAATATTTCTGTAATACACTGAAGCGAGTTCAGCAGATGCGTGTAGGTTTTGGTTCATGATTTTTTTATGCTGAGGCTTCAGTGTTTCCACTTTTAATTACAGAGCTGTATGATAAGTTTTGTGGTCGTGCCAGCAATGCGATAGAGGACTGAAAGTATCTGAATCGATGAAGAGAGAGAATTACTCCTCCTTTCTGCTGACCTTCATCCCTCGCTTTGCACATTAACCGAACGCCGCCAGATAAATCAATCCTACTATTGATGAAAGCACCGCGTTTGATCTGTTTGGACTGGAAAGTTATTTCGGGGTCAGACAGGTATTTCAGGCATCGTTAAACCTGGATAGATATTTAGGACTCTGTTTGGATTGGACAGTTTAATTTGAATTAGACCAGCATTTCAGAGTTTACTACTTCAGGATTTTGATTTGTTTGGATTGGACATTTTTCAAGCCTAGCTCGAACGACACAGTGATTTTCATGTTTGTGAAACACTTTATGGCTTACACTAGGGATCAGTTTTTTTGAACTCCTATTTTAGGAGTTTTTTATGGTTTGTTTGGTTTAGACAGATCATTTAGAGCTTGAACTGGAATGGATATTGTATTTCTGGTCTGTTTAGATTGGATAGTAAGGCTTATATGCTTTGATAGGACTGAATGATCACACATATATCTCAAAGTTCATTTGGATTAGACTGTTAGGTCTAGACTGGCAATTTGGACTCATTTCTGGTTTGTTTGGATTGGTCTTTGAATTAGATTGGCATTTCAGAGTTTGCTCTGATGATACTATCATTTCAGGATTTTGTTAGTTCAGATTGGACTTTTTCAGGGTTGGTTTAAATTGATGGTTCATAGATTTGGTTTTATGGCTTTATGGCTTATGGGACAAGCACCGTGGGTCCGTTTTTAACTGGAGTAGTACTGAGGGATTGGTTTTAGAGCTGTATACACATTTCTGGTCTTGTGTGGATTGGACGGTCTTTTAAGGCTTTGCTGGCTGATGATGTTATAAAGATTGGGCAGAAAGTTCAATGGGAGTTGTTTGGTTGGGAGAAATAGTACTTTTAATGAGTTTCTATTGGACAGTTATTAAAGTTTGATGATTCACATCCTTCAGTTCTGGACCTTATTGATTTGTGTGGAGTGATGTTTCATTCTCCCACAAAAAAAAAAAGCATGAGAGATACACTGACTGTCTAAAGCTGTACAGAAAAACAGTAAAGTGTGATTAGAAGAAGAGCATCAGAATTAGACTGTAGTGCTGATCAGGAAGTATGCAGAGCAGATGTTGGAGGGGTATTAACTGTAGCGAGAATAAAAAAGAGACAGAGAGGAAATGAAATCCTCTGGGGAATCACAGTCTAAAACTGGCTGCTGGAGCCATATGGCAGGAGCGTCCAAACTTTTCTTCTCAGGGGCCAGATGGAGATATGGGAATATGGGTCACAGGTAACAGGCTATCTGTACTAATAAAAGTAAAGAGAATCGCCGTTCACGCTGACTTTTGTTTGAAGAGAAGAGCTGAATAGGACTTCCTGCTGTGCGTTTCAGCAGCGTTGTCTAAATAAAGACACACACACATCACACCACTCTCTTATACCAGGCTCATGGTGCTTCATAGCAGTGTTATAAAGGCACATTTCTGAAGGCTTCAAACCATTTGGCTGGAATACAGGCAGGCCCATTCATCCTGTCTTACGAATTTCATAGTGAACAACATTCTGTGTTGGGTGTAATGAGTCACGGTGAAAATTTAAGTACAAATATGACAGAAAGACAGATTTGTAAAGTGCACGGGAATTTTTCTCTGCATTTGTTTCTCCTTTGTACTATAAAGTGTACAGGCATATTTACATCCTAATAGAACACTTCCTGTGTTTCCACTCACTGTATTAAGTCTAGCAGCTCCGATTCATTTTTAATCGTCATGCTTGGCAAAGCGTTATGGGAAACGTTCCCCTTAATTACCCTACAGTGTTCAGCTAAAAGAGCTACAGGAGCAAAGGGTCATTAAAGTGTGAGCTGAAACTTTGTCTCATGAAATATCCTGCATTAGCATTTAGCATTATTAAAGCCACCGCTGCACATACACTGTGCTGCACAGGACGGTTGTTAGCTGAAATATGCACTACAAAGGGCACTAACTACACACAATGAAACACACAGTATAATCGGGTTCTTAACATTGCATAAAAATGTGGTTTATTCCCGACGTTCAACACTCGATTCGTAAAGGCATGTGTGAGACTGATTTCATCAAACAAGTGAAAAGAAACAGGAGAGAGAAGCTGGACTTTCAGTAAAGTCTCTCTCTCGCTCTCTCTCTCTCTCTCTCTCGCTCTCTCTCTCTCTCTCTGTCTCTCTCTCTCTCTCTCTCTTGCTCTCTCTCTCTCTCTGTCTCTCTCGCTCTCTCTCTCTGTCTCTCTCTCTCTCTCTCTTGCTCTCTCGCTCTCTCTCTCTGTCTCTCTCTCTCTCTCTCTCTCTCTGTCTCTCTCTCTCTCTCTCTTGCTCTCTCGCT
>JAQQZX010000038.1:1316548-1327276 GCA_030068355.1 Notoglanidium maculatum
AGTTTTGATGTATTCAGTAATGTTTTACAACGTAGAAAGCAAAAATAAATAAAGAAAAACCTATGAAAAAGAGTAGGGGTGTCCAAACTTTTGACTGGTAGTGTGTATATATACATAAGAAAAAGAATCCTAAATGAAAAGTTCTCAGTTCTCAGAGTTGCAGCAGAATAGAGCGTTTGTGATGCACTTTTAATGGATCGGATTACATATTATCAGCACATCTGAATCAAATGAACATGTGCTTTAAAGCATGTTAGTGGATAATCCACTGCTAAATTAGGTGATTTAAGGAACATTAACAGATAACAGATTAAGCTAGGATAGTGGATAAAGTTAGCAAGACATAATATTAACCCGGAACAGCCTAGTCATCGTTCTCTTAGTGCCATTTCATCCATCATTGATAGTCACCTGTTGGTCTCCTTCTGCCCTGTCTGACATTCATACAGATGACATTAATCTTTAAGATGACAGGGACCTCAGTTATCCTGGGATTACGGAAACCACCGTGAATGAAAGAAATGCCAGAAAATGAATCTGATCTGAATTTTGAAGCATTCCTTCCCTCTAAATATGTCTGACTTTTAACTTTCATACAAGTTTAAGAACATAATAATAAAGAAAAAGATTTCAGAGAAATAAAAACAGTACCGAATTTTACTTTTTAAAAAACATATTGATGTGACTACATACATGTGTTGATGTGCGCGATATAAATATTGTTACTCGATGCATTTATTAACTAATAAGTACTAAAAATCATAGTTCTGTCTCTCTGTATTTACATATTCAAATTCCCTGCCAAGGACTTCCTGGAACTCTCTGAAGTCTACATGAAGCACATGACCATCAAGCTTCCACGGACACAACGCTCTCGCTACCTGGCTCTGGTTCTGGGTGTTAATTCTGGGTGTTGTTCTGGGTGCTACGTTAAAGGTTTCAGTGTGTGTGTGTATGTGTGTGTGAGTGTGCTCTCGGTGAGCTGAAGGTTACACCAGCGGGATGTCTCCTCCTGCATAATGTAATTCACATCGATTTAGTCAAGTCCAGGCGTATGATGTGACCCAGGATGAAAATCTTCCTCATAACTCAATTCCAGATTTATTCGGTATTGAGGATTTTTGCCAAATGAGCAGCTGCCTGCTTCGATTACTGTAGCGTCTAGCAAAGAGGAGGAGAGTCGCAAAAGTGTTTTACACTACATGTACGCAGTGTCTTTCTTTTTACAGACGTTAAAGTTCTTACTTCAGAGAAGCGAGCGAGAGCGAGAAGGAGAGAGAGGGAGAGAGAGAGACTAGGAAAGAGACACTCAGATAGAGAGAGAAACAGAAAGACAGGAAAAGAGAGACAGGGAAAGACAATGAGAGCGAACAAAAGAGAGAGTGTGATAGAGACAGAGAAAGAAAGAGAGGGACAGAAACACAAAAGAAGACAGAAACTGAGAGAAAGACATGAACACAAAGTGTGTGCGAGAGATACGAGTGATCAAATCTGTATTTAGAGAGCGAGAGAGAGACAGAGAGAGAGAGAAAGAGAGAGAGACAGAGAGGTCATGAAGGAATTTCAGAAAGACGCAACATGGAGGATCTGCTCATTAGTACCGTTTCACTACAACAGAAAGAGGTTTTTTGGCTCCTATGGCAACACGGTTTGTCTCATATTTACACACAACACACTGAAACGTTCTGCGCACGTGAGCCGTTCACCACCTCAGAAGCCTCCGTGCGTTTATACTACGCTGCTGAGGAACAACCTATGGAAAGTCAGTTAGCACTGATGCTAAACATGATTACTGTGTAAATGTAACCATACAAAGTCTTTTCTTAGAAATTTATCAGCATATCTGAGGGAAATATTGCTATTCTTGATCATTTGGTACGGTTTGCATGTCACTGTGTGTTTACACTGTCCTTATAAAAGACTGAAAAACTAGCCTCATTCACTAGCTAGCTCATGATCAGCAGCCTTACAACAGTGTAACACTAACATAACCACTTCGATGTTGTTTACAGGGGTGTACACACTCTCTGAGTGGAAGCGCAGACACTGTGTGTGTGTGTGTGTGTGTGTGTGTGTGTGTGTAATAGCTCTGTTGAGAACTGTCATTTATTTAACATGCATCATTTACCTCAGACGTGTTTATGTTCAGTTATTGTGTTCAGTGTAGCTATTATTATTAGATACTGTGTCATGTGTGTGTGTGTGTGTGTGTGTGTGTGTTCAGTCTCCGTTCTCGCACTCCCTCAAATGTAAAATACAGATTTTCGTAGCAGTGAATGTGTCGTGAAGACCGTATCTCGAGTTTACGTATCTTGCTGTCAAAAGCACACAGTGTTTCTGCCCGTGTGTGTGCGTGTGTGTGTGTGTGCGTGCGTGTGTGTGTGTGTGTTATAATCCGTCCTCATCAGAGCAACGGCCACCCAGGGCATCTAAGTGTGAACTCGCCTTCCTCCCAGTGGGATTGTGGGACATGATGAGAGCGTGTCAGCGGGGAATTAGGCGAGGACGAGGCTGTGTTTTTCGCAGCTCTGCTTCCCACTGGGAGATAAACGGTAGATTATTACTGAGCTACACATAACTCCTACGAGCTTCGATCCCATCACCTTCAGGCTACGTTAATGACTTTTATTTCATACTACCCTGAATTTGCCAAATTGCATCACTGTGTAAAGGGAAAATAATACATGTAATTCTATTCTATTGAATTTGGACTCTTTGATACATGTACTTGGTACACGAAGCCCCGCCTCCCATAATCCTGACGATCTTGACTGACGATCACGAGCTAACATTCTGACATCTTGCGAGCTATAAATATGTGAAATACTGACTAATATGCCATTGACGGGATTAAAATTTTTAGCTGACTAACTATTACCACTACTTTTCAAAATCAGGTACAAATTCATTTCAGATCTAGAAGGCACTTGGAGAGCGCAGACCTCCACCGAGCACAATCGCTTCTTCTATGAAATGCAAATCTGCAACCGCTCTTAGTGTCTGTATAGATTCCCAATGGAGTCGTCATATTTCTACACTGGCTATGTTTTGTCACTGTTGAACTTTACTGCCGTCTGCTGGCTTCTGAGATGTATGGCATTGCTGAGTGCAGACGTCCACCATGGCTAAATGCCGTATCTTGCAACGTTCGCGACGGGGAAGCTGAATTCTTGGCTCTGCCCGATGACTCGGATCTGCTCCAAAACGTAACGGGTTCTTCCTCGGCCCATGCTACACCCTGCCACCAAGTTCCATGGAAATCATTTCGGTAGGTTTTGCTCAAACCTGCTTCAATTCAAACAAACAAACCGAACTGACAAGATGTGATTAATTCGGGGGTCTGTGGTAGCTCAGTGGTCAAGACGTTGGACTAGTGGTCGGAAGGTCGCGGGTTCAAATCCCAGCACCACCAAGCTGGGCCCTTGAGCAAGGCCCTTAACCTTCACTGCTCACTTGTATAAAAATAAGATGTATGTAAGTCACTCTGGATAAGGGCGTCTGCCAAATGATATAAATGTAATTTCTATAGCGCTAAACACGTCATCGCGCGTGCTACTGTAGAAAGTCACTTCTCCAACTTTATTAGAGAATTTCTGTTCAATTCCATTCACATAGCATTACTTCGCACAATACACGATGTCACAAAGCGGCATTCGGTGAAATTATTCGGTGAAGTGAGGGTGAGACAGACACTGGCTCTGCAATGCGATGTCATGAATTCAACACACACACATGCACCCACACACAGTAAAGTCTCTTTATATCCTCTGACAGCCGTTCTTTTCTCTATTCTCCTCTCAGGCACACTAAAGTCAGATTACGATCAAACGAATGGAGAGCGAATGCTACGTTTTGAGAAGCGCGTATAAAGAGAACCTACTCATAATCGCGCTGAGGCGAGATGTTCAGGAGAAACTATCTGGCGGCGTAATTCTCACCTTTTGGCATCAGCTGTTCATCAGGACGGTATTAGATGGATTCAATATTTCTAAAAAAAAATTAAAAAATAGAGAACATAGAGTGTGTTAGAAGTGGTTTATATTAACGCGCACTATGGTTTGCATAGTAACAGCTCATTCACAGGAACCTGTGCATAACCAGTTTAAAGCCTGTGTGTAATCGTTGCGCTGTAAGGAGATGTTTATTGAACATTTATGAAAGCCGTGTGAGTGTCAGCGCTTTGTAACAGTCAGAGTTAAAGCTGGAACTTTTCCACCATCTTCAGGAGAGAGGAGTTTATGCTTGGTGGTGTGAGAGAGTGATGGTTTATTTGTTGTTGCTGTGACGTAAATTCGAACAGGAACTAACTGTAGTTGTAACTATAAATGGATAAAAAATTGAGCGTGTCATTATTTAATAAATAAAATATGGGAATCGTTGGCAAGTTGCTGTGGTGTAAGAAGAATAAGACACTTCAGGACATGCCGTTCTTGGAAAATAATCAACTTCAGGGTGGAACAGTAACTCCGCGCCATCACACCACCATGTTGTTGATTATTTCCCTGATATAGCATGACATGGATGGTTTTATTCCTCACTGCAATTTTGATGTCCTATAGTTCCAAGGGAAAATCGCGTTCTTTCTCGTGTATACCAAATTTAGAAAAAAGGTCAGAGGTCAGAGGACAGCCAGGATTTGAGAAGGCTGATGAATCCAGCATTGGCTTTATTTTTTCCTCGTCCTGGTTGACCTCAGTGAATAACTCGATCGGGTTTCTCGGGCCTGATTGTGTTCACTGTGTTTCTCCCGAATGAAAGTTGAATAAAAGTCTCTCGGCATTTAAAAGAGAAAAAGTCCCGATTCAATCTCAGCCCTTCATTACCGCAGCAGTTGAAAATCAATCACACGATGCGATTAGCGTCTGTGAGATTATTAGTCTCAGATCACGGTTGCCTCAGCAGGGTCGTGAAACAAAACCGGGGTTCAAAATGAAAGAGTTTCGTATCCGTTGATTTAAAAACATTCTTAGCGTCGGAGAGCACCGAGCGCGCGGTCTCACTCACAGCGCGGGTTTTTATACGCTGCCAGGAGTCGACGAGATACAGTTTGACTCGCGTCTCTCACTTTTTTTTTTTAATGGCAGAAAATTAACTTTCACTTCTCATCACTGAGAAACATTAATCTTTCACTCTTCAGCTCGAGACGAATAAACTCCCGGACCGGCTTTGCTAACGAGAGGAGACGGCTAATTCAATTACAGAGCATAATGCTAATCGTCAGACTTTGGCTTTGTCGGGCATCCGTGCAAACGTGTACTTTTAACGCTTTATCTTTTAATCTTTATTTCTAGCAACTGAACTGAACACAGCAAAAAAGGACTAGAATTTATTAACAATGATCATCACCGAAAATAAATACATAAATAAATAGCTTCTTTCCAAAGTAGATTTTTTTTTTTTTTAGTCTATTTACTACCTCTTAGCAGGCTAATTAGTGCTGAATGATATGGTGCTAATGGCTAGTTAGCCTCAGCAGAGGACACTGGGGATGTACAGCCTCTGGCTACATGCTTTATTTAGCAACCTTACGCTTTACATCATTACACACTCGATTAAAAGTTATACTCGTCAAGCGACTCGACACTCACAGGCATTTCTCAGTGATTAAACTGGCGTGTGCTCGCAGTGCATTATGGGTAATATGCTTGTTCATGAGATCTGCTGTGTATTCTGGACCTGTTTATTAAAGTGCAAATACAACAACATGCAAAAACAAAAGCTGGGCAGGATTGTGTTTTATACATGCAAAATCATCTAAAATCATCAGTCTAAGTCTATTTTGATGTTTGTCTTAATAAATACGCAACTGAGCGTGTAAAATAAGGGGCGGAGTCAATGCAAATCGATTCTTTTTTGCACCCTGGTTATCTTTGGTCCGAAGAGAACCATAATTTTTTGAACAATTTGTACAAATTTTACCAACAAAAATTTTTTTTTGAACAATTCAAAAATGTATTTTTTGTTACATTTATGCTAGTAAAACAAAACATTATTAATTATATGCGAATTATTTTTACTCGTTTTTTTCTTGCCATTTCTTTATTCATTTATTGAACTTTTTAAACATGAAATAATTATAATTGAACAGTATAAATGTAGTAATATTCCATCATTCTTTACATTGTTTTATTTATAATGTTTAATGTATTTTGCTTAAAATAACTGTAGTGCTATTTTTCTCACGAAATCACTCGTGGATCTTTCGCGCTAATCGTCTTCTCTTCAGTCTGGCGTCATTTACAGAGTACCGTTACCCACTCGGCTACCTGCTGTCGCTTTAACAGGAACGCCCGCTTCTATTACACGCCCCTTATTATATATTTAGCTGGATAACTAACCGCTTGCGAAAAAATCTATCTGCAAAAACAAATGTAGTCCTTCGAACACTAGTTACACAGAGACAGAGAGACAGAGAAAAATAAACAGACTATTCACCATCGCTCACCTCTGCTCCAGAAACGCCCAGCCCTCCGGCCATCCCCGTCTCGTTTGGCTAATGGTGACACACACACACACACACACTCACACACACACTCCTCCAAGGCTTTGTCATTGTCATCCTGCTCCTGCTCCTGTACCATACACACTCTCTCTCTCTCGGGAGAAACATATCTAGATGCCCTTTTTTCTCCTGCACACTCAGGTTCAAGGTTCAAAGCCAGAGTTTTGAGGATGTGAGGATGTCAGAGATGCATGATGGGTAAATAAGGTCCCAGCCCTACCGCTTCCACTCGCCACTCGTCTTTGTATGATTCCCCTGTATATAATGTCTAACCCGCCTGTAAAACCGAGCAGAGTCCTGGTTCTAGTTTAGTTTTTGTCCCGTTAGTGTTGCGCTGTAACGCTTCCTGAGCTGTTCAGTATGTCTGAGTGTCATCCAAGTCGATCCGAACTCATACAGTTCTTGGTTTAAAGCCAGAGATGTGTGGGAATTAGCACACCCGAGCCTTGACTGAATAAGGTAGATATTATCTCTGTAAATATCCATATTTAAATTTACATGAAAAAACTGACCTAATCGGAAATCTCGAAAATATACGAGGTTGAGTCAAAGTAAAACCTGCCTTATTTTTATTCATGATGTTTATTATGTGTGTCACACACTATATACACACGCTATATATATTTCTAAATAATCTCTAGAAAACAAATACGTTCATTCCTTACGTACGTTGCACGTTTGAGGATTTTATCTGACTAGTTTTTGTGCTTGGATTTGCTCATTTTAACTTCCATTTCTATAATGTTCAGTTAATAATAATCCATTTATTTTATACAGTAGTGGCTCGTTTATTCATTCGAGTTCTTCATTCAGGAAGTGTTTAATACAGCTACGTACTGTACATCCGCTGGATGACTGAATACAGCGAGTAGCAGCGGTCAGACATCTTTCCCAAAGCACACGGATTCTCTGTCATGACTGAAATGACCAGATTACCAAAAAAAAGGCAGAAGGGCATCTGGGTTGTAATTTTCCCAGACAGGTAAAGAGAAAATCCCACGCGTGGGTGATCCAGACGGAAGCAGAAGCACAGATTAGCATTAGATTAGAATCCCATGTGCACAGGGTTTTAGTCTCCTGATTTGGGATGTCGGTGAGAGCCCTGAAGTGCAGCGTGTCAAAAAGATCCAATTAAAAATCCCTCTCGTTCTGTCTTTTGTCTGTCTCTTGATTGCATCAGAACATCAGTCATGAGTTTATACATTCTGTGTGTGTGTGTGTGTGTGTGTGTGTGTGTGTGTGTGTGTGTGTGTGTGTGTGTGTGTGTGTGAGCCAGAAGGAATCCTGAACTTGTTTTCGTCCCCCTTGTTTACCCCGTGGTGTTTTCCTCTGAGGATGATGTGAAAAAGTCTTTGAAGATCTGAGTAAATTCCACCGGGATGAGTGTGTGTGTGTGTGTGTGTGTGTGTGTGTGTGTGTGTGTGTGTGTGTGTGTGAGATAGAGAGGTCACAGGAGATCTCACCATTCGAACATGTTACTGATGACTTTCACAGTAGATAGGTTTTGAAAAGGTCACGTTTGTTTATAGTGAGTTTTATCTCAGAGGATTTTCCGTCCTGACTTTCTATGACAATTCGGAGACTCGAGTCCTAAAGTTCGATCGATATTCCTGCCGGGAACGTCATGCGTGTTCGAAGTCGAGCACAGTGTGCGCCTGTGTAAAATCGGCTGTGTGTGATTCTTCTTGAGCAGGAGCGTCAGAGACGAGGTTTATCACCAACGCAAGCACTCACCTTTCACGGTAAATCACTAAATAAATACATAAATAAAAGGATAGAAAATGTGGACTAAAGAAGGAAATATTTGCTGTTTCTTTGCTGTTGAACGTAACACGATGCAGCATAAACACCAGAGACAAGTTACAAGACATACAATGGTACATAACCAGGAAGATGGCTGAACATCTGATAAAAAAAAAAAGCGTGCATGGATGATAGTGTTAATTAAAGAGTTTTGTATTTGTATTAAATGTTCCAGAGCGTTTGAGTGGATTTACAGCCAAAACATAAAGTTCAGCGTGACTTTTCCATGGCTACATCAAACCGATATCACGCAAGGAACGTGCGTAACTCTCTGAACAGCGCTTAATTCTGTCTCTGCGCCTGAGCTCTGAGACGAGCCGTGCCCGATGCCAGCGTTAAAGCCTCGCTGCGCGTGCGGCGCTCTGAACACACCTACACATGGCTGACGATCGTGTAAATCCTCCTGATGAGAAGGTGACTTTAGTGCGCATTTACGCTGGCGTTACAGCGGAGTTCTGTGCCAGGAGAGGCACATGTGCTGGAGATCTACTCCTGAGAGAACCGTCTTAGTCACGGAGAGTTTTTTTCAGAGCGACAGCTATCCTTCGCTCTCAGGAGAGTCTTTAAACTGCTGTTGAATTTTCAAGGAACATCATTAAGGCGTGAACATCGAACCTGGAGCTTCAGGAAGATGCAGTATTTATATATCGCAGAACTCTAAACAAAACAGCAAGAGCTTTCCTTTTCTCACTCATAAATCTCCAGCAATGTTTAATAATAATCTTAATAATGTGAAAATCAACATCCACATGAAATAATAATAATAATAATAATACAAAATAAATACAAAAATCCTATCTAAACACTTGGGGGCATAAAATTATTGCACTCTAATATATAAATATTTTATTTGATATTTTATATGTATCTCATACTTATGCTATTAAATATTTATGTTTTGAATATTTTTTATTGTTTTGTATTAAATAGAGTGTAAATACTCATATAATCCAGGTTCATTAAACTGCCATGTGAGTGTAGAAAGAAGCATTTTTATTTACAGCTTCATATAACAATATTTAATATGATTCTATTCCATATTATTGAATATAAATTATATTTTAATAAATACATTTACATACACTTACCGCAAGTGCTATAAACCACAGTGTCTTCCACTATTATACATATTGTATGATGTAGTTCTTAAAAATGAATAAGATTAGATTAAAAGTCAATTTCTCTTCCTGAGTTTAATATTTCTACTCCAATACATCTTTTTTGCCAATCCTCAAACATTTACAAAAGCTTATTTGTCATTTATCACCAGTTCCACCGCCGTTTTCTGTACTTCTACACAAAAACGACCTTTGTAACATTTTTTTTTTACAACTTCCTTATATCTTCACACATAATTTATCCAAGTGCATTATCATGGCTTCCGGTGGTAGACGCTAAAAACTTTCAAAAGTCCTCTTTAGGCTGTCTGTCGGTTTGAATAATTCATACTGATGCATTGTGGGTAATGAGAGTGGGTGGAGGGGCTTCTGGTCTTCTCGAGGCACGCCGGGGTTTTTTTCTTCCACACCGAGTCGAGTGATCAAAGTGGCACGGTGTCACGGGGCATCGTGGTCAGGTCGAGCTCGTGATGATGATGTCGTGAGGTCTTTGAATCTTGATCGTGAAGTTTCTGGAATATAGCTGAGCCGCAGCTGATGGGGGTTTTGTGGTGATGTGTTGCTGCTGCACTTTGTCCTGCACGGCGTAAAAAGAAAAAAAAATGTCTTCCAGGATAAACGTCTTCTCCGAGACAAATAAGCACATCTCAGTTGCAGTTCGCATTATTTGGCAGTGATATCAGCTCAGAAATCCTCCTCGGGGCTGTATCAGGAGGCAGTGCCATGGAAATAGCTCAACACTAATTCATTTTCACAACTCATCCCTCTCAGGCACGCCTCATAAGCAGGTATTATTAATATGGGCCGTGACTGAGCTCCGATCTCCTCCGTGGAACATTTGTTCATTATGTGAGGCGCAGCGGTTCTCACACATGCGGCTGATGAATGTACACTTCACTCTGAGCTAATGATGGAGAGACCCTGATTAACTTCAGCTCCCCGAGTCACGAACGGAAATATTTTATTCGCCGGCACCTGTCAGAGTTCCACGCGCTTGATTTGACAGACTTTCGATTTGGCAGCTCCTGCTGATGATTAGCTATACATAATCAAATATTAAAGCAGCGGTGTGTGTTTTATCCATTTCTATTAGTGATGGCATCCATCTGATACCCAGGAGGAAAAAAAAACAAATATGATCCTGTCCTGTAAGAAATATAACCTGAAAATATAACAGGTTTTATTAAAGCTGCAGTGTGTAATTTTTTTACAGTTGCAGTGTGTTTTATTAAAGCTGCAGTATGTAATTTTTTAAAGCTGCAGTGTGTAGGTTATTTTTTTAAAGCTGCAGTATGTAATTTTTTA
>JAQQZX010000038.1:1364333-1377882 GCA_030068355.1 Notoglanidium maculatum
TGTGTGTGTGTGTGTTTGTGTGTGTGTGTGTGTATGCATGTAGTTTGTATTTTCAAGCAGCTTTTGTCTAGCCGTGTAAGATTACGATATGTACTGTACCTGTTATGGACAGGTAAAAAGAAGTAGCACGTTGATGTATATAAATTTGAGAGATGGCAGTATATATTTGAACTCCTACAAGCCACGCCCACAAGAGATAAATCAGCTGCTCGGTGGTGAGATGAGAAAAACAGAGAGAGAAAACGGGGGAAAAAGAAAGAGAAAACAGACTAAGAAAGAGGTAAATGAGACAGACAGCGTTTAAAGTGACAGTCCCTTATTGCCACTTACAGGAAGAGCAGAAAACTCAATCTGGCTTAATCACATCATGAAAGCGACAAACACAGATTTGATTTCCCTCCCACTGATGGCAGGCCGCTAATCTGTTATTGTCCATCCTGCTAATGGAGTAGTATTTTCCTGAGTGTGTGTGATGGAAATGTAACATGTTCATCCAGATGCCTGGTCATCGCCCATTTAATCACTCAGCACTAACGAGCAATCAGGCCATGTGTGTGTGTGTGTGTGTGTGTGTGTGTGTGTGTGTGTGTGTGAGACATTGCAGGATACTAATAACTCTGACACTTAAAAAAAAAGTCACCGTTTTTCTCATTCCATTACAAATATGAGCTGTTTGAACATGACTGGAGAGTTTCAATACATTCTCTGTTAAATTAGCGTGAAGCCCAGAGAAGAAAGTCTCAGTTACCGGCTGTCTAAATATGATTCAAGTTTAAACTATAATGTAAATCTTTCTAACATGGTATAATGACAGGAAGTGACATTTAAAGTGGTCTCAGCACTAGTTTTGACCAGAAAAGGAGTTTTTTATGGGCTTGCCAAGCATCCAGGCCTAGCGTCCTCTTGGTGTCTTGTTCCACACAAACCCCTGAGGAGCTGTAAGCGTGTGGATTTCTGCGCACACAAAATCCCTCCAAGCTGCTCGGTGCTGATGTGTGACAGGGGCTTCCCGAGGCGTTACATCCCCAGAAAGACGTGTCAGGATTCTGTTTGTCAAAACGAATAAAAATATCAAACTTCTCAGCATTCTGTATTTTTCAAACTGCCTTCCCATATTGAAAGCAGAGAAATCAGCAACGTTGAAAAAACAGTCAAGGTAGCGATTTGCTTTCCCAGGGTTTTCCTTAAGGATTTGGCTTCCTGAAGGGATTCTGTAAAATGAAGGCCTCGGTTGTAGACCGCATAGATGTTTTGAGGGGTCCCTCCAAGGGACGGTCTCAGGAACCCATTAGTAATGCTGCCTCAATGAAAAAAGAAGCCAGAAGTTATTCATCTTCAATGAGAGCTGCAGTTACAGTACAGTTACAGGGGGCAGAGTGGGCAGGACAGGCTGAAGTGGGTGGGGCAAAGGGAAAAAGTTTAACCTTTAAGAAGCAAAATGATTATCAGCAGGAAAGTGCAATGGATTTTATTCCTCCAATGAAAAGTACTATTGATAAATTTTGGTTCTAGCTATATGTTCACATTTTTGGCAGACGCCCTTATCCAGAGCAACTTACATGCATCCTATTTTATACAAGCGAGCAGTGAAGGTTAAGGGCCTTGCTCAAGGGCCCAGCAGTGGCAGCTTGGCGGTGCTGGGATTTGAACTCACGACCTTCCGATCACTAGGCCAACGTCTTAACTACTGAGCTACCACAGACCCCTATGTTATGTATATGTTCCTAGTTTCATTTTTTTTTATACCAGCTGGTGTTGTTCTCCATGTAAATAGATGTTAGGAATTAACGCTGAATCTGATTTGGCCACCATGGCAACCAAAATAGTAAATGTAACTCAAGATAATAACGTTCACAAGTAACCAACGAACATTGACTAGAGCAGTGCAAGAGACGAAACGTCTGAGTGCAGACATTCAGCCAACAAAATCCCAAGTTGTACAAAAAAATAATAATTGTGCGAGATCGGATTAGCACCTTAAAATGTCTAGCTTGGTCTCTAGTTCATCGACTTTCCAATGATCTATTCATCTCTCGCTAAATACTGTGGTTAGAGAGCTCTATATGGTCAACCTGTATTCATATTCATTTGCCACCTCGTGTTATGTGTGGATTGAGCTTTTATTCAGAATATCTCATTATATCGAATAGCGATGTTTATTAAGTGGCATAAGCGATAAGTCGGATAATATGCGATCTAAAACATATCGGTAAGCAAACCCAGAAAGAGCACGAAGGTTCAAATGAGTCAAAACTGCATCTGGCTTATGAATCATTCTCTTTTGTTTCTTTCTCGCTCTCCTTCCAGCAATATTTCCATGCTGGTGGGAACGGCCTGAAGAAAACCTTCCTGGAGAAGAGTCCCGAACTGAAGTCTCTGAAATATGCGCTTAGCCTTTACACCCAACCCACAGATGCCTTGATCAAGAAATATATATGCACCCAGATGTCTCAAGGTAAGAAATAATTCTGTTGGAAGAACAAATCTTAGGGATTATGGAGTGTTCGGCGGTCTTCTTTTACAGTAAATAACCCAGTTATAAGCAAGCATGAGAAGGGTTAAGTGGCTTTTTTCCCATAATAGGTTTTATATCGATCATCTCTGAAATGGAGATGAGATCAATTGAGCATAGTAGGACAATAAATGGTGCAATTGCATTGCTGTAAAATCTAAAGAGATGGGCGGGTTTAATGGGACAGAACATTGCTAAATCGTGAACACAACAGGAGGCTTTTGTTTAGCGCTCCCCGTGGTTTCAATTCTAATTGTAGTGCAGATGGATGGTGATGTTCAGTATCATGTTTCTACTCCGGAGGCTGTGCTTTGAGAGGATGTACAGTGTACAGTTTGATGGAAACTTGCTCAGATATTGCGAATCAGTCCTTTTTTGTGGAGTGTAATAATTTGGTTTGGAAAAGAAGGTGTACGAAAGCATGACGGAACAATACGCCTCTGCGTAAACTCGCCGATTCACGCCAAAGTCGTCCTGATTACAGGTTGGTCTTAAGCAGTTATCTTCCCAGAGCTACCCTGTTGCGTTTGGTCTGTGTAATCCCCTCACACTAGTCACAGTCTTCCATGGCCATACCGATCATAAAAATTTATGTTCAATAATGACTAAACATTCTGCTGCCTCATTTGACATTACAAGCATGAAGTCATTTCCATTTATATGGAATATTTTTAGGGCAGGTTCAAACTTTTCTTTCTTCCCTCGGAAAAGTGAGTACATGCTCAAGTCACGCATATCCAATTTGAAGTTCTGCTTGTATGTTTGATGGCAGATTTTGAGAGATCCTGCGGTTGTCTGAAGTACGACCAATGACAAGCCAATCTGTCAAATACGCCGTAATATATCCAACGTTATTAGAATGGCCAGTGAGCACTCGAGGCTGCGAAAATAAAATGTAAAATCATTTCCTGGAAACCTGTTATCTTATTAAACTTGCCCACACAAGACTCTCAGTTGCATTAAAAACAACAACACGAGACAAAAGTTAAGTAAAAACCACTGCCTAGAAAACTAGACAGATTAATGTTCTTGGAACCCAAACTGAAATTGTAAATTCGGTAAGCCATCTCACGTTTTCATCAGTTAGAATCGCTGTATTTTTTTTTTTTTTTTTTTTTTTTTCAGTTTAATTGTCAACCAAGAATTATTTCACGCCTACGGCTCGTGGTTGTTTAGCAGCTGTCTGCTGCAGTCAGTCTCAGAGTAATTATACTAATTTGGCTAAAAACATTAGGTAAACGACAGCAATAATGACCTTCTTTATTATTTCTTAATTTGTAAGCACAGCGCTGTTCTTCGGGTAAGTTTTAAGGCTTGCTACTTTATAGAAGAAGAAGTTTTACTCAGATTTCCTGCTCTACCCAATTACAGGACCATGAAAAAGTTTTTTTGGGGAGTAGACAAGCTCCAAATGATTTACTTTGGTGTGTGACAGCACAAAAACAGTCAGAGGTTTTCAGCCCTGTCACTTTCTACAGTTATAATTGGGAAAGTCCACACGCCTTACCACCGTAGTCACTTACATGGAGCTGTACTCTTTGATCAGCACACAACTAGAGGACAGAAAACAATTGCATCACCCCGTGTGTGGTGGTGGAATACAGTGGAACGGTGCTAGCACAGCAGTCCACATTGTCTTAGAGCCAGTTAGTGTGTAGCTGAAATCAAGACAAATCGTGCCAGAGCTCTTTCGATAGGATTTTATACATAACATTCAACTCATAATTAAACACTGTTCTTTTGAAAACATTCAGGCTTGGTTGAATAAGCGTTCACACCCCTTTCTGGGTTCTGATTAAGGAATTCAATTTGCAAATCACTTTACCGCCGCCTGATAGGAACTGAAGTGATTCTGATTAACGCTAAATTCAATCTGCTAGCCCCAGTGGCTTCCATCAAAAGATCTTTGGCTGAGGACAGGGCTGAACATGGAAATGTCTGAAGAATTACTTCAGTGCATTACTAAATGTGCACAGGATTTAACAGGGAGAGAGTATGCCACTCCCACCCAGAGAGCATGGCCAATTCTCCCCCCTTGGACTCCCAGCCATGGATTACCTGTGGCATCATCAGGGAGTCAACTGTTTTAAGATACCATTCATCATGGCGACGAGTCACCATTCTTCACCACTGAAGACTGCATTGGACTGATGAAGCATTTCCTGTTTCCAACTTCATCAGATTTCAATAAACTTGTGTAAACAACTTGGGTAAAGATCACAACCTATGCCTGCTTTAGAGATGGTGCAGGAATCTTCTGCCCCATTTTTGTAGCACTCCTGTATGCTAGAACTTTCTCTCTGGGCAGATGTTGAGTGCTCAGATTTCTAGAATTGCACCACTGTCTTCCAACAGCTCCATGGTTGAGTTGTAACTTTGGATAAAAGGATCTTTCAAACGCCACCCGCTGCCTATCTCAACAGTTTTCTTTGTATTTTCCACAATTCTGAGCCATGGCAGAGCTTGTTTCAAGGACCTACTCACATTTTTCCAAACCATAACATACGTTTGACCTTTTTAGTCATAATTTCAAAGCCAATGATGTAAAGCTCATCACCCTCAGATCAGTGGGTGAAGCCTGCAGTGAAACATGGTGGTGGTTGCATCATGCTATGGAGCTAATTCTCTGGGTCTGGGTACAATGTGGGCAAAGAACAGTTTAAAAAAACAGTTTAAAGAACAGTTTATCAAAAAACATGCTGCTTGTTATAAAAACTTCAAGTCAAATAAGAATTTTGTCTAATAGACAATCAATTCAACCAAGAGATAGATCAGAAAGAAAAAGATCAGACTCCTCCAATCCCACTCAGTGCTATGAACCTCAATCCTGTTCAAATCTGTCCACTGACTTGAAAAACATTATTCTTTCCTCTGCTGACTCCAGTCTTGTAAATGTATTCCTCCTCCTTTACCCATATCTATCTCAGCACTTATTTGGGTACTTGGAGTGCTAATTTAAATCCTACCTTACTAGCAAGCAGGATTTTGTATCTCTACTCTGCCAAGTACAAATTAAATTTCTCAAGGTGTCCCTCAGGGTTCTGTCGTGAGCCCGCTTCTGTTTATTATTTACCCACTCCCTTGTGCTTCTGTAATTTCCCAACACAGCCTACAAATTTATTTGAGCCTCAGATCTGCTTCAGTACTCAGACAAATGCTTCTCCACACACTCTTTATAAAAAAAAAAAAAAAAAGACAACAACTAACCAGAACAGGGCTGTGCTAAGGATAAGCTATCTGACTGAGCATGAACTCTACGCAGTGGTGGAGTAGTTTGGGATGGTGATGGAAGAACCATCAGTCCTGTCCTGGTGGATACCAGATATCAAGTCACACTAATATGAACCAGTTAGTTACTTAGTTCGTTATTTATCTAGGGCACTTTTATGGACTAGCGCTGGTTTTCACTTTATAGAAATGTCAATAATCAGCAGGTGATGTAACGTAAAAGATCAGTTTTGTTTTAAACTGGGGCGGTGGTATTATCTTACATTCCTCCTCAAATCATATATACCACAGAAGACGAATGGAGAAAATAATTTCGGTCTTGTAATGTGATGAGTTGAAGAAGCTCCTACAAAGCATTAGTTAAAACATTTACCTAGGTTTTTCCTTAGAGAGATTCTCACTGCCAGACACATGTTTAATTCTCATTTGTTTACAAATTCTTATTAGAGATGACAAGAGCTCCGGCACGGTTTGTCTCGATGTCAATATTTACATCCACGGAATCTAATTTTCACCCTGCGTGTTGGGGTACGCATCCTTTTTTTAACACACTCTGTTTCTCTATAGCCTAATATGGTGCTCTCGTCTAGATCCACTTAAGCTTCCCTAAAATTGATTGTAGCTTATACTGCCTTCTTTAAAGTCATTAAAGTCGCTCTCCGCATTACAAGACGTTTATTTTAGCAGGTGCGCGAAGGTATATTGCTCCCAGACGACATTCGGTAAATCCAATCTCATGAAAAATTCATAGGAATTCTAATGAGTGAGTGATTTAGAAGCACTTCATAGAAATAAAGTTGTAATTAAAGCTACACATGTTAACCACGCCTTCAGGCTAACCCTAATTATTCACAACTTTACACACCAGGTGGGTTTTGAGGACCCTTGTGAATTTTCAGTCATGCTAATTCCGGTGAAGAGACGCATCAGCAATAACAACTTCAAGTAGGGGAAAAAGATTGAAATCTAATTTTTTGTGTTTGTCAAAGTCGAGAATGTTAATGTACGCCTGGAATAAGACAGACACGTTACGTTAATGCTGAAATCATTCTTTCTCCATCTTAACTGGGTTTTCTCTCTGCGGTTTCTTTCGATTCATCATATGAAGCTGCGTTAAAGATGAGTAGGCACAACACTGACAAACAGGTCAAGCAATTAAGTGTTTCATCTCGTTTATTTTCAACCATACAAGCGAAGCTCTTTTAGCAAGAGGTAATACATTACAGCTACTATTGGTGCATCCTTCCTACATGTTTACACAGCCCACACGCATACTCATAAATTCTCCAATCAACGTCTACAGTATTATTAAAGTCTTCCTTCCGGTTTATCATAAATAACTTGACAAATTTCTCCTCCCTACAAAGACTATGTCAGTCAGTCACATCCTAAACAAAACATAATAACCGACATTGACTTGCAAAGGCCTGTCGTAGTTTATACTTGACACGTGTCCACGTACTGAACCAGCTGCAATGCAGGCTGCATTTTCACATACTCGCCTGCGTGTTTCCAAAAACATTCCCGTTCTTCGGGTTTCCACATAACTGTAAAATGTTTAGGGATTTCACACACCACTATTTTAAACAGGCTCTGATTCTCTGCAAAACTTCCGCTGTTGTTGTGATTGTTGTCATGAGCTGCATCACAAATTGAAAACGAGGACATTACATTCAAAAGTATTTTTTTGCTAAAATAGGAAATCCAGAAGATCTTCCTGGTCTGGAAGGCAGACCTTTTTCTTTTCTTTAGGCGTGAAGGCTCCTAGAGGTGGCAAACACACTGTCACATGGTGCTGTACTGTTTAAATAATGTAATCTTCATTTCTGAGGATGTGCACAAGCGATGCTCCAGACCGCCACAGGATACATGCATCTTGCATATGTATATTTATAGTTAAAAAGAAGTAAAACCCAAGATTTAGTCTCTCACGTACATTAAAACATGTCCAATAACGACTTGTCCAAGCATCATCAATCTGGGTTTTTGTTCACACCATTGTACTAAAGTCACCTTCTGGAAGTCATAAATGATCTTATTTGTTGCTGTTAATCCAGTCCAGGCAATGTATTACTCCTTCTTTAGCCCACAGCAGTGTTCACGTTTCAATCTTAGTAATGATTTGGGTATTTGTTAGCATGCAGCGAGTGAGGCAGGACACAACTCAGCATACTGCGGCTTTTATTGTGGCCAATCATCATCATCATAATCCAAAACATAATCATAAACAGTAAAACAAGTAAGAATCAATCCCAGGAAACAGGAAATGAAGAGGCAAGGCAGTCAGCTTGGACTTAAAGTAGCTATAAAGCACAAAAACGCAAAAAACTCTGAGGAGAGACAGAGAAACAGCAGCGTATAGATAGACAAATCAAGGAATGAACTCAGTACACAACAGCTGAACACAATAGGGCATCAACCAATGACAGCACGGCAGTGGAGAGTGGATTAGAAACACAACAAAGGCACGTGTAGAGCGAGCACATGCCGCATACAGAGAGACGCAATTTGTAACAGTGTCTGCAGTGCTAATTTAGATTAGCTCGGGAACTACCTGACTTTCTAACACATGCCTCCAAATTGGCTTTTATCTCCAGTGGCAGGTATATATTTATTTCTGTTTCTCAAGGTGTCCCTCAGGGTTCTGTCCTGGGCCCGCTGATGGTTAGTGTTTTCACAATCCTGCTTAACTTCCCAACATGGCCTACAACTTTATTTCTATTCTGATGATCCTCAATGCTCAAACGGAAGCTTCTAAAAAAAAAAAAAAAAGGGCCCACAGAATATCAATTGACAGATGGCAGATCCCTGCCAAATTTGATGATATAGAGCTCATGCTGGTGAGATCAAGAGCTGTTCTTAGGTTTCTAATATTTATTTGAAGATAAATAATGCAATAATCACTGCTTTAAATACAGAACCTCTGTGGCACTTCTGATCTCACATGCTTTGTTTTTAAAGATACTTTTTTTAAATTCCATCCAAAACGCACGTCTTTGTTCATTATTCATATTAGCCACCCGGTAAATCATAACCACACCGCGCTTAGCACGCTAGCTATTTTCCCTAAGAATCGTAATAATAACTGAATGTTCATTATTCACTGTCGTTTACATGGTAGTGATAAACAGAGCATTTAATCATGAGCTAAATAAGAACCAGTCGCATGGATAAGTCACACAACTTGGTTCTCGTTTAAACTTTTGTCGGATGATTAAAGAAATTCAAATTGCTGTAACAGACCTGCAATAGTGTAGAAAGCAGTCATCTTACACAAAGTCTGTCTATTTCTATTATTAAAACTCAACATGTTTGTATGTGTAGCTGAATCAGAAGTGGGCGTGGCTTAAATACGGTTTTTTTTTTAAACACTGAAAAAAATCAGTGTTTAAAAATCAGAAAAAAAGTCATTTTCATTAACACACGCGCACACACACACATATATATACTTACTATTATAAAGTTATTATAAAGTTATATATAAAAAGTTACTTTTTTTAAGCTAATGTTTTAATCTCAGCAGAGACGTTCTGTGGTCTGTATAGACGATATGGAGCAGCAGCTCTGTTGGGATGTCTTTTGAAAAGATCATATTGAAATGAAATTGTATTTGCCGAAGCGCCACACAAAACGAGCTCAGGCACATCGCAGCGCAGAGAGCCCCGAGATCGCTCAGCGCAAACTCTCATGCTGTTGATGAAATCAGCCGACATGCTGTTACACTCAATTCACAGATCCCATTCAAAATAGCGCTCCTCTGATTCATATCTCTATTTGTTTTTGATTAGAACACATTTTCGGTTCTTATTGTTACACCCCAAAAAGAACTGTTTAACCTGGTGGATCTGCTCATTGTTTCTTTAAGCGCTAATTTCACTCTTAGATACAAGCGTTAAAAATGTTTCAGAAGGTGTGTGAGACACAAGAACATTCTCCCATCGTGGATCCATCAACCCGAGTTTCTATTTCATCAGCTCAGAGAAGGAATTAACTCAGACGCTCATGTTAACTCGATCTTTATTGATTTATAATGTCTGTCGTACAACCTGATTTCCATTCGTGTAAGCGGCACAGTCTCCGCCCTCAGCCGGTCTGATTCGGTAGGCGTCTTCGCTTTCACAACAGAGTCTGCCAGGTCCTGGTTGATCCATCACGTCATTTTTCTGCTGTATTTGGAGTAGGACAGAACAGTATCGTCCAAACAAATGCTAATGGCCGTCATCCAAAATCCAATAAATCCTGTTCTGGAATTCCAAACGGAGACCTCGGCGATTAGAAAAGCCTTGAGGGAAAAAAAAATCAGCCAAAGTCTTCTTAATGCGTCGTGACAGCGCTTATTGATTTCTTCTAGAGAATGAAATGCCAAGAGAGTGTCTTCCATTTTTCAGACTTAAACTCCAATGGCACTATAAATGATTCTCCAATAAAGTCTGACTGTTTTTACACTTGCATTTACTTCTTAAGCGCATTCGGTTTCACAGAAGTTACAAAAACTGCCATGCAGGATGTTTAAATGTTTCAGCATGAGTCAAAATAAAAGAAGAGAATCCTGAACGAGAAAACAAGGCTTTCACAATGAGGCAAAGAGACAACAGAAAAGCTGATCAAAGAGCAGGACTCAAAACAGGTGAACACAATCAGGTAACACACCGATGCCGGGGCAGGGGGCGGAGACAGGGCTAGAGCTGGGACACATGATGTAACTCTAAAACAAAATGACAAGAAAGCTGCGCTTATCGTTCTAGACGTCTGGGCACGATATTACGTTAATTTTCATGATTAAAATGTTTACAAGAAAGCTTTTGGAGAAAGTAGAGCATTTTCTTAAAATCTACTCAACACCATGCTCGTTTTTAATTATTTTCTTTACATTTAAACCTTATTTACGATTACATTATTGCACATTGCAGTACATTATTGCAACTGTAATTCATTGCTTAGAGAATAATGTTATTACAATAACCACCCAGCAATATGGCAACAATTTAAAAACTTTTTATTCTCCGTCCTGAAGATGTCATAAAACTTCATAGGACTTCTCCTTACTTTAAGAAAACTTCAGCATATCAATGTTTTTCTAATCTATTTATAAAGTGGAGCATCTCCTGTGCAACTCCCTGTGAATGAGCTGTTACTATGGAAACGATAACGCATTAGAAAGAGTGCTTTAATATAAACCTGTGTGAGCATTCATATGCCCTCATGCATATGCAAAAATGTTCTGGCGTTCGTGCGAAAATGTCAGGATTTTACTTTTATTCTCTTCTGTTGTCTGTTCTTACACTTGTGCCACACACACACACACACACACACACACACACACACACACACACACACACACACACACACACACAAATCTGCAGTTTTTAATTTCAGGAATCTGAACTCAAAGGAAAAGCTGAATGTCGTTAGAGGATTTAGCTAATATTTATATTCACAGTTCTATTCAGTGTGTGTGTGTGTGTGTGTGTGTGTGTGTCAAGCTGCTGGGTCTGTCTGACTTGAAGTGGTTGAGTGCAAAAGTTTGTACACCCTATATTCAAAATTCTTGCACCAACAGAGTAAGTTTCACAGGTCTCGCAGAAAGCAGCGTGCTAAGACGGAGTGAAACGATAAATATGATATTTCAGAATGTGACAAATATTTTTTTTATTCCGCTTGCCTCTAAGGATTTAAAAATGTCAGGTCTGTGAGTCTTTCCGACAGATATTTTTCTCTCACTGTTCTGTTTCATCCTTTATCTAAATTCGCTGTTGGTAAACAGACTAGCGAAGCACCTCATCTCCACTGCAAAAAAAGGAAATAAATGAATCAAATATAAGATTATTAAACTGATATTTTTTACTCCTTTCAAGCCTTTTTCATTTATTTTGAAAAGGGAGCAAAATTATCTGCCAATAGAATATCATTTTACCCTTGAAATGAATAACAATGTCAATAATTTGTTTGGTTTAATAATCTTAGATTTTGTTGACCGTGATCTTATAATAGGAAATACAAGGCAGTCTGACTATAGAAGGTAATTTCACTTGATGTCATTTTTTCAGCTCTGTGAGAAGTTTTCAGGTTTGCTGTTTTTACCGACTGCTTGAAGTGGGTTTGACTTTTCATAACTTAATAAAGTAAGTGTTTTAAATAAGTACGAACTTCTCGATGAGGCACATTCGGGTTAATTAACTAGAACGTCGGAACGAGGACGTGAAAGAATCTACTAATAAGCAGAATCGCTGTCTGAGACTCCAGTCGCGCTATTATTTAGCGTAAATTGGAAAATATTATTAATTGACCATGAAATTCAGTTTTGTAATAAAAGTGCAGTTACTTTTTTTTTTTTTAATATTAATGCACTCCTTCTAACGCATGTCGTTTCTATAGCAACGGCTCATCCGCAGGGACTCGTGCAGCGGACGCTTTTAATATTCAGGGATAATTTATAGTTTAAACATCTTCCATCGACACGCTGCTCTATTTTCACGCTGGTTAACATTTTTCTATGTTACCCACAATGCCGTGCTGTTAGTGGTACAGTGGGTTTCAGCCCTCACTTCATATTGACCTCAAGGGAGCATGCAGCGCCACTTTAGTCCTTCAGTCTGCCCACTTAACACAGCACAAGTTATCACTTATGTTTAACATTGTTAAAATTCTGCGCTGGCGTTAACACTGTCCGCCTGTGACATTAGCACAGCACACAGCCATTAACACCTCACAGTTATAAAGAAGTTACAGCAACAACCAACAAATCAGCACCAGGCTCACTGATCACAGACGTTTCCATAGAAACGCACACGTCCTTTAAGGGTGCTGGTTACATCATCAGTCTGTCTTTTGGCACGCAGCTTAATTTCCTTTTCCTCCATATGTGATTGTCATCTTGATAAATTAGACCGTCCTTTTCTCCAGCGAGGGTCTGTAATAAGTACGGCTTGATCGGATGATTATGAATATAAACAAGCTCATCTTTCGAGCAGAGAGAGCCAGGACTTCAGCATGTGTCTGCGTGCGGTTCCGGTTCCTTCCTGCAGGACGTCTGGACACGCCGCGTTTCCACCAGCACATCCTGGTACCTTTAGGATAGAAAAAAACACTGGAAAGTTATGAAACACTGAACCTAAAACACTTCGAGGACACTCTTAGTGAATGCTGTTTTATAAAGTCACATTCCGCTCCTTCATCACCACTGACAGCTTGGCGTTGTACAGTTGATGAACATCAGTCTTCAGTCTCCAGGTCGTTCATCAAAACGTCTTCAGATGGATTCGGGTCAGGCTCGACTGCGCAAGAGCACGAGCAAGCTAATCCTGTTTTATCAGATTTTATTCCAACCGAGTAGGGAACATAACCCAGTTCCTTTTCATTATTCAACCGGCCGTGAGCTTTAAGTGCACGTTTTCAATGAGACTCTGAGAAACAGCCTCAAACTTAGTTTATCTCCTGACCAATCAGCTCGCAGGTTGGGGAGCGAGTAAGCACGACAAATATGGAGGACAAAGTAAAGAAATGTGTTAGTGGATTACATACTATTGCCAAAATTAGAACGATGAAATGAAACTAAAATTAAGAGTGTGTATTTTAACTAGTTAGTTACATACTAGCTATTTATGCTAGCTATTTTTATGCTAGTTACATACAAGTTTTTTTTAAGCTAGTTACATACTAACTGTTTATGCTAGCTGTCTTTTATGCTAGTTAGCTGCATACAAGTTTTTTTAAGCTAGTTATATACTAGCTATTTATGCTAGCTGTCTTTTATGCTAGTTAGCTGCATACAAGTTTTTTTAAGCTAGTTATATACTAGCTATTTATGCT
>JAQQZX010000038.1:1402961-1413330 GCA_030068355.1 Notoglanidium maculatum
CACACACACACACACACACACACACACACACACACACACACACACACACACACACACACACACACACACACACCCTAAGCAAACAATATGACAACTCTGTCAACACGCAGGGCACCATGAAGACACTAACTAGCAGGAACACATCTGTTCTCGTAAACTGGTGGATAGACATATGAATAGACAGATGGATGGACAGAAAGAGAAAGTTGCATGGCTGTAGGAATAGACGGACAAATGAGCAGACGGATAGTCAGACAGACAGGTGGACAGATAGATAGTTAGATTGGTGGTGAGACATGAATAAATGGTGGATAGATGGGTGGAATGTCAGACAGACAGCTAGACTGAAAGACAGTTAGATGTGGTGTTGGATGGTCAGACAGACAGGAAGATGACAGGCAGTTAGAGGGGTGGGTTGACAGAAAGATAGGTGGTTAGACAGATGGACGAACAGATAGACAGACAGATGGACTGACAGCCCGACAGTTAGATGGGAGGATTGAGAGACAGGAGGTTAAACAGATGGATTGAGAGGTGTGCTGACAGACAGTCAGATAAGTAAATAGACAAGTTAGATGGTTGGACAGACAGACAGCATGTCAGACAGACAGTTAGGCAGGTAGTTAGAGAGATGGATTGAAAGACAGGTGGTTAAATAGATTGACTGAGAGGGTAGCGTTTCTGGGTGGACACGTTAGCCATGTTAGCATTTCTGGGTGAGGTGTATCTCTAGCCGGTGTTCAGTCTCACCCGTATTTACTGGCGAGCTCTCGAGCCTCCTCCTCCTTAACGAATCGCTGGTCCTCCAGGTCACACTTGTTGCCGCACAGCACGACGTCGGGGTTATCGCAGTACGCGTGCAACTGCAGCTGACCTGCAGACCAAAACAAAACAACACACACTTCGGTGCTTAGTGGCCAGGTTGCATTATCTCAACCCGAAGACATTCGTCCGAAACGTACTCATCCAGTTCCTGACGTTGAGGAAGCTCTGCTCGTTCGTCAGATCAAACAGCAACAGGAAACCCATCGCGTCTCTGAAGAAGGCCGTCGTCAGACTCCTGAACCTGCGAAAAGGGAAACAAATAAATCCTGTAGGTGTGAGAGCCCAGGACACAGCAATCACACTGTACACTAGGACTCTCATCTCTTATTTATTCTCTACGTCATTGTATACAGTTGTTTGTTTTACCCCACTTTCTTGTAAAATCGGTCATTTTTGCCGATTCCCTCCCACTAGCTAGGCTTCTGGCGAACATCTTTCCGGTTCATGCGGTTAAGTTCACGGAGCGTAATACACGCGGAGGAAAGCGCTATCCGCCCTCTTCCACATGCATCATCTCCCAGACGCCCCTCTGATTGACAGGAGACAGAGAGAGAATGCCCCTCCCACCCAGACAGCACAGCCAATCACACTCTCTTAGACTCCGTGCCATCGTCGGGATTCTCAATCTCCCGAGAACAAGGCGAACGCTTATTGTTTTAGTTTTTTCATTTTAAATATTTGGTACTTTTGGTACACATTCATGCAAGAGTCGGGAAAAAAAATCATCGTGATATTTCAGCCTGTTTGTAATGTTGAGAATCTGCGCTAACGTTCTCACCTCTCCTGGCCGGCCGTGTCCCACAGCTGAATGTGTATCCTTTGGCCCCGCCCCGCTGCGCCATCAGGCCCGTTGGACTTGTACATCTTTAAGACAATATTTACATGAACTGTAAATCTCACACACACTTTTCCATCTGCATTATATTAAGTTATAAAAACAGAACATGGCTAATATTGAGGCTAGCAGCCATGAGCTAGCGAACTTAGACATTTCCATTGTAACGCTGAGTCAAATGACAGACTTCTCTACCTCACTTTAAAACTTCTTAGCTGTATGTGAGCTTCGTTCCACAAATGCTGTGTTTGCTCTTGCGGCCTGAAAATGTTATCAGTCCAGGATGTGGAGGAATGTTGGTCTGTGACCAAACACTGATCCATTAGTGAAGGAGTAAAAGGGAGGAATGAAACACTCCGTGTCACGCCGTTACAGGAAAATAACAAACAGCAGAAGCGGAGTTACTCTTACCACACCGAAGGCAATTATTTTCCGATAAACGTTACGTCCCGAAATGTTTAATACCTCGTACACTGAAGCAACCTGCCAACGATTAAACGGTCATATTGATTAAACAAACGTGTTGGAATAGTTCTTTTATCCGTTTATAGTTACATTCAAGACAGAAAAGTGCAGGATGTCGTTTGTTACTGAGAAACCACAAAGCGTAAGCTCCTCTGTCCGCTTCAGTGGGTCGACACTGGAGACTCCGTCCTTAAAATGTCAAAGAAACGTTTCCATACAACAATTAGACACGTTTTTATGTGATTAAGTTCCTGCGAATGAGCTGAAAGAGAACACATTATAACGAGTGCGTTATTGTAAACCTGGGATTTGCAGCTGCTGTTATAAAACTGATTGCTTTCTGAGTAATCAGAACTCGCAGCCCTGTGCTAATAATATGATTTACTCCAAGCCTTTGTGAATCCCGAGTTTCGACTGTGATGGACTGCGGTGAAAAGTCCACGCTGCACCGGGTCGCGATGATTGGTGCTGCTGTTTGTTTTGTAGGAACAGCCCGTGTTTGCTCTTTAGGTGTAGCTCCTCCAGGACGTAGTGCCTGTGCTTTGGTCCAAACATTCCAAGAAGCAGGAAACAATGAGCTGTCCATCAGTCATGCTCGAATTTTCTTTTTTTCGTCTCAGACCTGAGTGTAAAATGAATTCACGGTGGAAACAATGCTCTGAAACGTGAACCGTGTTCTTAAATTTCACTCCCGCGTCTTTTGTTGAGAACCTGCCTCAGCCAAGCTGCTCAAGTTCTCCTTCAAGGAACGCGCGAACGCCGTGGTGTAAGAGTCCCACATCTGTAACTGTGGGAAATGACATCAAAACACACCCTTATGACCAAGTCACAGACCAAGTGCAGGTTTTTCATGATCACTTGTTCAATGCTTCACTTTTTAATCTCCCAGCGTCCTTTCTTTTACCTGTATTAGTTTGGGGGCGTGGCCAGGACCGTACCCAGGATCAAACCTTACCGAGGCCCGCATTTTAGAAATGTGACTCACGTAACACTTAACACACCACACACACAGATCATTTCTAATCGGTGCTGTACTTCTATTTTCCATAAGCAGCTCTGACTCCAGCTAGACTGCTTCATTTTGTCGAGTTGTATATTTTGGAGTACAGGTGTTACGACCGGGTCGTGGTTGTTGCTTTCGGCAGGACAATGATCCAAAACGTGCATCCGGAAAATAAACCAAAATAAACGGCCCAACGATCGCCAAAGCAAGCTTTTGAAACAGCCCACTCATCTCCAGTCCCATGAGTCAGTAACCTTATCCAGGGGTGCCAATAATATGGTGTAATTCACATTAAAATTATATATTTTTTTTATATTTTTTGATGCTCATGATAATAGTAAATGTTAGAATACAGTTACTTAAATGAAAGGTTTCATCACTGTGGGTTTTTTTTTAACCCCGTCTTTACCAAGGGTGCCAATAATTATGACGCTGACTTTAATTCTGGCCACAATGTGAGAATTGGGGGGGTATTTTTAGCAATGTACTCAGTTTTGCTAGTTATTTTGCGATGATCGTAAACACGAACTTTAAATGTTGTGACGTTTTTGGTTTTTTCTGCTACAGGAAGTTCCTGAGGTTTTAACAGCAACGTCGCATGTCTCGGAGTAACACTTTAACTACAGTGTGTGTGTGTGTGTGCGTGTGTGCGTGTGTGTGGGGTGGGGGGTAAACAAAGCGGTTACACGCGTCGAAACGGGTATTACACTGCGGCTGGGGAAAAGGAAACTAAATGGCTATTCCACGGGAGGCACTGAGGGTGCACTAACAAGTGATCTAAAATAAGTGTGTGTGTGTGTGTGTGTGTGTGTGTTTGTGTGTGTGTAGGGGAAAGTTTTCTTAGGCCACACCAAACAAAAACATTCCTGCCATATTTACAAATCTTCTGTAATGCTGATTTTCTTCATCCTTCATCACGAGCGCAGGTTAATGAATGCCATTTCGCCCGGCTCATTTGCATTTAGCGACGCCCACAAAACTCCATAAAAGGTAAAGGGAGCTGAAAGGAAATTCTGACATAGTTCAGTGAAACAAATTGGGTGTAATTGAAATACGTGACGGTGTAATCGTGTATGTTTAGCAACTCGCAGTAACCCGAGCACTACAGCCGGTTAAACGCGGTTCACGTTAGCGAGTCTCCTTATACGCAACACACGCAAACCCAGGACTGGAACATGGCAATCGAACAGTTTTAACTAACTGTATTTCCATAAACACTTTATTACAACAATCCTCTTTAGAAAAATGAAGAATAAAATGATATGAATTTGAATCCCGCTTGATGAATGAGGCGTAATGCTTCAAAAGCAAAAACTAAATAATTCTTGTTATGAATTGATTTCTTTTAGTCATTTACTTTACTTTATGTGACCCAGCTGTATGTCCTGTTAAAATGGTCATGTACTACTATCATTATGGGAACATCAGGTCCTCATAAAGCGCTTTCACGTGCAAATAAACACACCCACGCATGCACGACTTACCACCCGCTTTTCTCTGAAGTCTATGCCCACGGTGGTGATGAATTTAGTGTTGAACTTGGCGTCCGTGTACTGGTACAGGAAGCTGGTCTTTCCCACCCCAGAATCCCCCAGGGCTAGGAACTTGATGAGGTAATCGTAGTCCCCATCAGACATAGTGAGAGCTGCTTGCTGAACCTGAAACACACACACACACAAACAGATTGCTACTGGCTCTGTTGAATTAAATCAGTACAATATAAAACAGTTCTGTGGACGGCACATCAGGTAGTGTTGCGACTCGAGTCCAATGGTTACACTAACGCAGGGAAGTTACGTGTATTCAGAATCAGGTTACGCGGCGGCTTTCAGTATGCAGATTATTTAAATCGCCTGCGTGCGGTTCACACCAACAAACCTGCTTGATTTTCCTTGTCTTGAAGAATCCGAGAAGGCATTCCTCAGCCGCGTCTACACCGGGCGCTCGCCTTTAAACCCCACAACCTCAGGCTTAGAAAACACAGGAACGCAACTCCGAAATGCAAAATAAACCCGATCCACGTGAAAGCGAGAACTGAAATAAATCCAATTAGAGTCTAGTCAAATGTCATGATGTTGCTGCGTGAACAGTCCTGGCTGTAAAGGTCACGTTACACAACGCTGAACCACCTGAAGGGGAAATAAGCGAGCGCTTGTGTCCGGAAAAGCACAGATAAGACTAATTAAATGCGACGCTAGAAAAACATTCGCTTGTGGTAGTTCTGTTTATTACACAACCATGTGAGCAGCTCGGTTTGTAACCGCAAACACACAATTCTGCATGTTGCACGAACACTAGGCCAGAGACGAACGCCTCAACAGAGAGAATTGGTGTGAAAGAGTGAAGATGCTGACGCGGTAACAGGAAACGCTAAACCCCAGAATCCACAAAGAAAAGTTCGGGTCTGTAAACGAGCAGCCAAAAAATGAGCTGAACAAATATTAATAACGGTAACCGGCCATTATTAAGCTTTGCGATATTCGTTCATGGCTCCGAAGATAAACGTTGTATCGTTTCTGCGCGGCGTGGAGCCGTCCACGTCTATACACACACCTTTTCTCTCTCAGACGGCTATGATTGCGTGCGCTCTAGAAATAAAAAATCCAGTTACGGCAGCGTTCGGCATGAAGATTCACAGTTGTCATTCTCGCGGTTACAGAAACTGCAACGCAACAAACTCGTTCCGGCTGCAGGGCGAAAACACGCGGCGTTCTTCTGCGCGTCTGCTCTTTACCACGCCGTTCATGTCACACGTCAAGCTTGAATAACGAACGATCCGCAGCGTGAACGTCACCTTCCTCGACCGCTCAGCGAACCAGTTTACATTTAACAGCACATACTTCAGCATCGTGTGTAATTCTCTGGAACTGGAACAGAAATCGTGTCTCATGAACGCTGCACGGCATTTCTGCTAAATACTCAAACAGCATCGTCTCGTCTGAGAGACGTACAAGAACAGATTTAATAATCCAGCCTACACACGGTCTCCTCTTGGACGCACACGAGGATTAGTGACGTGAATAAACGCCATGTCTTGGTTTTTTCTGTACCTGTTGTTGTACGTTTCTCTCTCTCCTGATGTGTAACTGGAGGAATGAGGAAATACGAGGAGAAATCCGGCCAACTGTGTGCAGTCACGCCTCGACAAGAACTCCGCGGGATTACAGTGATTTAAGGCTCGCGTACACGGTCCAGGAAAAGCTGGACACTCTCCACTCCTATAGGATTAGCGAAATTGCTAAACGCTTTATTACAAACTGAAAGGAAAGGACGCTTTTCATTTTTAGTTTAAGAACCGAGATATTTTTTGTGTAAGAGTTTTTTTGCAGCTTCATTTTCACTTATTTTAAGTAATTTTACACAGATTAAAGAAAGGGGAAAACCCCCGATAACAAAACAGTGTCGGTCCTTCCAGAACTGGAGCACGTCTTTTCACGTCATTTCACCGTTACATATTTAATGCATTAACACCGATGAGATTCAGTGATAAAACTACGAAACCGTTGGTGATTGTCGTGATATGAATATTTAATAACGGCGCATCAATAATTTACTGTTTTGCGCACAGACACAGGAGTCCTGGAGCTCCGAAAATCAGGCAGAACTGTTAAAATACTGTTAATAATATTTAATCCTATTTCAGCATTAGAGAAAAAAAAACATCCCAATATGTAAGCGGTGCGCTAATTTCTGTTGCTTAGAATAAGCGCACCTGAACATAAAGGACTTCGACTCCTTTTCAGTGTTAAATCATTTATTTCCGTAGACTTTGTATTCATATCTGAATCGTATTCATTTCTGCCTGAATTCAGCAAGCGCCCAGTACAGCCAGATAATCCTCCTGCGAGAAAATAATCACACGAAACGCAGTAAAACCAGAGCCGTGGCAAACACTGGCAGCGCTTTTCCAAAATGGAGGAATTTTGGTGGAACAGATGAAGCGGAAGAAAAAATAAATCAAATGTTTCAAATGATCAGCAAGCGTTACATTCCCGGATTCTTCGATTCAGGCTTCGGTTTACTTTTTTTGGGGTTTTTTTGGCCCACAAACTTAAGCTCCGCCCACCAGCTGGAACAGAACTGCTCAGATTCATCATTTCGTCTCTACAAAGTAACTCGCAGGACATGCTGCATGTTTGCCATGACGGTGATCACTTTTATCCATTGCAGTTTGCCTTCCTGGCAGCAGGGGGCTCTGAAATTACCAAGCGCTCCTTTAAAAGTTCATGATTTTGTGATTTTCGCCTCCCATGGTTGATGAAATAATACAATCTCAGTGTAGCTGCGGCTAATATTCCTCTGTGAGGGTATAACGTTTAGGAATAATGAAACTTTTAATGCAGTTTTCAGAGAAATACACAACTTTTCCAGCCCGACTGTGCTTCCTGTCCTGTTGTCTTGCTTTTTAGAGGAGTGTCTCTGGCAGGCAGGTAAACCATCACATTTTGGTTCAGGCTTGTGTTGTTCAGACACCTGAAACAATTAATATGAGTTTCGTCACATATTTCGCTCGCCCACACACAGAAAGAGAGAGCGAGCGAGCGAGCGAGAGAGAGAGATGTGGGTTCACAGCGCATGTTGAGGAATGGAGGCTTTGATGGTTTTATGCCCCCAGTGTGCGGTCAGGACAAGAACAGACAGGAGACGTGAGAAACACGGGCAGAAGCATGATGTGATCATGAAAGCGACCGATTCTTAACGGCGTGACGCATGAGAGAAGAGTCACATGACTGCGGTGTGATTCTGAACCTTCACCAGGAGTGAAACCTTCTCAGAAACATAAGCTGCTTAGAGTGTGAAGGCAAATCCAAACCCACGGTTTACAAACTGGTCACATATCCAAAAATAAGGAGCCTTCAACAGATAGAACCAGTTCCAACAGGCAGCCTCCTCCCAAATGGCACACGGATTTGGACTGCAACATGTGTAATCATTAGTATGCGTCTATAATCTCAGCATAAAAACAAGTTCTCCGGTTTGTCCCTCTGAGGAAATCCTCAAGTTCAGCAAAGAATCCCAGAACGGAAGGTCAAAAACGTGCACATCAAGCAAACCGTTATAAGTTCAGACGCTATAGGAAAGTTCAATCGAGCCTGATTAAAGAACAACAACCAGCAACTAGTCAAAGCTGACAGGAAATCTCAAGAACATGAGCAAGAACACACCAGCCAGTCTCTTTCAGGAAGAGTGTCAGGACCTGCACTCACGCTTGTGATTCACCGACGTCGCCCAAAGCTAGACAAACTAGCGAGTTATCAGAAACACGTGAGTCAGCATAACCTCAACCCCACACAGAACGCAGACTGGCGGAGTCTTCAAGACGTCTCATTTAGGACAGAAATTACTCAGCTCCATCATGCTGAAGATCATGAAGCAAGCTTTCTACAACTTGCAAGAGATATCCAACACTTAATCTGGTGTGTAACCACCACAAGCGTCAACCTTCTAGCACACCATCACGACTCTCCACACCCGCCATAACGGCTTATAGGTCATCAGCATGCTTTCCAATTCTGGTTAAATTAAGAAAATCAGATCTGGTTTCTGAGTCAGAATCGGAGTGAAACGGATTTGCTGTTTAGCTTGCCTTCATGCTGCACATAACCGAACGAACTAGAGGGCAAAAAAAAAGCGGCGTGCGGAGCTTAAACGTCTTCGTAAAAAAAAGAACTCGTTCATTCGTTGGTTAGAAACACAGTGACGGAAACAAGTGTTGTGAAGAGATCACAAAAATCAGCCATGCATGAAGAAAGCACCTCATAAAGATGATGTAAATAACTAATTTAAAACATTCGTGCGTCACATCCAACATGTTTGTTCATCCAGAACACGTGGCATTTCTGCGCTGCTACAACTCTGTCCTTTGGCTCAGTTTAGCAGCTCATGTACAACAAATAAACAAAACAAACAAAAAAATACACCCCATGTTATTCACTTCCTGCTGTCGAGACGCCTCAGAGTCGAATCACTTTCTCACTTGCTCAGATGCTTTCGAGCCCGAGAGTGATTGCTGTGCTCTCACATGAGAAAACACACCAGGGCTCCACTTAAACACTCCACCCTGCGCATGCGAAAGGTTTACACAGTCAGTATCAAAGTATACACAATGACCGCATACACTCCACCATGCTGAACTAACAGAGATAAAGCCTGTAAAAGCAAAGGGTGGATGTGCTCTCCTTAAGAAACAATGCGGTTACACTAAAACTGTGCAAAATACAGTAGCGTGAGAGAGTGATGGAGTGATGCCGCACAACTTAAACTAGCAGACAACTACAGAGACGATGAGCTGAGAGCACAACAGAGCAGCCACTGCCACGGACACGTTCACGCAGCTTTGTTCCTCTGAGTAATAACGAATTCTGACTGAGGAGACAGAACTGAGTGTAAAAACTCGAGAAAGCCTCCCTTGTTAACAGGTCTAGTCCTTCTTATTACCAATTTATACACCTACTTTAAATACCCTTATAATACACTACACCTAGGGCAGGAAGCGATTGACCTTGCTGTGACCTTGACCCTGTTTTGATCAATCCCAAAATCTAATCAGTTCATCTGCTGGTTATACTGATCATTCCATATCTATCCTACAACACATTCAACCACTCGCTCTGGAGATATCAGGAGAATCTCAGACAGAAAGGTGGACAAAAGGACCAACATAAAAAAAACCTCTAGTAAGTTTTCCACCCTGCAGTAGAATGTAGATACAAAAACCATTTGGCCAGTCAAGTATCAAAAAATAATAAATCAGTAGTGGAGGTATGGACTACAACTGCATCATGATGGTAGATCAGGTCTCTCGCTTATCTCGGACCTGGAGAGAAAATAGTAAAATATGCAAAGGAGTGATCTGCAGTGCGATGTGTTCAGAGATAAAATAAAAGCAATGTGAAATTAAGCAGGAAGTACCATTACTGCTGAAAAAGGACTGCTCGGTGGTAACAGGGGCCTACCAGCGTAACAGGGGCCGACCAGCGTAACAGGACTGACCAGCGTAACAGGGGCCGACCAGCGTAACAGGGCCGACCAGCGTAACAGGGCCGACCAGCGTAACAGGGCCGACCAGCGTAACAGGACTGACCGGCGTAACAGGGCCGACCGGCGTAACAGGACTGACCGGCGTAACAGGGGCCGACCAGCGTAACAGGGCCGACCAGCGTAACAGGCGCCGATCAGCGTAACAGGCGCCGATCAGCGTAACAGGCGCCGATCAGCGTAACAGGCGCCGATCAGCGTAA
>JAQQZX010000038.1:1420249-1430360 GCA_030068355.1 Notoglanidium maculatum
TCCAGCTTCCCCGCGGCCCAGACGGATAAAGCGCTATAGATAATGGATGGATGGACATTAAACAGGAATGTCATCAAGAACTCGAGGTTTTTTTTAATGCAACACTGCTTTGCTGTAGCAGTCCTATATATATCATATATATATTTTGTAGAAGTAACGTGATATGATATTTTTCCTCATATTACCTGCCCCTCATGTAAACACCTCAGTATGAGCCAGATGAAATTCCTATCCCTGTATTTTCAATATAATACAGTTTTAACCGTGTAAATGTTTGTGGGATGATTTTCACTATCAGATCCTGCTGTTGCAAAAAAAAAAAAAAAAAAAAAAAAAAAAAAGACAGTTTAAGGGGAAAAAAAACAGTTTTTAATTACTTAATAAGGTTGGATGTGCATCAAACTAATATGCTGAGGCAGATGCAGGATGGGAATTAACCTCAGTAAAGTTTTTGATAGGCTCCTGAGATGCAGAACATTCTGGAAGCTTTATTTCTTGTTATTTTCAGCCACCACAGCATGAATCTCAGGCAAACATGACGCGCTGAACAACTTTTCTTCGTGTCGCCCATTTAATAGTCGAGCTCGGATGATGTTTCGCTGAGACAGAAACGATTAAAGATTAATTAAAAACATCAGCGACAGGATTAAAAAGCTGAACGCCCCCCTAAACGGATCACGTGCTTTTCATCGTTATGGTAATCTCGCTGAAGCTCAGTCCACGCATGCGCAGAACTCGGACTCAAATTGCATTTAGCGTGCAAACAAACGCGTATTTATATACACACTGTCCAGTTTAGGATCTTATAAACAGCTCATTAGGAACCTGCTAACTTTATTCACTGTAAAAATAACCTTCCTAGCCAACAGGAACACGAACACTTCACTGATAGATTTCTTCATATTAACTGTTCGCATGGCAACGGCAGGCTCCAGAGCTCCTTTTTTCCAGAACGTTCATTCTCAAGAGCAAACAAACCTGTATCACAACCACAACCTAAAGAAAAAATCTCCGTGAGATTAATATCTTGACCCAACCTCTGCAGCTATAATCAACAAAAGAGCAAAAGAACGACGTCCTGGATGTGTTAAACAGGGGAAAGAAAGAAAATATAAGCTACAAACATGAAAAAGACGACGTTTCTACCGTTTTCAGGAAGCTAGCTAACAGAGATTAAAAGATTAAGCACTTTCCCACTCAGCTGGGCTATTTTAGTCACACTGGACAGGGAACATAGCCCTGGGACAACATGATTAAGTAAATTAGTTTACCTAGGTACATAACAGTTAGTTAGTTTGAGGATTGAGTGCGTTCTAAACTGCATTCGCACCAGCTAGGCTAACCGATAAGACTAGCATTAGCGCTGCTTAACTCCTTTCACGTCACATTCTCACCGGTCACTATAGCAACAGATTTAGAGTGGTGGTGTAAGCTTGATGAGCAATTTCTTTGTGTGTGTGTGTGTGTGTGTGTGTGGGGGGGGGGGGGGGACTTTTTTTATTAGTGTTATTATTATTTTTATGTGTGTACTAAAATGTAAGCTGCTCTGGAATGTGAGCTAATTAGCAATATTTACTCTGGAAAATTAAAGAGCAACACCTCATTACTTTCTGGAAGAAGGCTAATCTGCTCACAAGTAGTAGTGACAATAAGCGTGTTTACATGTGCAAAATAACCTGAGAAATGTGACAGACGAATAAGTAAATAAATACTGATGCTTCTTATAGTAGCAGTGCTGCTGAATTCTGGATTCTGATTGGTCAGAAGCGGATTCATTTCCTATAACAGCTCTAGCCGTAGAAGCAGGTTAACGTTAACATTAATGTGCTCGTTCTAATATGTGATCGTTTTATAGTAACAGCGTAATCAGAAGCGTTTGTGGGTGCGCCACATGACCGGATTAAAAACAGCGCGTAATATCTGAAGTTTTCTGTAAGACGTTGTTCGTTTAACGTTTATGGAAGGAGTCTTCAGTGTCAGAAGTAAAGCTGTAACTGTATTTTTTTTCTGTCATCTTCAGAACAGATGAGATTCTTCATAGCATGACGAGCTGTTTTTTTGTCTTTAACTTCACGCAAGAGGAGAGAGAGAGCGGGTGGTGAGGGAGCGACTGCTTAAAGCTGCTATGATGTAAGTGAGAACAGGAACTAACTCGTTTGTAACTATAAACAGATATTCACAGATCAGCTATAACATTAAAACCACCTGCCTGATATTGTGTAGACCCCCCTTGTGCTGCCAAAACAGCTCTGTCTGGTCAAGGAACGGACTCCACAAGACCTCTGAAGGTGCGCTGTGGTATCTGGCACCAAGACGTCAGCAGTAGATGCTTTAAGACCTGTAAGATGGGAGGTGGGGCAGCCATGGATCAGACTTGTTTGTCCAGCACATCCCACAGATCTCTGATTGACTTGGAATTTGGAGGCCAAGCCAACACCTTGAACTCTTTGTCATGTTCCTCAAACCATTCCTGAACAATTTTTTGCGTGTATCCGAGTGCACGATCCTGCTGAAAGAGGCCACGGACATTATGGAATTCTGTTGTCATGAAGTGGTGTACATAGTCTGCGACAATGTTTAGGTAGGTAGTACGTGTCAAATTAACATCCACATGAATGCAGGACCCAAGGTTTCCCAGCAGAACATTGCCCAGAGCTTCACACTGTGTCTGCCAGCTTGCCTTCTTCCCATACTGCGTCCTGGTGTCATCTCTTCCCCAGGTAAGTGACACACACGCACCCAGCCGTCCACATGAACTAAAAGAAAACGTTATTCATCAGACCAGGCCACCTTCTATTGCTCCATGGTCCAGTTCTGATGCTCACGTTTCCATTGTAGGAGCTTTTGATGGTTGGACAGGGGTCAGCATGGGCACTCTGACCACTCTGCAGCTACGCAACCACATACACCGCAAGCTGCCATGCACTATGGGTTCCGACACCTTTCTATCAGAGCCCGCATGAACTTTTTCAGACATTTGTGCTACAGAAGCTCTTCTGAAGGATTGTTGCAGATGGGCTAACCTTCACTCCCTACACATGAGTGAGCCTTGGGTGTCCATGACCCTGTCAGCAGTTCATCAGTTGCTCTTACTTGGGCCACTTTTGGTAGATAGTAACCACTGCATACCGGGAACAGACCACAAGACCTGCCGTCGTGGGCGATTCTTATCACAGCTGGACAGCGCAAAATACAAGTGTAAACAACTTCCGAGACCCATTCACTCTGACCACTCGCCAGCCGAGGTGGTCTGACCACATACCTTCTGTAGTGTAAACGCTAATGTGTCCCGACACAGAAATAACAGGAAAATGTGTCATTAATGCTGGACGCGGCGGTTGTTCTGGTAACACGCTAGAAAAAAAATGGAAAGAAGCGGCGATGTATCTGGTTGGAGTGCAAGAAAATAAGGAAGTGTTTTGCAGGTTTAACATTTTAATACAACTGTACAGGGAACCTTTGACCTTCCAGAGGAAGTGATGCAGGCAGTACCAACATTTGAACAGAAGTGGTCAGCTGGACACCTTGGAGATGCATGCTAAACACAGGTGTAAAAGCTGACGTGTCTCGGCTGGCCATTTGTGACCCATTTTTTCGGTTTCCAACACATCAACATCGAGAACTGACTGTTCACTTACTGCCTAACGCATCCCACCTCTCGACAGGTGCCACTGTGACCAGGTAATAAGTGTTCTCCACTTCACCTTTCAGTGGTTTTAACGTTATGGCTGACCGTTTATATATTTAAAAAAAAAGAAAAAAAAGTATAATATCATCAAAAAATAAAGCCTAACATGAATGAAACAAAAGTAATCGACTTTAGTGTGATGAACGTAGCTCTGCTTCATCACAGCAACACATCATTGATTATTTTTCTAGAACAGCACAACATTGTGTGCTTTATTTCTGAAATAGCAGCCATTATAAGCACACAGTGCAAGTTAACACGTGCGAAATCCTGCTGTTGGGTATTTTAACTTGATGAAAAGTCTTGGCAGGGACTCATTTTGTGTAATAACCGATTAATCGCGGTACCATACGGTAAGGAAGATGAGGAAAGAAAGCCACGTGTGTGTGATGATGAAACCTGAGCACCGTCACTGTATTACCAAAACGCCTGTCAGTCCTGTCCCTTTAATTACCCCGTAATTAGTGCGAAATGTTTCTAGTCTTCCACCCATCACCATCATTAACACCTTGACATGAGCACAGATCCGGAACCGCACGGATGCGAGGTGTTTTTTACTAATTTGTAGGGAATAAACTTTTCAGCTCAGGAACAAATCTTTAGAAATGATTAACAAGCAAACAAAACATGACACCGTCAATAACAAGTCTATAAAGATGCAACTAAAATGAAGTTTGTAGAGTTTAACTCACCAGCTGGAGAACCTTAACGGACGGGATATTACTGCAAAAATACACAAACAAACGAGTCCCGAACCGACACCGAATAGAAACTTTAGACTGAGTATTAGAGCAACTTTCAGTTATTGCAAGAATTTCCTTAATGCGCTCTCCCTCTCTTACACACACACACGCGCGCGCGCATACACCCTGCACTGAATGTGTGCGAAGTGAAGCAGCACAACTTCCCGTTTACCGCACCCCTCCATGATGAATCACTTCACTGAACCGACTCTTTCGAACAAAGTGAGTCGAGCTGGTGGTTTTGATTCATTTGAATCACCATTCCAGAAATCTAATCTATCAGACATTTCTGCTGGGTTTATCCTCACTAATGTTGGTCAGCTGTAGGAAATAAAGTTAAATTGCACTATGGAGATTGGTTTGTGCATTATACTCAGTGTACAAATGATCGTTTAGCACATTGTAAATCAACAAATAGCCAAGAAATTACACCAAATTGAACATGTAATGGTGGTTCAGTGGTTAGCATTGTCACCTTACAGCAAGGAGGTTCTGGGTTCAAACCTACCAGCTGACTGGGGCCTTGCTGTGTTTTCTGAGTTTGCATGTTCTCCCCCTGCCTACGTGGGTTTTCTCCATGTGCTCCGGTTTCCTCCCACAGTCCAAAGACATGCAGATTAGGTCAACACGCCACTCTTAATTGCTCATAGGTGTGAATGGTTGTTTGTCTATGTGCAATAGATTGGCAACCTGCCCAGGATGTACCCTCCAGCTTCACTGTGACACTGATGGATAAGTGGTATAAATGATGGATGGGTGTACATGTAATATCTCAAAACATCACGCAAACTATTTCCATTTCACATGTTTACTACTGCTCAGGACAGAGTTCACATTAACAAAACACTTTTTTGCAATAGAGTTTGTTGTGTAGAGTTTAATTTCGTCATGGCACAGCGGCAGGCAGCACACAGATCCCCCGGCGTGAGCCTGAGCTCGGGTTACCGCCCCTGTGGAATTGTTTGGGTTTACCCGTTTCTGTGTGGGTTTCCACATTTCATGTCAGATTCATCGGGGTTTTCCGATTTCCTCCCACACGCACGCAGCTAGGCGGATCGGTTACACTGAATTGCCCCTAGGTGTGAATGACAGTGTGTGTTTGCATTCTGCATTATGATTGACCGCTGTATTTATGGTGTACTTTCGTCTCCGTGTACAATGTCCGCTGGGTATACTCCGCATTTATTGAAGACATGTAACGCATCAGCGACTGGGTTTCCACTCTCCGTCCCTGACTTATTGAGCTAGCATGAGGATGTGTTTGTGATTGAGGCGCTCTGGATAAGGGTATCTGCTAAACACTGTGAACGTGATAAAAGAAAAACGAGCTATTTAAACTCCACAGTATGTTCCAGATATAAAAGTGCAGCGATGCATGGAGATTATATAATGTAAAGTCGAGGATTTCATTAGTTATTATTCTTTCTTACATGTGAATTCACACACACTCGGGAGCACGCGTAGGGATTTTCATGAACACAAATCTCTAGGGTAATCACGTAAATGTGATCACATCCAGCTTGACGCAAGAGGCAAAACAGTCTGAGCAATGACGAGATATTGAAAGAAAATAGAATTTTTTTTAAAATAAAACTTTATTTTTCATTCTTGTGAGTCGACTGATTAATTTGCAAACTGTCCTACGTTATACATAAATTAATTTATTTAAAATATAATGAAGACAGTGATGATGATGATGATGATGATCTGTGCTCCTCAGCTGCTCCTCCTTTCCTCTCCTCCAGTCACTTGTCCGTGTTGTTTTGTCCTTTACGGTCAGTCCCAGCTTTACCTCCTGCACTTGTGTTTCTTCTCTGAGGATCGAACATGGGCCTGTAGATATAAAATCCTCCTCCGACTCCAATCAGAGTCACGAAGGCGATCTGATTAAAGGGAATCCGTCTGGGAAGCATGACTTTCACTTGACATGAAGCACTCTTTCAGTCCATTACACAACAATTTCAGGATGTAAACCTGCTCCAGACAGAAAGCAGAGGTTTAGCTGATTAAACAGGACACAATCCGAAGCTACAACAGTAAAACATCACTCAGTACAGCTGTAAGAGTTCCGGCAGGTCACAGCACTGCTAGTCACCTTAACTCACACACGGCTAGCATGCAGGCTAACTAGCCAAAACCGACTAAACATTTACTATTTCTCTCTTCGCCATTACTGTGTACACACTCACTCACCCGGTGTTTTCTCAGCGTTTAATTATTTAGCTCTGTAAAATGATTCAAATTCATTTATTCATACAAAACAAAACGAGCTTTCTTGCTAGCTTAGCTCCTGCGCCCTAGCCGGTGGGTGCGTCTCAAACCGTGTCTCAGAGTCGCTAAATCTTTTCAAGGGACAGGAATCGCCGGATGACGTCATGAAGTCATTCGTATTGCATATTCATTTTATTCATGATGCATATCAAATTACGATTAGAGCACATGAAGATGGGAGATTTTTGCCTAGAAGATAATAAAATTGAGTAGAATAGGATTTCATCAGAATAGTAATAATTATTTCTTAAATCATTTGTTTATTATAGAAAGAGGCCATCTTTAGTCATGACAAAGTGAAATTTTATGCATTTTCAAAATACTGTTTGCTTTCAAAAATGCAAACAGAATGAGTGAGTAATGAAGGAAACAGTCATGTTCATGACTGTCCATTGGGAACACTTGGTGATCAGTGATTGGTTATTTAGAGCAATGATGATCAGTGATTGGTTGTTGGGAATGATAGAGATCAGTGATTGGTCATTGAGAACAATGTGATTGGTTGTGATTGGTGGAACAACACATTCAGTTTTTATACACTGATGGTTAGTCCAGCATCGAGCAGTCTGCTCTCTCAACTCGTCTATCAGCAGGCGTGATGCCGTATCGAGTTCAGGGCAGTTGCTAAAGTCTGCTAAAAATTGATTTGTCTAAAAGACTAGATTTGTCACTAGGCTCTTCTTTGAACTGCTGTAAGTATTGTGTCATGCTGTTATAGGAAAATAATCAACTATGGGCTGGTGTAGGTGTGATAAAGCAGAGTCACTGTTGCCACCCCGTTTCCCATGACAACACATCTTGAAGCGGTTTATTCCTCTTATACCTCCAAAATTTGCCAACAATTTTCCACTTCCTTACACCACCCCATCGTTGATTATTTTCCTAAAACAGTATGACACAAAGTGTTTTATTCGTTACTTGTTATCAGACTTTGTTTACATTTAACGTTTTCTGGAATAAATTATTATCTTATGTCGACTGGACACCATGTCAATCACCTTGTTCAATGCTTCTTAAGTTAATGTTTGAGTAATTTAGGTCGTAATTTTTGCAGCTCTAAATCTCAATTTACATTCAGTTTCACCTTAGTAAAACTCAAATTTAGTGCATTGAAATGTCGGTTTGAAACACACCCTCGCATGATCGGGCGAAAGGTCGCGCGTGCACGTGGCTACGGCAATGCAATGTGGGAAAAAGTTTATTTACAATCGCAAGAACCTGTTACTGCGTTCAAAGATTTGTGCATACATATTGTGGAAGCAAAATGTATAAAAATCAACGTAAACAGTTTCTAGAATCTTTAAATTTTGCTATTATATTGAATACATGATCTATATGAATACATTGATCGGTGTGACGTCAGGATCCAAACACGGAAGTAAATTGTTGCTCAGGCAACAACCTTCTCCCCCTCACCGCTTTTCCGACTAGTCCCGCCTCCTACACGTTGATTGGTTTAGAGTTTATACTTGTGCTGATTGGCGGAGAACCAGTATGAGTCTTGAGTACTAGCCAATCGAACTTATGGGATTTGATACTTCTAGCCAATCCCAGCAAGCAGGTGGGCTTTGACGGAAATCGGTTGTGATTCTGAAAATAATAGCGCGATTGTTTATAAGCGGTTATAATGGAGCTGCGTTATGTAGATTGATATGCACTTAACGTACGTGTGATATGAAGATGCATTATAAAAGCTGCTATGGAGAGAATACGTGCTCGTCGTTTTCTGCCTTTTGGTTCTTCGAGTTCGGAGGAAACCGTCAAACTCAGGACACGGAAATCAAAACTTTACCGGAAGGATAATAACGCGATCTCCTGCGTGCACAGTGAGCAGCTACATTACGGCTCATGGCTTTTTAGTTATAGATAGTATTTTACGATATAGAGGGTGAAATATTAAAAATATTAGTGTGATAATGTTTAAAGCAAAGTCCTAACAACAGTTTAAAACGATGTCTATCAATGTCCTGCACGATATATCGCTATTCAGTCAGTATCGCGATATAATTGGTGTTTGAAGCTGTAACTGATATCGCAGGAGGTGATGCTGAGGCGGTGAATGTGTCATTGGTGTCTGCTTCTGACATTACTGTGGGACCGTAGTAACATTGAGAGTAACAACAAAGTTCCTCTCTTTCTAAGTCTTTCTCTTTCTGTAGGTCTCTTTGCATCTCTCTCTCTCTCTCTCTCTCTCTCTCTCTCTCTCTCTCTCTCTCTCACTACAATTCAAAGTTCAAATTCAAAGAGCTTTATTAGCATGACCATAAACATGTATGGTATTGCTAAAGCATTGAAATGAGACAGTTTCAATAAAACAAATACAAATAAAAATATAGCAGTACTTAAAGTGAGGTAGGAGTGAGAAATATCTAATAAAGTGTCAGCAGTGTGGATAATGATGATAATAATTCTACTAAAAGTTATAATAATATTAACAAGTATTATATCACCAGTAACGAACTAGCAATAGTAATAACCATAATAATAGTAGTGATAATAATAGTAATAATAATAGTGGTAATAATGTTAATAATAATAAATAATAATAGTGATAATAATGATAGTAACGATATTAAGGCTAAAATGATTGTGTAACAAGGAAGGAATGAAATGGGTTGGGTTATACAAAAAATAAAAACAAAATCTCTCTGTTTCTGAGTCTCTCACTCTCAGTGTGTCTCTGAGTCTCTCTTTCACTCTCTCACTCTCAGTGTGTCTGAGTCTCTCTCTCACTCTCAGTGTGTCTCTGAGTCTCTCTCTCACTCTCAGTGTGTCTCTGAGTCTCACTCTCAGTGTGTCTCTGAGTCTCTCTCTCACTCTCAGTGTGTCTCTGAGTCTCACTCTCTCACTCTCAGTGTGTCTCTGAGTCTCACTCTCTCACTCTCAGTGTGTCTCTGAGTCCCACTCTCTCACTCTCAGTGTGTCTCTGAGTCTCTCTCACTCTCTGTGTGTCTCTGAGTCTCTCTCTCTCTCTCTCTCTCTCTCACTCTGTGTGTCTCTAAGTCTCTCTCACTCTCAGTGTGTCTCTGAGTCTCTCTCTCTCTCTCTTACTCTGTGTGTCTCTGAGTCTCTCTCACTCTCAGTGTGTCTCTGAGTCTCTCTCTCTCTCTCTCACTCTGTGTGTCTCTGAGTCTCTCTCTCACTCTCAGTGTGTCTCTGAGTCTCTCACTCTGTGTGTCTCTGAGTCTCTCACTCTCACTCTCAGTGTGTCTCTGAGTCTCTCTCTCTCTCTCTCACTCTGTGTGTCTCTGAGTCTCTCTCACTCTCTGTGTGTCTCTGAGTCTCTCTCTCTCTCTCTCACTCTGTGTGTCTCTGAGTCTCTCTCACTCTCTGTGTGTCTCTGAGTCTCTCTCTCTCTCTCTCACTCTGTGTGTCTCTGAGTCTCTCTCACTCTCTGTGTGTCTCTGAG
>JAQQZX010000038.1:1461873-1472492 GCA_030068355.1 Notoglanidium maculatum
GTGGTGGACTGGCGACCTGCCCAGGGTGTACCCCGCCTCTCGCCCCAAGATGCTGGGATTGGCTCCAGCTTCCCCACAATTTTCCCAGACGGATTTATTTATCTGTTTTTTTTTTTGTTTTTGTTTTTTTTACAGCAGCAGCAGATTGTAAAAAATCTGACATCTCAACATTCTGACTCATGTCAAAATGATGAATTTGTCAGCTTATTCTAACTATGTCAAAATTCTGACTTTATCTAACCAGATTTATCTAAAAATTCTGAATTATGTTAAAATTCTGATTTATTATCCCAAATTTCTAACTTAAGCAAACTGCTGACTTGGGCTAAAATTCAGATTTATGTAAAAATGTCTTGTTCTCTCTACATTCTGCATTCTCTATAAATTCTACCTAATGTTACATTTCTGATTTATCTCATTACTCAGATTTATGTTAAAATGTCTGACCTAAGCTACATTAAAATTCTGATTGATTTCAAATGTCTGACATGTTAAATTCCCGATTAGCTCAAAGTTCTGATTTATGTTAAATTTCTGATTGAACATCTCATTTATGACTTTAGCTCAAAATGACATCATTTATAAATGATGGTGTCAGAATTGTAACCGGAACTCCGACTGCACCCCGGACCTCCTCACGCAACCTCAGCGCCTGACCTCACTGATGCTCTCGTAGCTGAATGAACACAAATCCCCACAGCCGCGCTGCATCTACTGAGGAGCCTACAAAGAAGAGTAGAACTTAACCAAATCTGGAAAAGGATGTTCAACAAGCACATATGACGGTCAGGGGTACACAAACTTTTGACCATATAGTGTATATTACAATTGTTGGTTATTGTCTCAAAACTATGAACTTGTATTCAAGTACAAAAACGTATAACAACAACAAATAACTCTGGAGATGTTATAAATCCTTTTATTTGCCATCCATAAATCCTGGACTGATATACTCTGTACAATTTCTTCTACCTTCAAGTAACAAACCCTCTTATAAAACAGAATAAACCAGAAAAAGAAATGCCATTAAATGATCAAAGCTCATTTAAAAGCATTTTAGTGCACACACTAAATAATAAGTGTGCCTTATTATTATTATTATTATTATTATTGCCATCGCAGCGCTCATCTCTCTCTGCTACATTAATCACAATTACATTCAGAAATATTAACATATGGCACAGTGGCAGAAATATATGGCAAAGGAGAACAATGCAGCAAAGCCGAGTGCATACGGAGCACGAGCAAAGCAGAAATGTTCGCCGAGACGCGACGACGCGTCGTTCACGAAGCATACTCACTCGCTACATCGCTACATTCAGCGCTGCAAGATTCTTCATTCGTTCCTCCGACGCGACGAGTGAAGAGGTTCCGAGTGCAGCGCGTGCGGTACCAGTGAGCGGGTTTCCCCCCCAGATGAGCAGGTCGTTTAATAAATGCGATGTCGTATCGAATAAAGCGATTAAACCGTCGTGTAGAACCTGTCTGGATTTCGTTCCTCAGAAGAACTTGCATTTAAAATTCCGAACATGTACAACAAAGCGACTGGAAAGTCGAAGCTGGGAAGAAAATTAAATGTGATATTCTTACTGATATTGTCATCATCATCTCTCCCGCCTCAACTGGAAAAATAATCACTCAGCTGAAACCGTTTCAAGCGTTAAAAATACTGATGTTTGGTTTGAACATAAAAGCGTTCGCACTCTGTTTCTCGGAGGTTGCCAGTTCGGATCCCGTCGATGCCACGCCCATGCACGACCAGGACTCTGGGAAGTCGCGATGGGTGGGCGGGGCATACTCTCTCTCTCTCTCCTGTCAATCACAGAGTTACACTGTATCCGTCTGTGAGCTCAAGTATAAGGAAGCGGGCGGGTAGCGCTTTCCTCCGAGCGTGTTCCTCCACCCTGTCATGTGACAGAGGAGCGCTAACTGGGGGCGGGATTTGGCCAGGACCAAGTAAGGAAGAAAAGGTGAGAAAATATTACTGATGTTCGAATGAATTCCTACAGCAGAAGATGGAGATAACGGTATTGCGCAGGCCACAGGAAGACATCCGACCTCAGACGCCAAAGAACTAGCGCAAAACCCCAACATCGGTATTTATGTACACAAATTCGGTGTAACCGAGAGATTTTAAATAGAAAAGCAAGAGATGAAAAGAAAGGTGTTGAAAGGAAAAGAGAAAAGTGTGTGTAAATAACACGAGGAGACTTTACAAATCGCAAATCCGTATCCGAGATCGTAACCGCAACGGAAGCTTCGAATCCTGGTTTTTATTTTCCGATTTATTTTTTTACGATACTTGATAATGTTTCTTTGATGAACACGATGCTTCAGGATACATACTGACCAGTTTGTTGCGTTATAAAAAAAAGAAGTGAGAAACAGAATCTGAATTTACAAGAACAAATTAACACTCAAAATGTGGGAAAGAAATCGGGAAAAAGAAATATTTTACACTTCTGCAATTTTCTTTCTTTTTTTTTTTTTTTTTTTTAAATCATCGAATCACCTGCTTGTAATTTTTATCTTAAATGTCATACGTCAGTAAAGCGTTCTGGTTACAAAATTCACCGCGCTCTTCAACTTCAACTCTTCACTCAGGCTTACTCGCCATTTGAACATTTTATGGGTCGTAATTCGACGGGCGGCCGCTGGGAGATAAAGGGGCGGGGCTTCAACAAACAAATAACCCAGAACCGAGTTACGAGAAATGAGTTAAGAGTTTTCAAACTGAATGTCTCGCGTTATCTAAGTCTAGGTTCCTTCAGTGATAAATACGAATTGTGGCTGCGTCAGGATACAGATTTAACAAACTCGAGCGTGGATTTGCGATTTGTAAAGTTACAGTTTACATTATTTTCAACATCTGAAGAAAACAATATAGGTTAAAATATTACACACACACACACACACGCGCGCGCGCATGCATCACTCAGGCTTGTCCCTCGCTGGTCGCCGTAGCCAAGCCGGACGCCTCCCTCGTTTTGAGCAGCTGCGCTCCTTCCTTCTGGTCCACGCAGGCGTCGCAGCCCCACACGGCGGCCGTCTCGGCGGTCAGCAGGTTGTAAGCCGTCTCCGTCATTCCCGTGCACACCCGGTGGAACCATTTCTGACACAAGACCTCGCACAAGATGGCCTCCTGATCATCGTTCACTTCTCCCAGGCAGATCCCGCACTGGTACAGCGGCTCAGGGGGGGCGGAGCCACCCACCCGATTTCTCTTGCCGGCTTTGTTGCCGGCGGGCCGCCGGTGTCTCTCGCCGCTGTTCTCCGTGACAGGTAGAGAAGACTTTTTTAGCGGCTCGGTGTTGGGGTGGAGGACGCCGTTGATCTTCTCCACGCCTCCTTCTACGTTAGATCGGTGTTTCCCTTTAAGCTCCGCCTGGCTCTCTTGTGCTCCGCCCTCTTCCAAGATCTGGTTCGGTTTCCGTGGCGGCGTAGCGATCTTATTTCCGCTCTCGCCCGGCTCCTGTTTGGGCGTCGCAGGCTGGGTGAAGTTCAGTCCAGGGCTCATGTCCGGGCCGGATTTCACCACAGCCACATGCCGATTCCCACACATACCCGCGTCTGGGCTGAACATCAGATCAGGGCCGCGGTTCTGGTTCACGTTGGACAGTGAAAGCTGGTTGATGTTCTCTCCAGGACCCGGTCTGAAGTGCTGGTGCATGCCGCCGTTGTTATTAAACATGGGCTGATTAGCGAAGGCCGGGTTCTCAGGGTGGGCGTAGATGAACCCAGGCGCTCGGTTAAAGCCCATCGGGCCCATCGGGTTCTGGGCGAACGGGTGTGGCTGGTTCCGGATCTGAAACGGCGACCCAAAAGGAGCGGGCATCCTGTTCTGGATGTGCGGTACCATACGGGGCGGCCCATAACCACTGAACGCTGGGAAGTGAGACGGGCCGAAGTAGGGGCTGGTGCTGTTCAGGGGTTTCAGGGACGCAGGAGGAGAGTTGTAGTTATCATCAAACGGGTTGGAAGCCACCAGGTGATCGGAGCTCGGGTTCGGAGGAGGTGCATATTCAGAGAGTGGCGCGAACGACAGAGCCTGAGGACGACAACGCAGAGGTCAGAGGTTATACAGAGGAGAAACATCAATCATATTTCTATGGTTCTATTTACATTGAGGAGCTGGATACGCAATTCTGACATTTTGATTATCTCCATGTTGACATCAATAGCCATCAAAACCAAACACTAGCGCCGCTGCGGCCGTACCGAGCCGGCCGATTCTCTAGTTTCCTCTCTTGAGATTTTACGTTGCAGATCGTTTGTATTCTCAGTTTCAGTATGATTCACGTATCATTTGAGTGCCAAACGATAACGTGGCAATGAAAACGTGTTCAGAATCAACAGGAAACTCGAACTTGATTGTACCTCAGGACTAGGAGAATAAAAAAAAATGCGATTGGTTTGTAAAAACTCCCAATCCGTCAAAGAATCTGTCCATCTCATGAGCCGTCTGTCTACCAGTCTATTAGCCCACATAGTGTACACACTGAATGTCTATTAGTGTATTCATCAGTCTGTTGGGTTTCAATCTCACACCCTTCACTGTGAAATCCAGTTTCAGATCGCTCTTCGGCACGCCATGAACTTAAAAGATTGCAATTGCAGTTTTGTACTTTTACACACAAAATCACATACCTGTGTACTTGACCTGCGTTTCTTTTTCTCTGGGCTCCCCAGGAGCAAGCCAGGTCCTCCTAAACCATCCAGACCACCATCACCTCCTGCAAAACACCACAACAACAACTTCATGACTAAAAACTCCAGCAGATGGATCGAGAATACACACACGCAGACTGTAAGGACGTGCTCACAGTAATGCGCAGTGAAGTGTGTTATTTTTAAACAATGATAAAGACTCAGGAGACACTTTGGTTAGACTTTTGCTCAGTATTGGCTCAGTGTGTGTGTGTGTGTGTGTGTGTGTGTGTGTGTGTGTGTCCAGCTGTAAACACTCCAAAAGTTCACACACTACTTTCCTAACACACTACATATTCTAAATGTTGTTAAAGCATACTCCTTATTAAGAAAATAGTAAGTAAATAGTTTCACTGAAGGCCTCCAGGAAGGCCCACACACACACTCACACACACACACACACTGAGCTGAGCCAGCAAAGCAGTTAGCTAAATATAACGAGGAAAAATCCCATTACCTCTATTTCTTTTGAGCGAGAATGAATCTTTATCCTGCTCCGTGGACATTACAGGACACCTCACATGGCTCAAAAGACTAAAAATGACCAAAATAAGTAAGATTAACTTCAAACGTTGGAAAGACTGAAGTGCCGCTAACTGTTCCTCTTCAGTTCTACTTCAGCAGCAGCAGCAGCAAATCACTGATCTCTCTGTGTGTGTGTGTTTATGTGACATGGACATGGGAAAGTAGCAACTGCTATCAAACTTTAGGGAGGAGCGGTTTATTTCACTTTCTTCTAACACGTCTTTCCCTCACAAAACAGACACAAACTTGTCTTAGCAGTGTCTCAAAGTGATCCTGTCAGTGTCAGGACTTGTTTAAACCAGCCGCGTGTGTGAGATTAGAGGACATGTCGCGGCGGGACAGCACGCCACCCCTCTCTCCATTAGCATGTTAGCCTTGTCTGAACTGCCGCGTTTGATGCTCAGATCCTGCGCTCGTGCAGAGCAGAGGAAAACAGAGCGACGTTGTTACGGAGCTCGTAGCGCGTCCGTCTCGCGACCCAGCCGCTGACGTCACGCCACCGCTACACAACGCGGAAGCGAATGTATTTGCCATCCGTATTTGTTTAAAAAAAAAAAACACACACACTTTTAAACGTTGTCGTGCACAAGAATACAAATCATACAAGTAATGTCGAAGAAGAGAAAACGTTTCCTTATTTATTCATGCATTTATTTATTTATTTTTAGATCGCTAGCTATAAATGCCCGGATGAGACGAACGTATCTCATTGGTCCAGACGACTGCAGTAGTGAATTCCGGTCTCAATTGATTCAGTTCAGCAATAAGAACCGACTCTTTCGACTTCCAAACGACTCGTTGAGTGTTTCCTCCCAAAAGTTAGTCTTTGCCCTGTTTTCAGTTAATTAAACAAACTGTAACTCCACATTTTTCAGTAAACACTATAGAAATATTATTGTATTTACAGTTTATTCCTGTACGCCAAAACAGTTTCGACGTAAATTGTCATGAAGTGCCAGTTAACTCAGATATTTAATAACATTCACTTAATGCACTTCAGTGCTGTTTGCTCTGTATCTATATGCTGTTAACAACGATAGAGTTATAAGTCTTATAAATACACAATACAGTAGCAGCCATTAGTTAGGTGTGATAGATTCAGAAACTACGTGAAACTGAGGGAAATGCCTAAATAGCGAGAATGCGGACTGTTAAGGTCGCTTTTACTAAATGCGATATATTTCTTAGCTGTAAGACCAAGTTATCATCTGTAAGACATGTAACTTATATGCAATTATGTTTAAATATATAAATATATCTTTCATTCATGTTCTGGTCAGGGCGAGGGTGGATCTGGAGACTGTGGGAGTGGGAGGAAACCAGAGAACCCAGAGGAAACCCAAGTCCCATTGGATCACTATTGTAAATTTCCACTGGAATTCCAATGGAACACGAATTGGCACTGGAGATCAGTTCTCCAGTTTTCCAAGACTCCTCCCTCCATTCAGAAGAGGTGCTTGACCACGCCCCCAAACTGCAAAATTGTATCAAGGGAGAGTTTTATTTCATAAACAGCTTTCTAATTAATCTGCGCAGTAAAATATTTCGATGCGTACACCCTGACAGTATGATCTTTCTAATAGCGTTTAAATAAATGAACTAATATATCATTATAAGTTGTGTATTAATATCCAAAATCTTCACTATTTTAATAATCATTTAGTTGATGAATATGTTGCAATAATTAATGTTCATCAGTAATGAACTACTAGAAGGTACTGAAGTGACATTTTAACACAGAAAACAATTTCCTATAAAAATAAAACATGACCGTGACACTTATTTATTTACTTTAAAATGTATTTATTTATTCATTCTGGCAATCAATCTTTTATGACATAAAATAGTTTCTGGCTTTTAATTGCTTGTGCCTATATAATTTTTAATTTGAAAAAAAAATCTTATGCTAATATGGGTTTACAAATAATAATAAAAAATTAAACTGCAACAGATAAAAACAGAAAACAAAACCAAAACAGATAAGTCAAAGAATAATTAGAGGTACATTCAACGTTCACGGCATGTGGCGGTATGTGTGTGTATCTGTGTGTGTGTGGCCGCAGCGTGGGAGGTCTGGGAGCCGCCCTGAGTTTAGTTGTGTGTATCTCCCAGATCCCGAGCCGCGGCCCGCCCGCACGCCCGTCCACATCCTCTACACGTGGGGAGGCAGCAGGAGCGTCGCAGTTCCTGCGTTTCGGCCCGTTATACAGTCAGAGTCAAACACATTCCTGAAATGAGTGTGATGTGTGATCCTCTGTAACACAGCTGAGCTCTGATAACACAACACCGTCTGTTACACACCACTGTCCTTCATTTACAATCCCTTCGGTCTCACACGGCTGCTTTAGAAATGTAACCACACACACACACACACACACACACACACACACACACACACACGCATCTCGGAATCAACTTTAAAAGAAATTTCCTAAAATGTAATCAGAGCTCAGCGTGGATGCAGAGGAACACACACACACACACACTCACATATACACACACACACTCACACACACACATAAAATAAAGGCAATAAAAAGCAAATTAAAAACACCACATATAACGTACTGAAATGTGAAACAGTCGTGTGTAAAAATAACAACAATAATAATATTAAAAAGAGCGGCATCGTGGAAAAACAACCCGAACTTCACTCTGAACTTTCACTCAGCAATTTCCCAAACAAGCAAAAGGAAAGGCATTTTAGCGTCACTGCTTAAAACATTACAAATAATTTGAGAATAAAGTCAGAATATTTTGAGAAAATTCCGAAAAACTATTACGGCTTCTTTTCTTGTAATACATAATTCTCAATTTCATGTCGGTTTATTTTCTAAACAGTGACGTAGGAAACGTACGGAAGAGGATTCGGGCCGCGTGAAGCACATTCCAGAGAATTCTGGGAAAAAGAATTTCACACAGTTCCCGACTTCTTGCTCAGAATTCGCTGAGATGTGTTTCCCGTGGCTCTGATCCTCTTCCGTAGAAACGAGACGTAAAATATAATTTTCTCCTCCAGTGAGAAAACGGACACACTCGGCCAACGTTTATTGTAATTTCCTGGAACGTTATCTTTGGTTTTGTCGGAACGGATTGCCGAGAGCTCCGCATTGGAACGCTCGACGCCCGTTCGTCGACTTCTGATTCATAAAATATCAAGTTGAAGAAAAAATAAAAAAAAGGGCAGGAGTAGAAGATAAATGTGCAACGGTGACCACATTCTTTGGTTTAAGGTTGTTTGCTTTTGAACTAAAATCTGATTGTGCTTCTGGTTCATGCAGAACGGATGGATTCGGCTCCCTCTGATTGTTGAATCTGCGCTCGAACGTTCGACATTCTCTGCTATACCTGATACGAGCGATACGGATCCATCGTCTACATTATTCCCGAACATCTCCGTACAGTCCTCCGACTATAATCCACACGCTCGCTGTGAAGGAACCTGCCGATTGATCTGTTCGTTATTTTGCGCTTGAGCATGAAATCCAGAAGGGTTTTTATGATTTGTATCGCAGCCGGCCCCTGCACCCCAGGAGCGCTGAGATCGCCCGCATCTCAACTCTTTGCTCGCCGGACGGATTCGGAGGCACAAAACAAACCGCTCCTCACCGGGACGCTCGTCTTTGGTCTGGTTTTCAGGAAAACTCATTGTCATCATCACACCGTCCCAGTGAGCAGCAGAAAGATGACTAGAAAGGAAAGAAAAAGCAAAACCGGAGCAGCAAACAGCTCTTAAGGTGATGGCGTCTGTCACCGTTGCACGAGTTTGATCTACAAAAACGACTAGAGCGATTCGAAAAAAGACAAGTGCTAAACTCACATTTCTACACCTACAATAGCATCAACTCTATTAAAGGTCAGAACTAGAAATCAGTACTCAGTAGTACACATACACATACACATCTGCTGAGGTTTGAGGTAAAAGTTTTTTTTGCGCTTTGTGTTTCGGCATTTCAACATTCATTCTTCACGTCACTCTACAGAAATAATCTCTTTCACCGACTCCATCTTAAGGCCATTGGATTTTTTTTTTTTTTTTTTTTTTTTTTTTTTAAAAAGAGTAACTCACCCAAAAAGCCTGGAAAGACATTTTAAGGTTTGAGGGAATCCTCGAAGGTTTGCTGCGTTACATGAAGTTGATTACGAGCGATTAAATACTAATAAAACTGAAGAGAATGAATACGGGCGTGATCTAGCACAGACGCAGTACAATTCCTACAGGAGGACTTTTCCTTATTTCAGACAAAAAAAAATACTGAAAATTCTGTACACACATTCAACAAAGGTCAGCGGTAAGAAAGAAGCCGAGCGCGAGCTCGACAAGGATACCCTGTCAATCGAACCGTGTGCTCTTTACGCCACGACGCGACACGGTTTTACCAACGTACTAAAGCCATGAGTCCCTGAGTCGAGGAAAAAATACAAAAAACAGTAAAATGTAACACTTATTAATAATAACATTTAAAAGGAGGTAGTTTAAGACGGGAACTGTAAGGACCTGGAGATATAAAAGCACACACGATCGTAAAACGGACCTGAGAGCGGCGTGACGAGGAGAAGATTAAACAGTGAAACGTACAGAGTTTAGATTTCAACGCTGGATAACTGAGGTAGAAGGAAAGAAAAAGGTAAAAGCGGAGGCCCTTACAATCCCGATGCAGACACACAGACAGACAAGAACAAACAGGAGCAACGTTATTGCTATCAGGAAGTATCTGTTGTCATGACGATGAGGAAGGCCCTCGTCGCACATTTCTTTGTGTAAGTTGCTATTAAATATATAAAAATGGACAGAGACGGTGGCGGGTGGCCACCGGTTCGGAGCTAGGAGTTCCCTGAAACAGCGCAAAACCCGTTTAAATCAGATTAGCATTTTGTTTATCGGCTGTTAATGACGTGATCCTTCTCCAGTGACGCGCTCGCTCAGATCACACTTCACATTGTTTGGACAAAATCTTTAAAACATTCACGGTGGGTGAGTTTCTCTCTCTCTCTCAAAAAAACAAAACAAAAACGCTACGTTCACTGAGGTGTAACAGTGATGACTTGTAGCTGTCACTCCTGACTGCTAGACGGTGATGTCACTTCCTCCAGCTCGATGGCGAGATGCAGCGTGCGCTCCTTGGTCACGTGAACGGGACATCTTCCTGGGCTTCCCGATGACAGGTTGGCGAGGTCGTGTTCGTCGTGAGAGTAGCGTCCGGAGTCACCGGTCTCGTGGCTGCCCTCGCTGGAGTGCGAGCCCTCGCTGTCGCCCCCCGGTGGCCCCAGCAGGGTGTGCAGGGAAGAGGGCTGCTGCAGCGACGGACTTCCTGGAGACTCCATGGAGTAACGGAGCAGAGCCGAGCCTGTCTGGAACATGGAGGAGGAGACGGGAGCCTTCACCT
>JAQQZX010000038.1:1528048-1542444 GCA_030068355.1 Notoglanidium maculatum
TCCATACATTCATCCATTAGTCCATCCATCAGTCCGTCCGTCCATCAGTCCATCCATCCGTCCATCCGTCCGTCCGTCCGTCCGTCCATCCGTCCATCTATCCATCAATCCATTCATCAATCTGTCCATCAGTTCACTCATCAGTCCATTCACCAGTTCATCCATCATTCTATCCATCAGTTCATCCATCCATCCATCCATCAGTCCATCCATCCAGTCAACTGCCCATCCCTATTACAATTTATTTGATACTGGCTCTTGTGGCATCCAATGAGTGATCAGAAAGCATAGCCATCCATCCATCCTTCCATCCAGTGACTTGAGCATTCATCCTTTTGCCATGCGTCCATCTATCCATTAGTTGGCCATCCATCAATCCCTCTATCCATCCACTCCTCTATACACCCATCCCATTCATCTGTCCATCCATCATTAATATGACCAGCTGCCCACCCAACAATCCATCCAAGCTTTCCTTCCATCCATCAATCTATCCCAAAATCTACCTGTCTATATATCCATCCACCTATGTGACCGCCCATCCATCCATCAATCCATCCATCCAAAACAAATCTATCAATAAATAAATACATATCAAAAAATATATGAATGAACATATTACCAAAACAATAAAATAGGAAATCCAGCTGGATTAAGCAACAGAGAGAAGCGCAGAAAACATCCAATCTAACAGATTTCAGAAGTCTTGCTGCTTCTCTCTTTTCATTGGTTGCCATGCTTGACCAATCAGATCCATTTTTACCATCACTTAAAGAGAGTGTTACCTAAATGATTATTAATCAATACTGAACTTCCTGAAAGTAAAGTATTGGTGCTGGTAAAATGTTTGATTATCTCTCTCCAGGTAACATCAGTGGGAAATCTCACTGCGATATCACAGCACTGATTCAAAATGGTGGCACTCTTCCATCTCTTCCACATGATTTACTGTCATCACATCAGTTCTTTTACAGATAGAACGGCTTTCCCACTCGACACCAGTGCTTTATCAGTCACCTCTCAGACATGGTGAGCAAGAACAGCAGTGGAAAACTGTTCAGCGTAATTATCCGGAGCGGTTCAGCCTGGCTTAGGTTAGTGAACACCAGGGGAAAAAGTCAAGCAATGCCAAATCTTTGAAGCACAAGCTCTATGGTGTGCACTTAAAGAAAACCGACTTTGATCATTAAGGAACTTGATTTCTGCTCAGCAGCTCTTGGCCTACAGCGAGAGAGCATGCAAATGATCCTCGGAGCCGAATCAGATCAGGGAGAAACCTCTAAACCTAGCGGCACTTTGACCCTCCGGCACTGGAGCTGGATATTCTCTAGGTGGAGTCGTGCTGTGGGTCACTAGGCTCATCGGTCAAGCTGGAAACACTCCTCTAATCTTGCCACTGATGTTAGCTGATAGTGAAAGCTTTGAATCATGGGATACGGTAAGAACATTGGTTCCAGGCCACCAAAGTAAATAATATTCCTGACCTGCTCCATTGTGCTATCGGTGAAATTGCATTTCTAGCACAACAAACAGCTCAACACTGCTGCTGCAAAAAACTTTTATGCGAACACAAAAGAGCGCTTAATTTTCAACATTAATGTTTGTGAGTTTTAATCCTAGGACTTTGAAAGAGCTATTAAAAGTTAGTTTTTTTTTTTGTTGTTGAATCTTCAATGTATTATTCACTGTAAAATATTTACAGTTTTGTTGCATTTGGGTGGCTGCTTCGGCTTTACTTTATGTACTCTAGATCGAAGCATATGCCAGAATTAACAAACGTAAAATGATTTGTAATGCCAAGCTACTGCAAAAGGCTTTTAATCACGTTCACTGGATTTAATTTGGCATTTTTAAAAACCAACCCTGTGACTTGCCCTTTTCATACCACACTCGTTTAAACTGTGTCAGCTGCACAGCTGGTGTTTTGATGCACACACGTCTACAGCGCCCTTTTCGTTGAGGGCCATTACAACTGCGAGGCGGTATCCCATGATTCAAAGCTCTCATTCACAGCCACCATCAGTGGCAGACATCAGAGAATTGCTTCCAGCTTGAGTGACAAGTAAAATCGTGCGCAACGCAGCGACGACAGCGGAAAAACAAACTTGGAGCAGGTTAAAATTTACACACACACATCTGCAACCTATTTACATCACAGTGACTGCTCTTGGCCTTTCAGAAAGCATACAGCCATGCAGACCACTCCTGGAGTGACCTTGAAGAGGAATCGTACAGTACTGCGTGCCCAGATAACATGTCCGAGTTTCCCTGGAGAGCAGAGCCGAGGCCGCTCTGTACGGACGAGGAGTCCCTGCCTTAACGACCGGACCCGAGTTAGAGCCACTAACCTGCTGAAATGTGTCATCTGCATAGATGTTCTCTTAAAGCTACTGTTTATGGGAACATCATTCTTTGCATACAATCTTAAGCCTCGACCGACAACTGGCCGAACCCCGTGTGCTCTTCACAATTTAAGCTCCTTAACCTTTCTAATTGTTTTCTTAATGACTTAAGATCATCTACAACACTATGGTAATATTCCTATCCTGCACAGCAGCCCGTGTCTAAGCATTATGAAATTACACCACAGTGATTTTTCATATCTGATTGGTCAAAAGGTGTTTTGACAGCAGCACTGCTCCAAAACACAGGTTTGTATTCATGCGCACATTCAAATACATTATCGTTTCGTTATCGTTGGGTAAAGTTCACATTTCAACCAATATCATTACTAGTACTGTTACCTAGAATTATATACCGGTACCCAAGGGTACTTTTTTCAGTATTTTATTGTCTCAGTAATAACAAAAAAATATAATTTCTGTTGGGAAAATAAGTCCAATTTCACAAGTTTGTTATCTATTTCGAACATTTTACACTCCGTCTCTATTTCTAACCCTACAACCTCCTGGCTGTCACAGTCGGTCACCAGTGTGTAGCGTGAGCACGTCGTCCTGACTGTGTGATGGGCTTCCACATGTTGCAGGGGTTTCGTAGTACCGATGTATTTTGGTAAATACCCTGAAAAGTACCGAGTTCAGTACCCAACCCTACACAGCAATGAGTGCTCTTTTTCCTTGCACAAGAAAAGTGGGACGTTTTAAATGGTTACACTTAAACAGTTTCACTTTTGCTTGCTAATAAATCGCCACATAATTCTGTCCTCTTACAAAAAATCCATTCGGTATACTGTCACTTTCATTACTAAGCCAATGCTAAGAAATGTTACGGGGCTTCCATGGCGAACTGCATGAACCTTTTATTAGACAAATCTAAATTTTGACTGACTCTCCAAGGTTCTTCAAACCTAAAAATAAATAATAATAAAAAAAAGATAAAATACTGAGCTAATGATGGAGATCACCAACCATCTCTGTGCCACCTGTTGAGAACCACTGAACCACACAAGACATCATATCTTGCAAATACGTCTAGATTGCAGAATGTATAAACATTAAGGGGGCATCCAGATACACACAGTATATATTTAACGTGTGGTTAGCTGTTTAAAATGTTATATAGGCCTTATACAGGATGTGATGGACAGAAAAAGCATGCTATTATTAATAACAGAGATGTGTTCGAGACTAGAAATAGGGACGCAAAACACATTAGAGACTAGAAATACCCCGTCAGCCCCACACCGCACCTTCCCAGCCCACCCCTCCTGAACCCCAGCAGCTGACTTCGAGCCATGTGCACTCCTCTCAGATCATGTCGTTAAATTTGAGTCGCTGGCGCTGGGCATTTCAGTGCTGAGGCCAGACAATCTGGAGACAGGCAGCTCCATATTTATACTCCTGCAGGAGGCCCTATCAGCTATCTGCTATAATTAGCTGCAAGGTAAACAGTTAAAAGGATTTCTCATAGTGCTAATAGAATAATAAAAATGGAGGAACCCCCTGCCCTCCTTTTACCATATTTGTATACAAAACACACACAACCACCCACGCAAGCAAACAGGGTTTATCTACAAACCCGGAACAACCATGAACCTCTGAACAAGTGCTTCTCAACACTGGGGGATTCGCTAAACCTGATGTGCCAATTATTTCCCAGAAAGATCAGCTCCAGAGCTGAGAGGGATTGAGTAAACACGAGTCACGGGACACACACACCCATCCAAGTTCATCCAAGTTCATTCAAGTGAAGCTATTTCTTGTAACAGATTCTCTACAAGACTTGACTTGGAACTGAGCAAATTCTGTATTTAATTGTTATAAAAGGCTTCTAAGTTTCAAACCAAGACATTATTCCTAATCTAATACTTCTCTCTGCATACAAGTAATACGCTTTAAAGACAACAGCGGAAGTGATCTGGTTAAACCATGAAGTTAAATCATCTCATATAAGTAACAAATATTACAAATAAGAATAATCTGCTATTTTAACTGAACCTATGGAACCCAGGAGGCACCAAGAGGCCCAGATATACATATCAGTAAATTAATAACTCACTGAATAATCAGCCATGCTGTTTAAGGGGTTAGACTACCATCACTACCATCCTTCCCAGAAATAACAGACACTACAGTTTAGGGTTAGGTTTGAAAATCTAGTATTTAGGTCATGAAAGGTTTTTTCAACCATCTATCCCACATTAACGGCAAACAAAAACTAACTATCCGCATGCATTACCTTTTTTCCCCTCAACCCGAGAACCCTGAAGGATCACGATTGCTTACCCCGGAGCTGGTTAGAGCCTGTTCCTTTTCATCATTGGCGCTGGTATCCTTTGGCGAGTCGGGCGCTTTCACACCATTCCCTCGAGACACGTGTATATGCACATGTGCTGCTCCATTCGTGCAGCTGAGCTGTTTTGTGTTGGCCATATGACATGATATCCCAGTGTTCAAGAAGGGCACCTCGAGGGAAATACTCCGCTGCAAGCCTCGGTGGAAACAGATTTCCTGAGACACGTTCGATTTGCCGATAGTCGGGCATGTGTGGTGTTTCTTCTCCGTGGATAATTTCCCCGTGGGAAGCATGCAGGCTGAAGTGCTACGGCACAGGTTCGGATCACGGCTCCCAAGTTTAGTGTTGGCTTCCTCCGACTTTTCTAAGGATTTAGAGCAGTCGATGTTGACCACAGTTCTGGCCGCAGTTCCTTTCCCAGGTGGAAGTGGGGGCTGGTTTGCAGAGTGCACCAGGACACTGGAGTGCCTTTCGGGTTGTTCGGATCTTATTGTTGAATCGACCGAAACGCTAAAATGCAGGATGGGCCTGGCATCCCGAACCTCAGTGGGCTGAGAGCTGCTCTTGGAAAGTCTCACGCCATTCACCGCTGAAGCGACGGAGACCTTGCGCTCGTCCAGAGATGAATCGGTTGCGGACAGGTGTAGTTGGTGCGAGGTCTGAAAGGGTCCTCGGGTGGACGGGGGAAGCAGAGGAGTTGCCACGGGACTGACGGGTGAAGCCGGCGGTGTGGTGCAGGGACTTCGCGGGAAAATGACTAATGAGGAGCAGCGGCGTAAAGGAGCCTTGGTCCTCCGATGGCATGTGCCTTTATCATGGGACATCTTACTCTCAGCGACGTCCGACTCGAATATGCTGCTGCTGCTGCAGTAGCCGACATCGCTAGCCGTGCTACTGCTACACGACCCTCCATCAGAGCTTCCTCCAGCACTGCCGTCACAAATCCCAGGGTCTGTTTCCTCTCCCCCACCACCGCAACTCTCTGCATCCAAATTCTGTCTGCTGGAAGACTGCAAGGAAACCTGCAGCGTGCTCTTCCTGTTCCCGCTGCTGCTGTTCACCTTGGGTACAAATACAGTAGTATGGCGCTGCAGGCTGCCATAATCTGGTGACAGAGGCGGTAGACCGAGAGCCAGCTGTCCTGGAGTCACTTTCATATGAAATGAGTTGGGGTGAGTCAGGGGCTCTGCGGGGCTCCGAGCAGGTGTCCCAAGCCCGTCATCCACCTCATGGGTGCAGCTTTCAGACAGGGGGTCGGTGTTGCTTCTCCTCGCGGCAAAATGCAGGCGCAGACGGCGTGCCATTCAGCCTGACCCCCTAATCCCAAACAGGCATGGTGAAAAAAAAATTGCTAATTGCAGATAAAAAAAAAAAAAGACAACGAAATAGAAGAAGACGATAAGCGGCAATGTAACTGTTCCGAGTCCCACGCTGTGATTACAATCGTTAACGCTTGCACATAGCCAAAATAGCTCCAGTGACAAGCTGCATTCCTCTTGAGCTTCCTCCAACGCTAATGGCCAGTGCAGGTCAAATGTGCTGCACGGAGAAGCGCTGCACAGCCTATAGAGCTCCACCGTGTGACAGTGAACTCCCCGGTGGTCCTTCTCTTTAAGGAGCTGAAACAAATTCCAGCTTTGAGTTTCTCAGAGGCAAACGTTATGAGCAGGCACAAATACCCACTAAGTGCCCCCTCCTTTCTGCAAAACACTCCACAGGCAAACTTCAGTCCTGCTTTAACTGCACCTTTGCAATTTTGCAAAAACATATCCAGAGCCTGGGGCCTTGCCCCCACCCCCTTTAAAAAAAACCCCACAAAAACCCAGCTTTTGGTCAGCACGCTGCAAAAACAACAGGCTTCTGTGCCTGATGGTTTGAGAGAGCTGCAACTTGCCTGCTTCTGTGCCAAGCTCTGATTCCCCCAGAGCTGCTGCCTGCTCATATTTTTACCCCCGGTGGAGTTAAATTACAGCAAATAAAGCGGAATGGGTTTCGGACTTAATTCTGTATCAAACCGAGGATCGGGTTTCCTCAACTGCCGTGGGTTGTGGAAATATTCGAGAAGCCGGCGGTGGGCTTGTATGCACCGCTAAAAGATAGCAAGTTTACAAACTCAGTGCCTGACTTCAGCAGCTTGAAAGCTATTACAGTAAAGACTAAAAAGCCCTGCAAAGAATCATTGCTCAGCTGGAGAAAAGAAAAGAACTTGCTTGGAAGCTTGCTTGAACTTTTGACAGAATGTCTTCTATCAAAAGAGTCTCTTTATTAAGGTGTTGAAGAGGGTCTGGTGAGCCCTCTTACTCACATGGACATGTGCCACTTCGCTTGTCATTTGAGCTACGCCTCAGCAGCCAGTGATGGCCTTTAAGCCTGTTCATCTGTCAATGCCATTCCACCACCATCAATCAGAAACAATTGCATGCGCAGGAGTTATTCCAGACCTTCCGAGTCAGTAAACAGTCCCTCTGCATATTAATGTTAGAGGAACAATAGTCGGGGGAGCGCATCAAATGACTTATATGAGTCACTTATGAGACTTCTCATACGGTCTCAGTGTTTTTGCAGACGTCTCGACTAAAGGCAATTATCAAACCCAATTTGTAGTCTAATTACTGATAATTATTAATTATCATTTATTAAAGATCATTGATTAAATCGTCATTGCAATACTGATGTGGCCAGAAACGTGTTCTTCAATACGAGACCTCTGAGCATTACTTTTGGAACATCATTGAGTGACAACTTGTAGTTTTGCGTATTTTTGTCACAAAACTCATAGCAACATACTCCAGTGTTTAAATGTGGCGCTTCTACGCAAAATGCGTGAAGGTTTGTATTTCCAGTTTTGTAGCAGAAACTTTTCTTTTTTTCCCCCAATACAAATTCACCGACTTGATAAACATGTTTAATTTTCTCTTACCTGGCAACATGTGTTTATTTCTGCCTTTCTGCTACCTTTCTCTCTCTCTCTCTCTCTCTCTCTCTCTCTCTCTCACACACCCACACACACACACCCACACACCTACTTATCAAGGAGCACTGCTGTTTGTGAAATGGAACACTAGTCTTATTATTCGGGAGTTTGTTTGACCTCCACTGTGATTTAGAGAGGAAACCATTCACAGGCGATTTAACAAAAAAAAAAAAGAAGCCTGTAACACTCCACCAACTTTTACGGCGTTTCTTTCACCCTCTTAATGCCGCCCCTGGGTGTATTTAATTTAGTTTATAATAGCAACTTGCAAAAAAGGCATCCTTGTCCATTCACTGCAAATTAGGGCTCAGGTACACGCTTAATATTCAGGCACGAGACCAAAGTTAACAATAAGCCAGGGCTTTAGAGCTGAACTGTATTCTTTTCAGCTTAAAGAGGCTGATCTGCCATCATTTTGTGCCTTTCACATAAAAACGAGTGTGAGGTGGCAGATCCTGGATCAACATCAGCGCTCTGACTTGATAAATATTGACCGTGGTTTTAGGTTTTACTGCTTCTAACCTCGCTTTTCACCTTATTAAACGAATCACCGTACAGTACAAGGGGCACATTCACCACGAGATTGCATCATGAGCCGACTCTGATTCGCTCACGATGATTAAATCGCAGTAATTCAAACAAGCGCACGCACAAAGAGTCGACCTTATCTCCCCTTTCACACCGAAGTAAACAGGCCAAAGGAAACACACTTACCAGACGATTCTCATCAAACACTTCCAGCAGTAGACGATGCTTCCTTGGATGAACCTGAAACAGAGAAGTAATAAAAATAAGACCGCTGTACTTGACAGCTGTTTTATTACAGGGTTATCTCACTGAAAAATCTGATTCGCACAAATTATATCTTAATGATAATGTGAAATTTTTTAGCAGCCCACACATACAGGTTTGGTGTCTGACGTTTGTAGGTACAGGACCTCAGTGAGGTCCGCTAATCATATCGTGTTATTTAAAAACGAATTTTTAAATCGGATCACCGTGACAGAGTGTATATAATGCCTGGCATTAAGCTGAACTGTCGGATCACCAGCCGATAAATCAGCGTTGTCAGCAAGGTCGAAAGTCAAGAGGTGCTGCGAAAGTCGAGCACAGTACGGCCTTTCTGCGAGACACGCTCCTGCTTTATTTTTTTAATTAGGTTCTGGTACATAGTTTGGCAGAGGATAAAGCTACTCGGAGTACTCTACTCTAAACACCGCAGCGTTTCATGTTGCTTTGATCAAAAGAGACTGAAACGTTTCTGCCTTTCACACAAAAATGCTCTCGCATGCTGCGTGTGTTTGTTGATTTGGATCCCACGCTTCATAAACACTGGTCACGCTATTACGACCAAATCCTCTTTTTTTAACCCACCATCTTAATCGTTTACATATAAGGCCGTACTTCAACATGACTGACGAGACACGCTGACAAACAGTTCTCTGTCTCAGATGTGTTCTAGCTGGGAGCGAGACAAATCGTGTCAGGAGTTTACGAAACACAGACACGGATCAGTATTACACCTGGATAACGGTGCTAATAAACGCCGCAGGGTTCAGGATAATAGTAGACTTTTTGTTACTATAGGTGGGTAAATATGAGATAAGCTGGTGCAACATTAACTCTACAGTTTCCAAGCGATCACAGATGATTCGTCTATTTCTTTGCCCTTTTTTTGGCTCACTTTCGATTTTATTCACTGCTTCACAGAGGAAATTCTGTTGAGTCGCTAGAAATTTGTTGCCATTTGCAAAGTGTAGAAACAGATCTAGAACGGCAGCATGACTGTTATTTAAAAAGTATTTGCACAAATCCGTAACTAATTGTCTGACAGTTCAGCATATCATCTAAATCATATGATTCTGATTCTTATCGGTTCTGGTTCTTATTGATCCCCATTTCGATCCCAAAGATGATAAAAGTCAAACATTTAGATAACGTAACATGACTTTTCACCATTTAAAGCTTCGTTAACTGCGTTATGTAGAAGAGACTCTTTTTTTTTTTTATCTGGAAATGCAGACAAGTGCAATAAAAATTCATATGAATATAAATGTATATACTGCTATATATAAAACTAAGAGACCACTTTTAATGGTGAGCAAAACTTCTAAAACACTTTTATTTTGAAAACCCGTCGATGTTACGGCAAGAGAAGCACAGGGACTTTTATTTTGGAATTCCCTTGGAACGCCGCTGTGAGCTAGCCACGGTGAGTGGAGCGAGCTACCACAGCAGATTCTCCTGTTTCGCACCGTATACATTAGGATAGCTTTTAGCCTTTATTTGTAGCCTTTACACTCACGCTTCTGTACACAATTCCCAATCCTGAGGATATCCACAGGGGGGATAGTAATGATATTAATGAATTAATCAGTGCTGCCATGACAGTAACTACAAAGTGGGACCCATGCGTGAAGCGGTGCTTGGACCCCGAGGATCGCTCTTTGCAGCTTTTATTACTTCCTTCACTGAATTCCTTTATCTTCATGCTTGTACGGAAAAACAAGTGCAGCGAGTTTGGAAAAATACACACAACGCATGTGCAGAAAAAATACTGATTCAGTATTGTGAATAACAAGGGTGGAGTCTGGAGCCCAAAACAAACACATTTGCTCATGATATCAGTATTTATTTATCATTTCATGCTGGAAGAGTGACTCGGCAGGATGCCGGAGCGGTACACGTCAGCGTTTTGTCCACCAAGGAGGAAAATAAAACAATCCCTATCGGCTTTCTGTGGCCTGATGTTTATTCTCGGGTGTCGGACAATGACAAATTATTGGAAAAAACAACATAAAGTGTCTTAGTAAGGTGCTGGAACACGATCAATAATGTCCAAGCCTGAGACTGATGAATATAAATGAATAGCGTGTGAGTAACTGAGTGAGTAAGTGGGACCTGTTTGTAAAGTGGTGCTCGGACCCAGAGGATTGTTCTGTACAACTATGTATTCTATTATTGTCTTTTTGCTGGCGTCGTGCTCATATTTATACAGACGGCTGATCAGATTGCATCCAAAAAAAAACCATAAATAGCATTTATTATGCTAATATGTAACAGCTCTCTAAGCAAAGCGTAAACTGCACTTTTCTGAAGATTTCCAAGAGAACAGCTCCACATCACCTCATCAGCAACTGATTATTTTTGCTAAATAATAACATTTTTTTTAAAGTCTTGTAGATAGATAACGTGACCAATCAGATTCAAGTATTCGACAGCGCTGTGGTGCACATTATACGAACACCAGCCGGTATTAATAAACTTCATGAGGTGGAGGTCAGCCTTCCATTCATATTTTTAGGTTAAATTATACTTTAGCCCTGTCGCAAACTCGTGAGTTAACATTTAATGCTATTATATAACTTTAATATATACAGTATTGTGCAAAAGACTTAAGCAACCCTATTTTTTTTAGTATTTGTTGGAATTTGTCAGTTAGAAAAACATTTTAGAGTTCTAAACTTTACTTTTCCAAAAAAAAAAAAAAAAGGTATTTGAAAAAGGATTGTGTGTCCGTAAACAAAGCAGCATATTACGTAGGAAACGAAACCCATAATAAAGGCTCCTGGGTTTGCTGCTTCATACTTTTAAAGAGAAAATGATGCTGGATCACTGAAACGTTCTCGTTAAAGGACTAAAGCATGGAAAGAAATACACATTACGCTGTGATGTTTATTTCAATATTTCTACAGGATTGTAAATTTGCTGCTAATAACCTCATTCATTCATTCACCAATGACCCGAAGTGGCCTTGTGTAAGACACACCGCTCACGCAGAGTTCTCCCTGCAACTGAATCCCTCAACCATCACACCTATGACCTGACCTCTGACCCCTGCGACACAGCAAAGCAGGTCTCTATCAGCAGGAGGTCTGGAATAAAAGTTCTGTACGGCGTAATTCCTGTTTCCCGGGTGCGTAGGGCGCCATCTCTGATCGGCACCTCTCTTTATTCCGTCTCTCTCTCTCTCTGCATCTGCACGACGTGTTTTCACAACACAGAAGCAGCACGCAGGGCCTCAATTTCCCTTTAAAAGGACTGGAAAATTCCCCTTGTGCACTCTAATTATAACCCGTTAATGTGAAACCTGCATCTCTGGCAACCCGGGCCAGGGAAACATGTTCAGAAACGGGATACGCCGACTTGCTACTTGTGACTTTTGCATTGTGTCTGATGGATTAACTACCATGATCACGAGCTAAATCAGAACTGTTAGAGAAGCGGCGCTAAAATAAGACGACAATGCCCCTGCCTTGAGCCGAAGCTTAAAGAGAACCGGACTTGTCCAATCCCAATACGGAGCCGAGATCTTTATCCTGGTTCGGAGGTGATGCACGGACCCACGCTGCAGCTTCTTCCTCTTCCTAGACTCGACTGCTTCCTGATAGATCCAGGAAAGACACCGGGGCCACTGCTGTCCCCTGCTGGGGGTATATGGTGTACTACACCGAGAACACGGCACTCCGTCATACAGTACAGCTTCAGAATTAATGTCGCTCTGGTGATGAGACACGAAAACAGCGTGGAAAACCAGAACCGGGATCGAGATCACAGATTTTTGGCCAAATCAGGGAGAACAGCTGTGAAAGTGACCTGAACTACAGTATGAATAATCCACAGCTCACTCTCACAAGGCACGAGAGAAGCCAGCAGTCACGCAGAAGGATCTGCAGGACGACGACAAACGACACCACATTCACTTCCCGTTCCTTCAGCCTCCTCTGCTAAAAAGGAAACGATATACTCTGGTACGGCGATGAAACGATAACAGAACTCTTTGGCAATAGCGTTTGGAGAAAGAAACGGCGTGCGTACGAGTCCAAGAACACCATCATACCCACAGTGAAGCATGGTGATGGGAGCATCATGACATGGAGCCGCTTCTCTGCGGAATTACACATCCTCAAAGGAAACGTGAACGAATGGAGATGTATATTAGAGGAGAATTTAATCTCGTCAGCCAAAATATAACTGAAACTAGGGAGACAAGACCTCAAACATACAGGCACGATCACTCGCCTAGCCAATCTCCTGACGCGAATCCTAGCGAAAATGTAAGAAACGGCGAGTGTATCCGTGGGGTTCTTGTAACCTCGGGGAATTTAAGATGATTTACGCAGGGCAAAGCGTTAATGCGTTAACTATTATTCATTTATTTATTTACTACGTATCAAAAACACAAGTGTCTGAATGCTTATGTACCTTTTTTTCTTTTTATGGTTAGTAAGTTAGTCAGGTCTCCAATGTACGCTATTTATCTAGGACATCATTTGGCACGCTTGAAATAATTTCTTTTCCTTTACACGGCTGATCGCGCCTCCATTTAAAATGTGACTACGGCTTTAGAACACACGCACGAGAGAGAACATTACACAGGAGTCCGGACACGAGCTATAGTTAGAATATCGCTAATACTTGCAGGTTACCGGAAAAGTGTAACAATTAACAATGCATTGTTAACTGGATCACATCCTCCATGCGTCAGTTCCTAATTGGATGGAAGCCATTAGGCTGCTCAGGCTCTGGTTTCACAGAAGCGCTGCATGCATCAGGAGTTAGAGGAGCTTGCTGTATTCCTCTGATCTCACTGGAGATAAACTCAGTCCTACATTTCCTCATGCTAAAGTATCTTCACTGGGCTCGAGATCAGTTGAATCACCATGACACGATATCACGCTGCCCTGATATCCAGTGACGTATACTCGGATTATATTATAACACCAGAAGAAAAAGTACGCAAGAAATGGTTCACACGTCTCCGGTTTTCCCTCTGTTCCCAGTGAAAGTCATTCCAGGTGTTAATAAAACCAATCTAGCCTATGTAGATGTTTGAAAGTCTGATATTACTCACCTTCAAGCCCTGGACATGAGACACGAGGGCAGGTTAAAAAGCCACGTTTGGGCCATTTTGAGGTTTACTGACAGAAATTTAGCTCCCGGGTTTAACTTTAAATACTGGAAAACATAACGTTAACGCGTGTTCGGTTTTCCCAGACGTTCCTTGATTATCAAGCAAAATGTTCATGTTAAAATTCGAACATATGGATAAGAATAGCCTTGAAATGGAGATCAATGTTGTATAGAAGCTTTGCTTCCTCCCTTTGGTCTTTATGTCCAGTTTTTAATGATTTTAATTACTGACTTCTGATAACTTTCATTACATGGATAGGATTTCCTTAGTGGAATCTTCTCCAGCTTCGTACCAGCTCAATAGCGTCCGTTTTGCTTTAGATCACGTGATCGCCGCTCTCCTGACTCGCGTGAACTTTTCTTGCCTTAATTAACAGAGCAGACAATGTGACTGGCTGCTATAAATAATGAAACAATTTAATCAGGCAGGTTTGGATGAATTAATGAAGCCACTGCAACAGAATTAGACGTAGTTGTTGTTATATTTAGAGAAGGAATAAAAGACACCTATTAAATGAATAGGAAAGTCTGTTTTGTAGATCAAGAGTAAAAGAGAGGTTTATTTTATTCGACCTAGAAAACAAGAGGGATTGTGTTACTCAACACTTCTGGGCAAAAAAAAAAAAAAAACAATGAGGTAAACGCAATATTGCAAAACGTTAAGCTTTTAACGCTCTGAACAAAAATCACTGGGCAGAAAATGAACAGGAAGTAAAAAAAAGTGTTGAAGCAGGAAGCGGGGACGTTCACTTACACAGTCTTCTGCTGCGCAAAGAGAAAATCAGGACAAGATTGAAATGTTTAAATGATATAA
>JAQQZX010000038.1:1556849-1569138 GCA_030068355.1 Notoglanidium maculatum
TAGCCCATTCCTCCGTACAGAACAGCTTCAACTCTGGGATGTTGGTGGGTTTCCTCACATTAACTGCTCGCTTCAGGAAACTTTTAGGTGCCTCTGTCACACTGTGCCACTCCATCAGTTTGCTTTTGTTACTTACGTCACTGCTTAAGCCATAAAATAGTATGCTTTTCCTTGCCTCCACTTCACTGAGCAGGACCTCCATTTTGCATTTGCTGAAATTTTTTTTTCCACATGGTCTGGCCATTATCTTTATCTTTTTTTAATGAATCACTGAAAGAAAGGGGTGTATTTTTACTGACTTGCATATTCAAATAATCATAATTATGGGAGGAGTCGGGGTGGGGCTGTTGGCTCGGGCATGTGCGTTAAATTCTATGTTGATTAGTATTTATAAAGGGGGAGTGCATAGAATTTTGCTTAGGCACATTTTTTTGTCTATACGCACACTTCTAGTTTTGACTGTACGTCATGTTCTAGTGTGAATTCTACGCCAGGCGTTATACACGAGCCCGCTGGGGTCTTTCAGGAGAATGGTTTTAATGATTCTCAAAAGATTGTATAGAAAGAATAAACATAGTGTTTAGTTCTGGACTCTGGTGCAGTGCTGTAGTTGCCTGCATTGGCAGATGCAGGTTCAGGGGTGCAGAGCCATTGCTCATTGAATGGGTCCATGTTTAAAGTGTTAAATAAGAGGAAAAAACTGGCTAAGCTGACTAAATTTCATATACTGTGTTTAATCTTAGTTCTCAAGAAGAACAGCTATCAGTTGTTTACACTTCCGAGGACATTAAGGGATTTCTAAACACTACTAAGTGGCAGAAAAATGTTGCAATAGAAGAATATTTTCCAGCAATGTTTTCCATTTCAAATGGGAGTGAAAACTTTTTTTATGAAAATGAGATTTTAGTTTTTATCTGTGTATACTTCCACCAATGCAGTGCAGAGAATGGCTTTTTTGGATACGATGTAATTGTTAACTGCATCACTGCTGATATTTTATTTTCAGGTGGGGATATTATCTGAGCAACTGATAATTTAGATAGGAACCATGCAGAACCTCATGTGGCTTCATATAAGCAGCGGTGGGAGATGATTGAAGCCCACAAATGAAGTGTTATATGGAGAATTTTAAATAAAAAGACAGTGCATATAGGCCCATTCAATATACAACACATTTACATTTACATTAAAGCCATTTGGCAGATGCCCTTATCCAGAGCGACTTACATAAGTGCGTTGAAGTCTCCATCAGTTAATGCATTCTGATACTGGCTCATTAGGACCCAGACTAAGAATACCATCAGTCTAAATAGTAATAGAGTAAGAAAGCATACAGACAACAGTGGGTTGTTTTATTTTATTTTTTATAAATTAATAAATACTAAAAATGCTAATCCAAGTACTTCTGGAAGAGTGAGACTTTAGTCGTCATTTGAAGACAGCCAGTGACTCTGTTTGGCTGTGTGGATATCTATATTCACATTTACATTTATGGCATTTGTAAGATGCCCTTATTCAGAGAGACTTACATAAGTCCTTTGAAGTCTCTATCAGGAAATACATTCTGATACTGGTTCGTTAAGACCTGGACTAAGAATGACATCAGTCTAAAAACTCTGCTGGCGGATAATACAGTAAGAAAGCTTTTTTTTTTTTTTCATTTAATAAATGCTGAAAGTGCTAATCCAAGTATTTCTGAAAGAGGTAGGTCTTTAGTCGTTGTTTGAAGATAACGATTCAGATATCTAGGGAAAGTTCAATCCACTACCTGGGTGCCAGAACAGAGAAGAGTCTAGTTGCATGTCTTCCTTGTACCTTGAGAGATAGTGCCACCAGTCAAGCAGTGCCAGTGGATCAGAGAGAGCTCAGTGCAGTGCGGGGTGTGATAAGTGCTTTGGGGAGCATAGAATTGGGGTGGGGTTGGAGAATTTGGGAAGGTTGAAAACGAGTTGTTGCAGGAGATATCTCAGGGAAGTTTATTCCACCACCTAGGTGTCAGAACAGAGAAGAGTCTAGATCTATGCCTTCCTTGTTCCTTGAGAGGAGATGAAGTGGAAGTCAACATGATGTTGAAACATTAGCAAGATGAGAGGAAAAGGACAGGTACATGGTTACCCCAAGGTTGCATGCAGTGACTAAAGGAGCTATGTCCATGGAGCTCAGAAGATCACAAGAAGGTGGGATCAGTTTTGCTGTAGTTGACTTTTGGCTAAACTGCCATCCATGCTGAGATCCAGGAAGAAACATGAGTGTCTGAGAGAGGAAAGGAGAGGATATGCGGTGTCTTCTGTATTGTAGTGGAATGAGAACTTATTTGAGGATATGACCTCACAGAGAGATCTATTATAGAGGCAAAACCGAAGAGGAACATGTTTCCAAGCCTTGAGGCACACCAGTGGAGAGTCTGCTTGATGTCGATCCCCTCCACATCACCTGATATGACCGACCTTCCAGGTAGGAAGCAAGCCATCGGAAGATGGAGCAGGAGGAGCTGGTGGGTTAAGTAAGGAATAAATGATGTTGTGAAGCTTGTGAGGATCTTGTACACAGAGTTCCAGCTTTTCCTTGTAAAAGGCAGTCTTAGCAGAAGAAACAGAAGAAACAGGTTCAAGTGTCAGCTGATTAATTTTATCTTTGGCCAGGCCAAAATGGCAACAAACCTGAGCAGAAAAAACAAAATTGCACAAAACACAGACTGTGATAACACAAGGATTGTCTCCAGGCTAATTAAATCAAGATTTTTTTTTTATAAGAATATATGGGATAAGTCAGTTTGATGTTTAAGTCAGTTCTGTGCTCTGTAGTAGAGGAAGGAATGTCGTTTGTACAAGAATTTGACTGACAGAATCATCACAAATACCTACTCAAACTGTCTACTTTTAAGGTTTGCCTAATTCATAAATTTTTTTTTATATTTATTTATTTATTGGGTCACTATGATTTTAGTATGTAAAATGTGACTTATGTAAAATAAAGGACTGTAAAAAAAAGTCAAAAGTCTCTCTCTCTGTCTCTCTCTCTCTCTCTCTCTCTCTCAGCATGTTTGAAAGCTAAAAGACAAAGTCACGGTTTATTTTTAGGATGTCTGATTGCAGTGATGTGTTGAGTCCTGACTGCAGGAACTTCCAGTCTGTATCAGTTTTTGGAATTTTGTAGAATTTCAGCTGTATGAAGTCTGTTAGGATATAAAGGGGTAAAGGATATCTAAAAGCCTGAATAAAGGAAAATGGAAAATCTTTATAGGTTTAATAATAATAATAATAGTAATAATAATAATAATAATGATCTTTCATGCTTACTAAGATGGTGGTGTCCATAACACTGGAGATTGTTATTCATTTGTAATGTTTTATAAGTTCTGATGAACACCAAAGCACACATTTGCTGTCATGTTTTACGAATCATATGCAGATTCATGAATCAATTTATGGATGTTACATAAGGCAAAAAAAAACCACACACACACAAAAGTGATTTTTTCAATTTTAAAATGCATCATAGTTCCAGCGCAAAAGTTAAGAAGCAAACCCTGGACGTTTAACATGCCCCAGCTGTGTGACTACATTTGCGGTAAAAGGGAGATTTAGCTGAGAAGAGACAGGGAATGTGGGTGGAGTTCCTGCACAGGTCTGTCTGTGTGTGTTTGTGTAACATGTCCTGTATTTCTCCCTTCCTGGTCTGTGACATTAGCATTGGCTGGTAACAGCTTCATTTCCATTAAATCCATAGAGACAGGGCTTATTTATAATTGTGTTTGGTTTGTTTGTTTGTTTGTTTGCTTGCTTGCTTGCTTGTTTCCACAGCGGCACCAACTCCTCCATTCTGCATCACGCTGGAGCTCCTAATGACAAAACCATCCAGGATGGAGACATGTGGTGAGTGGAAATGACAAAGAAACTCCATCAGTTCTGTGTAACATTAGCTGTGAAAGTGATTGCTTGATAGTTTGACTGAAGTCAGTGTGCAGTTACACTGAAATGCTGCACCATGTACCGGGATTTTCAGTGCAACCTCACTGGACTTTCTCCAAGTCTGGAAAGTCGCCACAACCAACTGGCTTCACCTTTAACTCATCAAGCTCACCAATCTTAGCTCAAAGCAGCATCTAGGTTATGATGTAATATTCATTTTTCTTTCTTATAAATGTACATTTCTTGTGTTATATCTCTGCCTGCATGACTCATATTAAACAATAGCTTTTTACTCTTAAGCAGCGCCCCCTGTTGATAAACGCTCCCTAAGCCCTCGGCCTCCTCAGGATCATGCACAGAATACACCTAAAATGAGCTCTTTAAAAACTGTAATGAATTATTTTTGAGTCGACTGCTCAGTTTACCCAGAAAGTGTTCCATCTCTCCTGTTTTGCATTATTTGTACTTTTTTTCAGTTGCAAGTGATTTAGCCTTTTATGACCTGAACATAATGATACGATAACTATCTATAGAAATGTAATATAAAACAAATATGGGTGTGTGTGTGTGTGTGTGTGTGTGTGTGTGTGTGTGTGTGTGTGTGTGTGTGTGTGTTTTGTACTTTGTTCAGATTTAATATAAATGGCAAAGAACATAAGTTGTTTACTGCATCATTAAACACGCACACACACACACACACACACACACACACACACACACACACACACACACACACACACACAGGATAATTAAAGTTGGCCTACAGTCACATGCAGACCTTCAGGTCCTGTATTTAGCAGTAAGACAGCTCCCCCTTGTGGCTGAAGCATGAATACAAATTGTAAGGTGTAAAAGTTAATTCATATATTTCTGTTAAGTTACTACAATGTGTTCACACAGTTAACTATTTACATACTTATGTTTGCATATTTATTATTTATACAGTTAGACATTTAGATATGTGTTGAATTTGCCTCTGTGATACTTTTACATTTACCTCAGGTTAGGTCCTGGTGGCTTCTGATTGGTCGTGGGGTTGCCGTGGGTGAGAGTTTAAAATATAATTTCTATAAACTAAAAGTAAAATATATTTGTTCTCATATTGTTACTTTCAGTTCTGTGAGGATTCTGTGGTTTGTGTCAATAATGACACGTTGCTGAAACTCTGCGTGAGACGAAACGTCCATCAGCCTTAATATTTACATTCATTTCCTCTTTAGTAAAAAGTAGTGATTAAATAAACAAAGCTACAGAAGCTATAAGTTATATTACAGTGTAATTAAACTCGATTATTGTTACTGTTCTGTCACTTTCAGCTGAATAATGAACTAATGAAACAGGAAACAGTTAACACTGTAAGGTTGCATAATAATCAAGAAATATATATGTTACTAATGAAAGGGTTATCATAATTAATGATGAGTTAAACTTTGTATAAAATGGAAAAAAAATTAAAGTATTATAGTAATATATTAATAATAATAACATAAATAAATAGTTAATTATTTATTATTATAGTTAATAATTAAAAATAAATAATGTACTAGCAGTAAAGTATTAGGTTATAATAAAAGATCTTATTTTAATTTATGTTTTAGTTAAGTAGCACAATTTTCCTAATTTAATGACAATTTTATTTTAAATGTATTAAGATTTATTTGATTAATTTCAAGGCCTGGAATCTCTGCCCTAATTCCAAATGTTATGTCTTGAAAATTGCTTAATTAATTTGCATATTAGAAGACGATTGGATCTTATATTTTATGATGCAATAACACCTGATTGTTAAATTTTGAACTCATATTAACCAATGAGATTTTGAGACTGAGCATTATCTACTTTTAAATGACCTAAATCAATGGTGAAACTCATTTTACGTAACAGGTCGCAGTATACGTGATCAAAAATCAGTTTAATGACCAACTTCATATTAAAGAAGTCGCTGTTTCTTTTATCTGCACTGATCTGAAGGAACCTTGGTACTAAATTATTATTACTTTTCTTTATTGCTTGGAGTCTACCTTCACTCCAACATACTTATAAATGCTTGTACAGCGCCCTGATATTATATACACAATAAATACAGCACTTTGCATAAGTATTCACGCCCATCTAGAACTTTGTAGTGTTGAACGGAAGTGAGAAAGAAAAAAATCACTATAGTTTGATAAATTATTTACAAATAAAAACGTAAAACTTTCCTTGCAAAATTACTCCTGTTACTGTAAATTAGTTCTTTTGAAAAGAGACCTGATTACACCTTTACCTTTTCAGCTTGCTAATGAAGAATTACATTTCACTAGCACACTTTGTCAGTAGTTTACTGCTCTGTTTCGCCCCCTAGTGGAATAACAGACATCTTTCTTTGTGGCTGCAAGTGTGAAATGGACCGACATGCACCGCCTGGCTGACCGGGTTCACCTGGAGGAGCTGGTTAAGATCGGCAATCTGCGCGGGAACGTGGAGGACATGCTGAAGGTCCACCTGGGTTCTGTGTTCTCCGAGGCGTGGAGCTGCTTACCTGTGTCCCACGCACTGTGGTAGAGATTAAGGCCTTTATGGCAGACAGGAGCAAGAAATCCTTCAGCAGCCAGAAAGATTAAACCATCTTGTGCACATGTAACCTGAAAAAATTAATTTCTCTTGCATCTTCAGAGAGTTTTGTCATATTATAGAGCAAGATTAATATAAAATGAAATGAGAAAAATGCTAAAAGGAAAGATGGTTAACAATCCTAAACTGTTGTTCACAGTGAGTTTGTGTAAACGCTAGGGTTAAAAAGTGTATTGGGTAAGACTGGTCAAAATGGGGCAAGATTAAATCTCTAATGGGTAATAAATTTAAGTAAAAAAATGTAAATTATTATTATTTTTTTTTTTTGCACCTTCAATCTGCCCTTATAGATGCTTGTAACTGGCTGATCAGGTCTGCTCAGATTAGCTGTACTCGTGATCAGATTAGCTGTAGTTTTAGTGAATGCAGGCTCATTCTGTATGTACAACCTGACAGCAAATTCGCAGAAAATCATAAGGCTTTTAAGTGGTCAATTTGAGAGAAACCTTATAACTATTTGTGAAGATGAAATTCCAAAGCATTTTGGCTCTAGAACATGCAATCGTACACTGTCTGAGCCAAAGTATTTAATGACACACAGACTATTTCAGGTAGAGAACATTCCTATTGCTCTACCTGAAAAACACAGATAGTTTTCTTGGTAAAAGTAAAGACTTCCCATTTAATGTGCCACCCTCTTCACCAGTGCTCCTGCACATTTTTCTAATGATGTGGACAAGGTTTGCCAAGTGCTCACGCTGCTTATCGGAAGGCCGCTTGCCTGGGCTAATCCTACATTCAACCCAATGACAATAAACCAGAACTACTCGACCTTTGAACATGACCTCTGAGACATATTCGACCATCCGGAAATGGGAATGAGAAAATATACTGGAGAAAGACTGCTTTCTTTGAAACAAGGTATAAAAAAAAAATCTGCTACTGATTCTGAAAGTGTATTTTAAGAGCGATGAAGATAATATTTAGATGAGGCCTCAGTAACATGCTGCAATTGGAATTATCATGCAGAGATGACCTGCTGTCATTTAAACAATTTATCTCACCATTACACAGACAACCTGCTCAGATCCTGTGATCTCAGGACCACGTCCAGTGCCATTTTCCCCATTACCGCCCAGAGTGACCAAACCAGATCCCATGGAAGTCACTGTCAGTCTGTAATCCAGGGAAAAGGAACGCTGCAGATGATTGGGTCTGTGAATAAAGAGCATCTTCAAACAAACTGTATCCTCAGACTGGAGAACAAGCTGTCCGTCTCAACCATGTCTATACACCTTTATAGTAATTACAGGAACCCAAAGTGAAATGACAATCCCTGAACTCTGCAGTGACCTTATAGAAGTGTTTAGTAAGACCAAGGTGACAAAAGTACCAACATATCAATCCTGGGATTGCACCATCGACCTTATGGCAGTTACCACTACCCCTAGTGGGCAAGTGTATGAGCGACCATGTAACGTCAATGAAATTCAGCAACTTGGAGTGATGACAGGCGTAGTAACTGTAACTGCTGTTCACACATACACTAGCAATATTTTTAAGGTCTTGTAGTGAACCAGCCAGATACTGCTTGTTTCACTTGGAAACATTTGGAGGTAGAAAACATACAAGAGGGTGACACAGGCAGCCAGAGCCTAGAATGTCCAGACAACGAGCAAATCTCTTTATACATGGACGGCAATCGCGACCGACTTTCAGCAAGAAAGTGCTGGGCAATGAGTGACTCGCTTCCTTTGTGTATGCCCCTTTAAATCTATAAAGAGACAAAATGTGTCTCATGCTGATTTATGAGAATCATCTAGAGTGCTTTTAGCTTTTGTTTGTTTTCTGAGATTTTAAGCTCCTGTATTAGCATTAACAGCACTTTAGATTACGTGATCTGCCAGTCACCAGCCTTGAAAGCCAGATTCAAGCATTATATACACACACATTTTGCCTCATACAGATTTATAAGAGTGACCCTGAGAGCCTGCGCTTGCTGTTTTCCTGTAAAGGTTACTTTTGCAAACGGGTATTCTCAGTCATGTCATACATTTAGACACTTAGATGATAGCTGAAAAACTGAGATGATGGTTTAAACACTTATTATTCATCATGTTCTACATATTTTCCATGCTATTTGTTCTAGTAATAAAAAGCAACTCCCAGCACTCCTCTGCACTTCCCCATACTTCACATTCACTGATTATTGATTGTTTGCACCTGTTTTGTATTTACTTGTAATCACTGCTCACTCTACGTTCCTTGGTTCAATGAGTTAGTTGTGAAGTGTTGTATTGTGTTTTCACAAGCTCACTAAGCCTTAGTCCTTGCGCTCATTGCAAACATTCTGGTTTTTGATTTTTTTTTTATTGAAGTTTCTGGACTTCGACCAAGCTCTTTGCCACAGCCTTAAATATTCCTGTTAGCTAAGTGGTTTTGACCGTTGCCTGTTTAATAAAAAACAATAGTGAACCCAGGGATGGTGTTGCATACACACTTCCTTATTCCTCACAAAATATTTAACTGTGATCTCTACATACTTCCTCTAGGGGTCTTTGAAGGGTTATAGGTTTATCACTTCCTAAGTTTAGTCAATAACAAACAGACAAACAAAAGTTTTCATTGACATTAAACCTGATGTCCTCTTTAGCGATACTTCCAGGGTAGTATATCTGCTGATACCTGCAGTGTTTGGACCATTTTTAATTTTATGTATTTTGTATTTTGTTATATAATGTCATTTCTTGCAATATATTTTAAAAGGGTTGTGACAGTAATGTAGCAGTACATTTGTAGTAGTTTTGAATGTATTTTAACACTTTTGATGGCCGTATGTGCAAAATGGCCTCTAAAAAACGTACCGCTTGATAGTGGAGGATTTTGAGTGAGACAAGAATCCATGAATTTTAAATCATTTAGTCATTGAATTCATTTTGTATGAAAGCAATGAGGAATTATTCACAGTTTAGCCCACATGAACTGGTGTTATGGCAACTGTGTGATGAGTTTTGAGAAAGTGGCTTCAGTGCTGAGAAAAGTGAGTTAGCAATTTTTAAAAAATAAAAATTTCAAAATGCTTTTTGGGGTCAATGTACAGTCAATTTCTGTGTGTTCTGAGCCATCATGTTGTTGATCCATGATGTCCAAGTTCTTGACCCTTGCTTTGTGTAATGATTGTGCTTTGTATTCGTCTTTTGATTTCATTTAGCAGTAATCTGTTGTATTTGACCATGAACTGATTTTGATATTAATTTTGCTTTGTGGATTTGTTGTTAAACCTCCTGGACTCTCGCAAGTCATGTTCAATGCAATTATGTAGTGTTGTGATGTTCTACCAAACTTGTACACTCTATGACTGTCTTTTATTTTAATGTCATGTATGTGAAAAAAAAATCTGTTTTTGAGAAAAGTGATTCAGAAAGGAAAGTCATTTGATTTTATTATTATTCATTTATTATCATTATTATCATTGAGTTATATCCTTTGTGAGGGACCACCAGGAAATGGACTGCTGCAGACATTCCCAGTCTCTGTAGAAAGAAAAGAAATGTTTAGTCTGTAAATGAACTTCATTTCTCTGCCCTTTTCAAGGCTAAATGCTTTTTACTCTTTTTACATACTTTTAAGTAGAACTGTTTTCTTGCTTAATACGTACAACATTGGTAGAGTCTGTTGAGCCTGGCGATGTCATTTTGGCTCATCTGAGTGGCCTGGCTGAAGGACACATTGGGGTTTGGGATGGGGATCATGGTGGGCTGACCATTCTTAGAGAAAGCAGTTCTGAAAAACAAAGCCAATCTTTAGTGGCTTAACATATACAGCACTATGATGGCGATTAAACAAACTACCTAATTAAAACAGAATAATTGGTTGTGTAGAGATTTGATGATCGTCTGACCTGTGGTACTGCATGACAGAGTTGTAGTCGTAGGAAGTTCCCTGGTTCAGGGTGGCAATCTTGTTGAAGTTGTGCTCCATGCCTGGTGAGAAAGCAAACACAGTCCAAATCAATACAAATTAACGATGCATTACCCAGGCCACAGAGGAAGAATAAATTCACATGTGTTGCACAGTCCTCTAATTTTTGTCGCCTGGAAACAAAACTGACTAAACTAAAAATGGTAGCTTATATAATGTAATAATATATGATTAGCTAGTTGCAGTAAGGAATAAATAGCTTGTTGGAATGCTGTTGTATGAAAATTATCAATGCATGCTGTTGTTATATGAGGATTAATGTGCTGAATAAAAATCATTCTAACGTCAAGTGGACTGTGTCTCGGCCAGTGAGCAGAAGGCTTCAGGAACGAGTAACATGTGTTACAGTTACATCATCCAAGTGCAACACACCACCATGAAGCATGTTATGTTTAGCATTGTGTGTGTTATAAAATGAAAACTTTTGTTTAAAGTCTATAAACAGTAGTTCTTTCTTTTTACAGTTGTCCAGCAAGCAAATACAAAAAAATAGTTCTCTTGTCCCTATTTTTTGTCCACGCCTGCACCAAATGAGTTGAATTCAAGTCTTTAAAATCTTATAGGATCTTCTTATAAATATATCACAAAGATCTGATCGAATCGCTCATGGGCCTGTACCACTCTGGATGTTCTCCCAGCCGACGCGGATGTAGCTGTCACGGTCACTGCGCTTTTGTTCATGGTTGAAGCCCTGGGCATGAAGAAGCTCGTGCTGGACGGTGTTGTGGTAGACACAGCCGCTGCGGGCCAGAGACACTGTCTGTGCATAACCACGATGTCCAACATAGGAGTAGCATCTGTGTAAAAAATAATAAGATTTAATAACTACACTCCAAACCTAATCCTGATTACATATTAATGTTTTATGTAATTGTTTCATATCTGCCCAACACTTTCTCAACTACATCAAATACATCCCAACTACTTCTGTCCATCATTGTCTCAACTACAATATCAAAGCTAATATGAAAATATAATTTAAAAAAATGATTTTTATATTTATATTTTTGTCCTTTACATGTTGCAAAAAAAAAAAAAAAAAAAGTTCCTCACATGAAGGACGCTGGAAAATAAAGGATCTGAATCAAAGTCTTTGCTTATCCTTCAAACCGCGGAGACGTTTTCTTCACAGGAGCGCACATCGAATTACCATAAACACTGGCGTTGTTTTAATATTCTGCCCACATTTCATTACTTTATTAACTGCATAAATAAATTCTATTAAAAAGTCAGCAAATGGACTTGGGCAGGTGTTTAATCTATCTCATAAATGTCCATGCATAAATTCAGTTCAATTAAATTTGATCTTCACTCGTATAGAGCGTTTAACAAGCAGCGTTACAGAAATTCTGGATATAAATACTGACTGGATGTATGAATATAAATACTGTAAGTTTTGGACTTATGACTCTGAATACAGCCAACAGAGCTGTTAATATGGCAGAAGAGGGCTGCGTTCTTTCCATGAGCTTAGGTTTAACACATACCCATTGCGAGACTGAATGCTGATGTAGTCCCTCTGGTTCAAACGTGGGGTAAAGCAGATACAGGAGAAGGAGGTGAAGGAGTCCAGACCACGCTGGATAACCTGAAGCTCATTACTTGCTGATGGTGTACAGAGAACAATAAATAAACAATAATATGTATAATAAGTGGACAATATTATATCAATAAATATACCGTAATTGATCAATCCTAATGGCACACTACTATAAACACACATCATTCTGTCTAGTAGTATAATTATAGGATTATATATAAATTATTAATTATAACATACAGTAGTGGTTGAGGATGACATAAGGCACGTAGACTTTTCCATCAGTGGACTTTGGCCACATGCA
>JAQQZX010000038.1:1603115-1614192 GCA_030068355.1 Notoglanidium maculatum
CGCATTCACACCTATGGGCAATTTAGAGTAGCCAGTTGACCTAATCTGCATGTCTTTGGACTGTGGGAGGAAGCCGGCGCACCCGGAGGAAACCCACAGAAAGGCACCCTGGGTGACCCTGGGATCGAACCCAGGACCTTTTTGCTGTGAGGCGACAGTGCTAACCACCACACCACCGTGCCGCCCACAGCCATTGTTAAGAAGCTAAAACAGCATTTACTTCAATCTTGTTCATCACGTTCTTTTGTTTATGCTTTGCTATCATTTCATCTTTCGCAAGCTATCAAGTAGTACATTCTTGTGCTCCAGTTCATGTTTCTTGTCGTTGTTACACGCTAGTGTTCTGCCTCCAGCTATCATATGTTAGACAATTATTTAATCTTGTCATTTCAATTAACGTGTCTTAGCTAATTCGTTAGAATCTACAGGAAATAAATTGTCACATGTCACTTTATCCCTTGTTAGTGTTACTGTAGGGGATGTAGCCAGAGGGTGGGGTTTATGGGGCAGAACTTTAAATGTCAGTGAAAGGACTGAGATCAGAATGATTTGTGCTGGCGAGATCACGTAACGTCTGAGCTAAACACGTGCTCCAATTAGAGCTGAATGAATCTGTGAGCTCAGGCACTGTGCGTTGACCCTCTCCACTGGATCAGGAAAACAATAAATCCATGAATACAAAGAGGAGAGAAAATTGTGTTCATTTTTTTTCGTCCCCTTGGGCTACGAATCTAGTCTGAAATATGAATCTTTTATTATTTCCTTCACATGGAGTGCAGTGTGAATGGATGCAGATTCTCCTCAGAGGCTGTTTTTTTTTTTGCCATTTCAGGGATGAATTATTAAGATTTGGGTCTTTTTCAAGCTCTTTACATTTCAATGAGCTTCACATTAGATGGAAGCTATGAAATAAAGTTGTCAGTGTGTTGGATTTGTATAAGAAAGCCAGGGTTTAGTTTGGAGTAAGTGGCAAAATGTTGCGCACGGTGGTGCAGAGAAGCCTTTTACTCAAGTGCTGTGATTCTCCATTTACCAACGAAGATTTTTTTCATTATGAGGAAAATCCATACACCACTATTAGGAAACATGACACACTGTCTCTCTCACACACACACATGAAATGCACACACATACAGAGTCTGGAAGTGGACACTGGCATTTTGAAGAGCTTTTGCACAAGCTATTGTTAAATGTGCTGTTTAAATAGAGCTGAATCGAATGTTGGCACCAGTAACTGGCGTCCACACAGTCACCGAGGCCCTGGAGTAGAGAAGACAAGAGACGCTGGCTGTTATTTCAGTTTGGGGTGAACCTATGTTCCTGCAACATTTTAAAAATGCAATAAAATAATAATCACAAAAAGTATGCAAAAGTGTATTTGTGGTTTCACATCTCTGGAAGTGTTTAATATCTGGTGAAGGGTTACTGATATGGGACACTGAAGGTGCACCAGACAAACATCTTTTTTACCCAATGAAAGAAAACACCTGGACCTGGACACAGGACTGAAATCATCAAAAGAATGGTGTTTGGTGAAAAACAGGAGGCAATTACAATATCTGTAATTTTCTCTGTGGATGGAGAAAAACACCAACATGGCCGATCCAGATGGTAATAAGTGTATCACACAGAGTCACAGAGAAATGACCCCAGAACCCCATGTAAATTTAGTCATGTCCGGACAGGACAATAGTAACATTTTTCACCACTGCGCTACATTTATCCAATCAATGAGAGAAACATGATTATTGAACCTTTACTGTTATTACTCATCGAGGAGATGGGCTTTGACTAGATCTATGGGCTTTTCTCTGTTCTCTCTCCCTCTCTCCCCCTCTCTGTCTCCTCCTCTCTCCTCTGAGTAATAGAGTAGGACAGAAATAGCTCAGCCTCTCAGTTAATCCTCCTCCTACCGAGGCTGGTTATTGTTATGGTGCAATAAAGGCCAGAGCGAGTGCTGCGTAATAACACATCACACACACATCCAGTATAAATGACAATTATTAAATTAGAGCTGTGTGAGTCAGAGGACATAATTACACACACACACACACACACACACACACACGAGTTTGATATTCTCTGAAGTATCATTTTTCAGAGAGAGGGTATCAATAGAAGCTCAGCTGTGACAAATGTCTTTTGTGTAAACCATTTTAATGAAGATCTTACTGTTTGAAAAGACACAAACACTGGCAAGTTGGTAAAATATATCACCACCGATGAGTCACACTGTGAACATAGTAATCTTGGTAACGTGATTCTAACCATAATTAACACATAGCTCAGTTTATAGCTAGAAAGTTATACAGTCACGATACGGTTCTGTGCAAATAGTCACAACTGAGTCAGTGCATGGAGGCAGATGGATGCCAAGGTGGGAGAATGTCAGCTCGCAAAATCAAGGTCTTTCAAGGAATTAGGGGAAATAGTAGCTTCTAAAGCAAACTGATGAAACACAAATTAAATAACACACAAGCCAGTGTGAAATCTGGTTGTTTTCCTTTCCATGTTATGTGATAGGCTTTTTGTACTAACTTCACTGGCAGAGCAGCAAAACATGCTAGCTGTGCTAGCTACATACACTCACCAGGGGCACACCAATCAGCTTCCGCCAAAGCATTTTTTTCTTTGCAATGTCTCTGTACATATTTAATCAGAGGTCATGTATGACAGGATAAGAGGAAACCATGTTTATATGTTTCTCATCCATTTTTGAGTGTCAAACAGAAATGAGAACTAATTGAATGTAGGAACTAAAGTTGTGAGTTGGGAACTGTGGAAACATTGGGATTAGTTTGAAGAGTTGTTTCAGCCAACCACTTACTTACAGAATCACACTTAATTCGCAATAAAATAATAATCATAAAACCCTACCAATAAACCCTACCAATTGAAAAAAACCCTACCAATTGAAAAAAAACAATTGGTAGGGTGCACCAGTGTTAAGAGTTAAGCTAATCCTGATTAAAACTCTGGAGTAAAGAAAGCAGCCACAACTGGGTGGAAGTAGAGAGCAGAGGCTGCAGTGGAACAAGCAGACTCATGGCTACACCACAGGGACCTACTTGGTACCAGGAGCAGACGTTGGACTTGGACCATTCTCCAGCAGCTGAAGCAACAGAGATTGGGGGAAAAGTGGCAACGACTGGTCCAACATGAGGTAAGAGCAGCTGTTGAGAAGGAAAGCAGAGATACCAAGCAGCCTGTACAACTAGTAGCATGCTGTGGAGAATAAGAATAAGTGGCGAGCAGAACAACATAAAATCAAGTGTTGTTTAAAATGTGTTCCCCAGTCCATCCAACCTGGACTGTTAGGTCTTGCTGGATACACCGGTATGCCCTTTTGGACAGAAAAACAGTGGACCCTCCAGCACATTGTAAGTGGCTGTCAAAGTTGAGAAAGGCTTTTGCAGATATCATCAGTAATGGCAGGAGGTGAAATCCTTCCAAGCAGCACCAGCGTCATCAGAGCTGGAGAAAATGCATTACCATCTTTCTCGCTCATGCCGATTTGTCCTCTTCAACATCAGAAGGATCCGTCCATTCTTTTCCAAACAGGCCACTCAGATACTTGTTCAGTCACTTGTCATCTCAAGACTAGACTACTGTAACTCACTCCTGGCAGGTCTGCCTCTGAGTGCCATTCAACTGATCCAGAATGCAGCTGCATGGCTCGTTTTTAACCTTCTGAAGTTCTCCAACACCACCTCATTGCTACGCTCCCTTCACTGGCTTCCTGTAGCTGCCTGCATCAGATTCAAAACACTGATGCTGGCCTACAAATATGGACCAGCACCCTCCTACCTCAAAGCACTTGTCACACCCCGCAATGCACCGCATTCCCTCCCATCCTCCAGCACTGTTTTACTGGTCCCACCATCTCTTGAGGTACAAGAAAGACATGCATCTAGACTCTTCTCTGTTTTGGCACCCGGGTGGTGAAATGGTGGAACTTCTAATTGTCCAGTCAGCTGATTCACTGGGTGTCTTTAAATTACGTCTGAAGACCTAAGTTTTTTGGAAATACTACATGCTATAACTTACTCTACCATGGTAAGACTTGAAAAGGCTGTCTGGCCTGGTCATGCCTGATACAGATAAGGCTGGATAGCACAGTGCAGGGCAGCCCATCTGCAGAACCTACCCTGCCTTCAGAATCACAGGAGAAAGAAATTGGTGGTCCATCAACAGCAACAAGGAAAAGGCAAAAAATAACCTCCAAGTTGCTATAAATCAGGAAAGCAATTGTGTAGGAGGTTTCTGTGGTACAAGCTGAGCCCTGATCAACCAAAATGGGTCACTTGGGTGAAGGTGTCTGACGGTATAAGAAATAAAACTCCTCAGGAAGCCAAGTTTCAGAACTGACGATGTGTCGTGACTTCCATCAGATCATTATAACTGAATTGGAATGTTCGCTTTGCTTTTGATTTCCCACAACATCACTGCCTTTGTTTAAAGTGCTCCTTCACTATGGAGCCCGAACTTAGACAAACTACACTCAATACTGAATCAATAACAGTGCTAATTTACCAATTACCCTAATCAGGCACTTTAAATAAACACGTTTTCTCTGTCTGGTGTCTATACCTCACTCTCAGATCCGCTTCAGAGAGCAGATCTCATGGTAAAACAAACAAAACCAAAAAAACAGTTTTGCATGGTTAAAAAACATGGTTCAAATTCAGTATCCAGCTGTGGTCAGCGGTGTAACTGGACCAAAACAAGGAAATGAATCTGTTTTATTTCAGCAAATTTTCTACATGAAGAATGTGTACATAATCTTTATATTGCATGAATGTTTCATGAGACACCATTTCCCTCAGGCCTGCAATGTACACAGTGCATGTAATGAATTTCTTTTAAAGCACTTGCATGTGATGCTTTAGGCTTTCGCAGGTTGAGCAGGTCTCAGGTCATCTCCTGAGAAAACTTTTCATTCAGCATCCTGTCACGTCACCAAAACATGTTGCTATTTTTATCCTTCAGAGATCAAATTCCCACAGAGCTTTTGTTCATTCATGATAAACTCAGAAAGTCTTATCCTGCAAAAGTTTCCTAAATTACGAGGAGCAAATAAGAGCGCTGTGAATGCATCAGCATTCATCAAGAATTCCAAAATCCAGTCACACTGATGTTCTTCATTGATTTTAGATCGGTGCTGATTCCAAGATGCTCCTGATGTCTGCATCAGCACGTCAGTATCTGTTCTTGTTTCGTGGACATGATGTTGTTTGCTATGTGAGTCACTCTTTTAATGGATTCTTTTCTCTCCTTTTTAAATCGAGGCTTCAATTGCGCTTCAGCAGCTCGATTCAGAACCTGCACCTTCTGCATCCTCTGCTGAGATTTCATCTGCTCTTCCTTCAGTGCTTTCTGAGGACAAAATCAATTATATCTAGCTGTTCATAAAATGTAAGACATTTAAGGGAATAGTAATGGCAGTGTGGACAGTGGAGGCGTGTTTAAGTGCCGGCTGAGGAGCAGGAAGTAGTCGCAGAGAGCCAGCGAGAACAAGTGAGTGGCTACACCTGTGTGTGATTACTGGGATACTGATTTATACCCGGTGTTTTTCAATTTGTTTACTCCTCAGACCTGTCCCATCCACCAGAAAACGTCCTGTCATGTTTTTCAGAGATGTGTACATACATAGTGTTAGGAGAATCAGAGGTGCTCTAAAATAAAAACCAAGCATGCAAAATTAAATAAGAATCCTGGTAATAAATACAGATGAAATCACAGTGCAAACAGGCCGGAGGCTATTTCAACCAATAAAACATGAGCAAAGGGTCAAACAGAAAAAACAATCAAAAGAATAACAAAGCTCTGAATGTACACTGCTGTAATGCTTGGGAAAGAGAAAGACAGAAGGAGAAAGAGAGAGATTTGGAGCAAGCGAGACGGAAAAATCATCATCAGTACTGCACATGGGGTCGCGCTGACAGGATAAGGAACATCAGTTTTGGTCTCATGGCTCATCAGCTGATTGAGATGTTCAGTGAAATGTCACAGCCGATGCCCGAGCCTTAATGAAGGCTAATAAAGCTACGCTGTGAACTTCTACAGAGTGATATCAAACTCTGAATGAAATTACATGGCTGCTTTATAACTGAGAATAAAACAGTTCAGAACAGACCGCCATGGTTTTTATTCTTCTCACTACATGTACAGTAACTTCATAGGTAGCACACATTCACTATCACTCATTTTACATCCAACTACATCCTTTGCTCATTTTAAAGATTTATTTGTTTGTTTTTAAATCATCTGGGTTTCTCATCCATCCTGTTAAAGGGGTGATTTAAATGTGCCAAAGACAGTCATCCGAGTGATGGTTTCTTGAACCACCACACCTTTGCCATGTGATGCCTTCTCTTCGCACAACTTTCCTTTCAATAAAACACTTTTATGGGTGTCATTTTGCAATGAATAAATATACCTACTTGTCTACAGCTATAAAAAATAAAAAGGTGGAATATTAAAAATAACCACTGACAGTAATCTCAGTTTGTGTTGTCATCTTCCCAATTATTAACAGCATGTGATGTTGGGACAAGTGTTGACTGGATAATTAAAAATACTTGTAAAGACTTAAAGGCAACCAAAGACTTCACAACTACATATTGTGTAGTGAATGGTACATAGTGTGTGATCAGCCGTTTAAAGGTCCACTCTGTAGGATTTAGGGGGATCTATTGGCACACATGGAGTAAGGTGTTCATAAGAATGTTGTCATTAGTGTATAATTATCTGTAACGACAAATCGTTGTGTTTTTGAAAGATAAGAATGAGCCCTATATATCTACACAGGGAGCGGGTCCACCTCTACGGAGCTGCCATGTTGCGCCGCTACAGTAGCCCAGAACGGACAAACCTCTAGAGAGGGACTTCTGACAGGACGACAAAGAAGAAGAAAGAAGAGGAATCAGTGTTTGCTGGAGCTGGATAAAAAGTTTGAGAACATTTTGAAAAATGGAGGATCATACTTATTGTTTAGCACGGAAAAAGCAAGGGAGTGTAAATGCAAGTATTCAGACGTACGCTACGGGCTCATGACAGCCACCGTACGCTCTAATACACGCTTAGAAAGGGAGGGGTAACAGAGGGGGGTTCAGGTGGTTGCAACCAGCTCAATCTACAAGCTACATAGTGGACCTTTAAAAGTTTTTAATTTGTCTGCAAAAGGTCATCTGCAAACTGGTACAACCAGTTTGCAACAAAACAAAAACTTTATTGCAAATACAAAATTCACACAATGCTATTTGTATGAAGCGCGATGAGAGGAATTAGCACTCTCGCTCATTAAAATTCCTACACACACCGTCGAACACGTTATAACAGCACATAATGCATTATGATTAATAAATAATAAAAGGGGCTGTGAGCTTCTTTTGTAAATCTGCCTTTATTTCCTGGACAAACAGAACAAAGCTGGGCTGATTAGTGTTCATATATTTTGGCCCCTGTGGTGTGTGGAAATTGAATAATCAAACACAGGCTGGAGAGGAGACACTGGTTCTGCTTTCATGCTGATATGCACACGGAATATGATGGAGAGCAAAGAGAGACAAACACAAAAGCTTCTTTATGTCACATACAGAGAGATTGAGAGCGAGAGAGAGAGCGAGAGAGAGAGAGAGAGAGCACGGGAGAGTCAGAGATAGAGAGAGACAGAGAGACAGAGAGAGAGAGAGAGAGAGAGAGATAGAGAGAGAGTGAGAGAAACAGAGAGAGAGCGAGAAAGAGCCGGAGAGAGACAGAGAGAGAGTGAGAGAGACAGAGAGACAGAGAGAGAGTGAGAGAGAGACAGAGAGAGATAGAGAGAGATAGAGAGAGAGTGAGAGAAACAGAGAGAGAGCGAGAAAGAGCGGGAGAGAGACAGAGAGAGAGTGAGAGAGACAGAGAGACTGAGAGAGAGTGAGAGAGAGACAGAGAGAGTGAGAGAGAGCGAGAGAGAGAGCACGAGAGAGTCAGAGATAGAGAGAGACAGAGAGACAAAGAGAGAGCAAGAGAGAGAGAGAGAGATAGAGAGAGAGTGAGAGAGAGACAGAGAGAGAGCGAGAAAGAGCGGGAGAGAGACAGAGAGAGAGAGACAGAGACAAAGCGAGAGCGAGACAGAGAGCGAGAGAGAGAGCACGAGAGAGTCAGAGATAGAGAGAGACAGAGAGAGAGCGAGAGAGATAGAGAGAGAGTGAGAGAAACAGAGAGAGAGTGAGAAAGAGCGGGAGAGAGACAGAGAGAGAGTGAGAGAGACAGAGAGACAGAGAGAAAGTGAGAGAGAGACAGAGAGACAGAGAGAGAGTGAGAGAGACAGAGAGAGAGTGAGAGAGACAGAGAGACAGAGAGAGAGTGAGAGAGAGAGGATTTAAATGTGCATTATAACTCATATATTCACACAGCTCTATTAGAGAGTTTGTAATTACTGAAAAGCTGCATGATGTAAAATTAATGGCTGACGACGCTCACAGTGACAGTGGAGTTATAATTTATAGGCAGTGGAGTGAATAAACATTGCTCTGTAAACATCGTTAAATTCCTAATGAAGTATATTCATATGTTACAGCTTATGGCATGCTTTTCTTTTTTTTTTACTAGAATAGAGTAAAATAGAATAAGCACAACATTAATCTCATGTACGTGAGTTTTTAGTACATTTGGAACAGTACTGCAATCATAATACTTTTCCTCTCGTACCACTGATTACATTATTTTATTTATTAAACAGCAAAACTTCCTGCTTCATATATTTTTTATTAATATTTACATTTATTGTTACATTTATTATATCTTTCACCAGCCTCTCTTTTTTCCTCTCTTGAAGTCACTATGACAAAAAAAATGCAGCTTAATATTATTAAAACTTAAAATGTAAATGTCCCTGAATAAGCTATTAGATAGAGTGCTTAAATACAAAGCAGTGATGTGCAGCTGCACTACTGTCAGAGCTGCTGTTATGGAGAACGAATCAACACCTTCTGACCAATCGGAGTCCAGAATCCAACAGCGCTGTATTATAAAGCACAGAAACTGAAACTAAGGAAGTAAAAGTGAGGCTGCAGTTTCACAGAAGGCACTTCCACATCTGGAAGCCTGATGCGTGATGGATTAAATTACTACACCAGCAGAGTGTTTATCCTGCGATACGTGATAAAATGAGTGAAGAGTGTAGCGGAGCAGATAAGGCACAGACGGCTATCTGTGTCCTATAGAGCTGAAGTGCGCTCAGCGGACAGGCACTTCAGACGGAGGGATTAAGGAGGAGACGACGGACGCACAAATCCCGTCCCTGATGTAACTCAGGCTCCTGTGTTTCCTGGACACATTACCCTAGGGTTAGGGTTAGGGTTAGGGTTAGCCTAACCCTAACCCTAACCCTGGTAGACCTCATTACCTGAGCTCCAGTAACTTGAACCGCTGCTGAGAAATAAAGCACCCATATCAACTCAGGAAGAATCCTGTAAATCCTGTATAATCATTTGTAGTGACTTGTAGAGTTTACCTGTGTGATCAAGGTGTAGAAAACCAAATCATTTATAGCAATATGGTCGTCCTCTTGTAAAAGTCCTGACTTGGCGTTGATAAACCATGTGGACAGTGAGATATAGCAAGTTAACATTTCCTGAATAATTGTATATAGATTGAGTTTACCTTTGTTGTTTCTTTCTTTCTTTTTCACATGCAAAAGGAGTTGTTGATGCCGCTTGGCATTTTAAATCAATCAAAATCTCAATTTTCCAAATCCGATTTAGTTTTTTACTGTTCACATGGTAAAAAAAAAAATAAAAAATACACGAGTGGCCAAAATAGCCTCAAACCTCCCACGGCTTAAATGAATTGATTTCAGACATAATCAGGAAACTACGAGTGCATTCTGCACGAAATAACAACCTCGTTCCACGTCTACATGCCAAGCATCTGTGGGAAACGCTGTCACATCCAGTTATTGCGCATTAAAAAGATATATAACATAATACAGCTCTGCGAAAAAGCCAGATCTCTTCTTCTGTGTTCAAATCAATGAGCTTCAGAGTTAATTGAGCTGATTCGTGTCTGGAAAGAAGTAATGCGGGACGACGTGTTGATTCAACGCGATGCTGCTTTGAAGGGAGAAATAAAATCATCACGGAGAAAGCGTCGAGCGTGAACTGCTCCGTCCTGAAGACCTTCAGCGTTACAGCTTTATCTCTGACTGATCATACGATGCGTTTAATAAACACAATAAAAAAAGTAGGTTTTATTCGTTTATAGTTCAAAGTCAAATTTGCACAGCGAGATCTCACATCATCTATGCTGTAGTAGCTATAACAGCTTTCCGCTTTGTTTCTTCTCTCGCTTGCAAAACAGCAAGATCTAAAGTGGATTCTGAGTGGTGAGGGTTCCAAGAGAAACGGAGAACATCATGATTATCTGTGAAATAAACCACAAACCCATTTGTTTAATTTGCTCCCAGCAAGTGGCAGAGCCCAAAGACTGTACTAGTCGAAGCAAGCATGAAACTAATGATAGTAAAAAGTATGACTAGTACACTGAGCAGCTGTGTACAGATGAGCTAACTCTCAAAGAGCTGCAGATTTTCACTCCTAGTCAGGACATGACTCATGCTGCCGTAAAGGCTAATAACTGTCCGTGACGAGCGATGGCAATTATAAACTGAAAATCATTTGCATCTGAATCTATGAGCCTTAGATTTATGTTCATCTGTGTATTTTATTTTATATTCTTCATGATCTCAGAATACACTGTATTTCTCATTTCTTGTGTTTTGGTGTGGCGTGTCACTAGCCATGTTCCTCAATAAATAAATGACCAAGTATGACATTTTTCGTCTCGTTTGTTTGACTGGGTTCTCTTCATCTACTTTTAGGACTTGCGTGAAAATATGATCATATTTATGCAGGAATATAGAAAATTCTAAAGGGTTCACAAACTTTCAAGCACAACTGGAGCAATATAACAGTAAGTAAGCTTGATGTTATAGACGTTTTGGTGTCTGGCGATATGCCTTCAAAGACGTTGTTGACAATTTTCTGGGCAATTACAGAGCCGCAAACTCCATTCAGCTGGTAGACAAACTTCT
>JAQQZX010000038.1:1614292-1627312 GCA_030068355.1 Notoglanidium maculatum
CCCCGCCTCTCGCCCGAACATGCTGGGATTGGCTCCAGCTTCCCCGCGACCCAGACGGATACAGCGCTATAGATAATGGATGGATGGATGGATGGACAATGGCTGTTTGAAAAAAAAACCCAGAGTCTTTAGGCGTGTTTACGTTTTATTAGGCTTATTTTATGTGTAACGTCTGCTGTACAAGTCCCTGTGAATGGGTTGTTACTATAGAAATGATAATGTATTACAACTAACACAAACCTGTGATTGAAATCTTCATTAGTGGCAGAGCTGCTTTTCTTATGGGAAATCTGAGCAGTGAACCAGAGCAACACAAGCACAAGAGGAAACCTGGCAGGGTATCAACAATCAGTCAACTTATAATTCGAAAACAGGGTTAAAACTTTAAAAAGGGTTGAACTTTTTGCAGGGTTTAGCAATTTTGGTCTTTTTCGGGGGAAACCCAGACACCTAAAATAAAACTAAAGCGAATTACATTGACAAAAATAAACGCCCCCATGCATGGAACAAGACAGTGAAATTGCTTTTAGAGACTTTAATACACCACTAAAGCACAAGACAATATTCTCCAGCAGAATTTTATTTCCATCTTTATGGCGAGACGTGATAAAGAACAGAACACATGTAATCTCATTTCTCTCGTGGGAATAGTTTGCTGATCTGAGCTTGTTTGGATGTTGTGAGGCGTTTCTGTATGTCACTTTCACTGCAGTTGAGCTCTAAGTCATGCTTGTGGCCGGGGAAACACTTCCCAAAAACACTTCTTAATTCATCAGGTCATCGCCGGTGGCTTGCAAAAAAAAAAAAAAAAAAAAAAAATTGCAAGACATTTCAAGCGTCTTTGAGACTGAAAAATGCAAGAATTTCTAAGAAAAAAAAAAAAGTAACCCTTCTTTGTTAAGATCAATACAGTTCTTAGTAAATCTGTTCTCTTTCTCTTAAGTTTGTTGAATAAGTGTCTTACTTGTAGGGAACTCCAGGACCCGAGGGGCTGAAACACAGCGTATATAGGCCGCCTACACTGACGCCTCATGCTCTGCTTTACCATTCTGAAACAGCAGGGATCTTTTCAGAGCTTTTTCATAAGGAACAGCAGCTGCAGACTGAAACCCACACACCGATAAACACTGCACTATAAAAACACAAGAAACAAAAGAAACCCTAAGGTAGAGTTTAACTTTGTTTACACCAAGAAAGTTGAGCTAAAACTCTTGTAGCTGTTTGAGATGGATGTTGTGTTACATGATGACACAAAGCTGCACAAATGTGCGTGAGGATTTTATCTACAGTCAGCAAATAGAGCACTTTCATTAAAATGTGTCGTACCAATCTCATACTGGAAGAGAATCAATCTTTCACCTGACTCTGAGACTCTGAGATTCAATTTACAGAGGAGACAAGCCAATAAATTTATTCTCATTAAGAAAGACAGTATTGGAGCTGCCGCAAAACTCCAGCCTGTTACAAGAGCTGCCTGTATTTCTCGCTCTCACGTCTCATCTTCTTTCTTTAATTTTTCCACTAGCGTCTTTTGTTTCATTTCTGCACCTGTATCCTATTTCTTGTTTCTCCACTTGTCTCTTTGTTGTTCTTGGAAACACGCCTGTGAGTGTAAACCTGAATCAGCAAGCTTGGCAAAGGATTCAGCCTCTTAGCAGCATTGACCTTTTTCTGGTTACGCTGGTCAGCGAGGATCAAAAAACAATGCTCTGCCCCCTCTAACCAATGCCTCCACTCCTGTTGGACAGCCTAGAAGACTGCTAGTTCATCTCTGTTTCCCATATCATCATTTCTTCTTGCTGAATTTAGGCTACCTCCACACTTGGCCATGTTTTAGATTTTAAACTGCCTTTTAAAACAAAATGATCTCCTTCCTGATGAGCACTTTCGCTCCATGTCAGAAATGATTTACACCCATACTAAGATCCGCAAAAAGCATACAACATGACCATTCATGTACACTGGGCATGCTCAAATAATCGCTTGCCTCTTGAGCATGTAGGCAGTTGTAGCGTTATAAAACACAGACTTTAACAGCACAATACAGTAGCTACTAGGAAAGACAAGAAGGTCAGCGACGCTTCGTTATCCATGCCGCGTTTACCACTGGCATTCGAGACTGAGGCTGTTTGTTTTCTTCTGGCGTGTGATAGGAGCGCGACGAATGAAGGAAAAGTTTCCAGAAGTCTCCGTCTACACTAAAACGTTTTCAAACTAAAATCTGGCCAGCAGCATTTCAAAATCACTCCTTTTTCTGGGCGTGAAAACTGCATAGTAGTATGGACACCAGGTGTAAATGTAGCAAAAGATGTGTTTTAAAATTAAAGTGTCTTAGTGCGGACAAAGCCTTAGTTTGCTGGAGTAAAAAGCACTAAAATGCAGCCTTACCCACACACAAAGGCAAAGATCTTAACCACACACAAAGGCACACATTTTGTACCTTAGCTCTACCTGCATTTTAGAGCTCTTACCTTGAAAGCTCTGAAAACTTTTACTGTAAAAACTAATTACAGTCCATTTAATGAACACTAAATAATTTTTCAATTAACACTATATTCACATTTCTAGGTAAACAATTCATACAACAGGTACAAAAGCTGCACTCTTGAGCATATCACCACAGCATCAAGACAGTCAATACAGTTTAATGCTACTTTTTCAGAGAGTGCACGTGTAAAGGGGTTTCCATGGCGATGAGAAAAAATTAATCTTTTAAATGATAAAGCAAATGATAGATAGTGGTACTTGTATAGTAATCTTTAAGGATGTGAAAAGTGTGAATTGCTACATCAGCCTACTTTAGTGTCTAAAACACTGTATGAACCTCCAGTAGAATCTGGAAAATCTCTACAATTCCTTTATAGTTTATGATTGTGGCCATGATGTTGCCATTTCCCACCTTGATCTTGTCCATATTTACTCCCTGCTCTTCTAGGATGTACCAGAGGAACATAACTGAGGGTTGATGGAACTCACTTTTCAGATGCACGGTCCATTTCATTTGTTGTACGGGCCATTTCACAGCAGCTTGGTTGGGACTGTTTGGAAGCTGAGAAGTTTAGAATGGCATCAACGTATACTCTGGTTTAAGAACAAATAAAGCATGTTGTTAAGAAAACCTTTATAGACAGAGCATTGAGCAAACCATAGGGCGTCACCAAGTAGTCATATTATACTTGCCTTCTATCTCACAATGTACACAAACACCGTTTGGTGAGACTTCGCGAAGGTATTTTGCAATGACTAAAACACATGTCTAATAAAAACAGGAAGTGGAGTGGAAGTAGTACGGTAGAACCCTGGGGATGACCTCTGCTGGCTGGGAGGTGTAATGCCTCAAGCAGGAGTGAAAGTCAGGCATTGGACTGGACTTTGGATGAACTCAGACCTTTTCATTTTCTTTATGTTCACACATCCAGTTTTACCTCTGCAGGGGTGCTTGCTGTTGTCTGATGACATTTTCTCTCCTGCTTCTGCTGTTGTTTGTTCATGTTACATTAACGTGAGAAGGAGTGCTATTTGCTTCTTTTTTTTTGTTGTTTGAGACTGCAGACTCTGTCTGTTCCTGAACTAAAATACAAAACAAAAAAACCTTCTCTCTGAATTCGATCTGAAAATTTTATTAAATGATAAGGTTATCAGGCATTTTGGTCTTTTATTGCTTCGTTTGTCTGTGAGGAAATGAATTGAAGCATAACCACACCCATACTAAATCAGTCAAGATCTTTTCCCATCTCCCACATAGACTCCTGCATGTGTGTGTGTGTGCGTGTGTGCACAGTGAATCAATATATAATTTAATCAGCAACCACCTGTTGTTTACTCAAGAGAGAGAGAGAGAGAGAGAGAGAGAGAGAGAGATATCTCATACTTGCCAATCAGCTTCAAAATTAGAGTAATTAACTCAACACTGGAATAACCAGCCCCATCCATTCCTGCTCACAGCGTCAGTAATAAATGAGCCCTAATTTAATTATCTTCTCATTTCTACTCATTTTCAGAAGAAGCTCACTGAAGTTTTGTCTCTCAGGAGTGAAACTGATATAAACCCATAAATCCTATGAAATAAACATTATATCATCTCTAAATTACACATCACAACTGGCGATTATCCACGACATCCTGATTGTACTGAGTTACAAAAAGGGCGGAGCTTTAGTAGAGGCTTGCACGTTGCAGTGTAGTGCAGTCGAGTGCTTGAATCTGATTGGTCAGAAGGTGTGCATTATGTTTGTAAAACAGCACAGTTTGAATAGGGGTTATGAATGCTATGCTTATATTAATATGCGCAATCTAGTATGTTATTGTTTCTATAGCAACAGCTCATATACAGGCACTTGTATGGCAGATGGTCCATATAACCTAAGACTAATAATAAATAGATTAATAAAAACTGCATTGTTTACGGGGCTGGATCACCCTTCCCAGAATCCTCTGCGGCGATCAGCAAGTCACCACTTTTGATGCCATCGATTCCATAAACAATCTGGGGACGTCCTAGGCCACAGATCTTAAACTGTAAAGTGAAACTGAACATATTTTATCTAAGTAGCTATATTTTAAATTCTTAGCGGTCACATTCTTTCAGAACAAAAGCTATGCATTGGATTCTGGGAAGCGTGAGTGGGCCCCTTAAACAAAACCCATGATCACTGATGTGGTGACATTTTTTTTGTTGTTGTTGTTTATTTGACGAAGTCTTGGTCGTTTGTAACAAACATGTTTTTTGAGAACTTTGCGCAGGAAAGCGTTCTAGTTTCTCTGTTAAATGAAAAGTTGCCCTTTTTTGTTTGTTTGTTTGTTTATTCTGAATTGCTGTGAGGGAAGCACTGTTTATAGCTGCTATAACGTAAGTGAGAAAAGGAACTAACGTGTATCTTGGATGTTCCACGACATTGACTATAACTATTTAACATAAACTGTGAAATGTTTCTTTTTCGTACTTTAACAAATTAACTATTTTCATGTGATCTCATGACATGCCCCTGGCATGCATTATTTTCTTACAGCAGCATGGTCTGGAGTGTTTTATTCCTTACATAGAAGTAAGTTTATATCTTCAAGACAGAGGAGTTGCTTTGGTTGGTTTAAGCTGAGGTTGGTGAGGGAACGGTTGTTCTCGGCTGTTGTGTAACGCAAGTCATAACGGAAACTTACTTGTTTCATGGAGGCTCCATAACATTAAAAGTGACTATAAAAATGGATAAAAGTATCATTTTTGTTCCTATTACGTTGTGCCACTATAGGAAACTAATCAACTTCAACAGAGATTCTGCTTTATCACGCCACCAGGTCATGTTGAGGTTCTTCCGTGAAGCCAACGTGTAAAGCTCAGCATGATCTCAGTTCCTTCTCAAAGGTCATTTTCATTAGTGTGTAACTTCTTAAACTCTGTGAACTCAAGTCACTTCATGTTCTTTGTGCTTTCTGCAGGCAGAATTGTACTAATGAGTGTGATCTTGTTGGCTAGCTCTTTCTAAACCCACAATGCACTGCTCTCGCTGTGCCCTGCTGGGTTATAATGATTCTCTGAGGCAGAGTCACATCTCTTAATGATGCTTTGCTTTGTCTTTACCGTAACCTCCAGAAATCTCATTACTTTTCTCTTAATTGCTACGTCTTCAGTTGTTCTGATGTCAGGGCTGAAAAACGGAGTTGAGATAACGATACGATCACACACAGACGTCTCTCTAACAAGCCCGCCGTTCTAAAGCATTCTGGGGAATGAATCATTTACACAGTCTGTCACCTGTGAGGTCATCAGTACGCACCCTGCCCATGGGCTGCTTATTAAAATGCTAAGCACCGGCCAACCCGTCACCTCGGAAATGCTCTCATTATCGTCTGCTTTTAACGTTAGCCAAAGTTTTTACTCTGCAAACCCTGAGGAGCCGAATGAGACGCCGTCATGAGGAAAGAGACTCAGCTATACCCGAGTTTCATCTCTGGATTTTCAGGACATCAGGGACTCATTAGTGAAGTTGAGCGCACACACACACGCGCACACACACACACACACACACACACACACACACACACACACACACACCGTGAAGCATAGCCTGTGTGTGTGTCTCAGATAAAGGCACGACTACGCCTTAAAGCTCTAGTAATTCAGCACCATGGACAGCAGCCATACAACGGTTCTCATACAAAGTACGTTTTCTTTTTTTCTTTCTTTCTGTATCTCCCTCTCTCTCTCTCTTTATCAATTCATTTCAATTCAATTCAATTCAATTCAAAGAGCTTTATTAGCATGACCATAAACGTGTACAGAAATGAGACAGTTTCAATAAAACAAATACAGTAACACTAACAAAAAAAAATCTTTCCCATCCCCCCTCTCTCTCTCTCCCTATCCCCTCTCCCTCCCCCTCTCTCTCTCTTTCTCTTTCTCTCCCCCCCTATCTCAGACTGATGTCTGTTTTCCTAGGGAAATTACAGGTGGTGTGTCAGTAATTGCTGGTGAATTCCCAGGTGGCTGCTCGCTGGATCGAGACATTTAAGAAAAATATTTTCCTCTTTAACTGGATGTGGTGCATCATCCAGTCAGGATCAAATCTCTCTGAACACCACAGAGGTTTATCTGCTTTCAGCTGGTGAAAGACAGTGCAGGATTAATGGCAGTGAATGTTAAGAACCCGAAATGCTACGTATCAACACTTTCAGTGTGTGTGTGATCATTTCAGATATTTATTAGAATGTTATTAACAGCTTTAGCAAAACTGCACGATGTGTTGCTTTGAGGTGACATTTACTCCTCACATGAACTGAACTGAACTGAACTGCTGAGTACTGATGAATTTTTTAGTGGAAAGTGTTACGCCTAGGGATACCGGGCATAGCATAATAAATTGGCTTCCCTTTGTTTCTCCCACTCTCAAAAATGACTATTACTCCAACTTGCAGTCCAAGAGATTAATTTATTCCAAATGCACAGGGTAAACAACGTCAGGGTGAGCACAGCCAAAATAATAAACAAAACCAACTAGGGGCAACTGTGGGGTTGTGCGCATAGCCGACCCTGGAGGAGCCACCACAGGCAAGCGTTCGAGTTCCAAGGCTCTCACCTTCAGCTGCATAGCCTCCACCTCGAGTTCCCGATGTCTTAGCTCCAACTCCTTTATACGCAAGGACAATCGGAGCTCCTCCACCACCATCACTGGTGTAACGGCCGGATCTGCAGTGATACTCACGGCAGACGGTTCAGGAAGCAGCCCATCAGCCTTTTCCGCACCCTTTACAGTAGATAATTCCTCAAACAAACCCTTTTCCCCCAGCTTCTCAGACAAGAGCTGCTTCAGCTCTGCCGCAAGCTTAAGGCACTGACCGATTATACACATCAGCAATAAACATTAAATCCACCTTCTTACACTTATTCAATTCCTGAAGTGAAGGATTTCTCATGAAACGGTCCAAATCGAATTCCATATTGGTTCTAAGGGGAGTTTGTCAACCAGATATATTTAAAACCATAATCCACATACCTTAACGACGTACCAAACTTTCTTCATGAAAGATAAAGTAATCCGGACGAGCCCCCAATTTATGTTACGCCCCGGCCTAGGAGTACTGGGCATAGGATAAAAAATGGCTTCCCCTTTGTTACTCCCACTCACCAAAAATGACCATTACTCCAACTTGCAGTCCAAGAGATTAATTTATTCCAAATGCCCAGGGCAAACAACGTCAGGATGAGCACAGCCAAAATAATAAACAAATCCAACTAGAATTCTCTCCCACTAAGTAGCCTGAAAAAACAGATCGCTGCCCTAACTCCCTAACAAAAACAAGGGAAAAGGTACAGGAAAGAAAATTGCTTCTCACCCAGACAATTACCCAGACTACAATGAATTTCACCACTGAACTGTCAGTTACACAAGGAACTAGGGCAACTCCAATATAAAATCAGGAAGAACAATACATATGTTTAAGTTATATTCACTCATCCCTGCATGGCATGGTCAGGTTGGGAGATGGGAGAAGAAAGGCACTCTTTCTCCCTCTTTCTCAGCCAGCGAAATTTAAAAATGGTGTCTCTTCAGTTTTCCATCCAATCATCAGCCTACAATTCCAAACACACAAACAAACAGCACCGCCCTCAGGCGGGGAGGACAAATAATACCACACAGCAACCCAATATTATAATATATATAATAAACTATTATACTACTATTATAATATTATAATTCATAATACTCAGACTCGTAACAAAAGTAAGAATATAAGTGCAGAAGCACATGATGATTTCACACACTTGATGTCTCTGGGTGAAAATGAGCTCAGATTAATTACTGATGAGAACATGCAGTGCTTAGTGCTTTTGAGGAGAAAATGAGAATTTTAATGGTTTTCGTTTTTAACGAGTACTCATCTCATTTGTCTCTTTCAGTTTTAATGACACACACAAGACGCCAATTGCAGCAGGCGCCAATTAGAGTTCAGAAAGCGGGACACAAAAATAAAAAGTTTGAGAATAATAATATTGGTGCCAATTTAAGTGTGATGAAAGATGACCATGAGTCATCACACAGTGATACACATCACTGATCAGTTTTACACCACATCATTTTATACACATTTCATGAACAATATGTAAAAACATGGCTACACTCTGAGGCAACAAATAACATTCACCCATTATATGATTACTTTTTAATCCTGTGCCAAAAATGTATCACGTCACAGCAGAGAAGCATCCAAAGCTTTTGGTTTTTGCTGAAAGGAACTCGACTTTTGGTTCTGTCCATATTGAAATCCCCCATTTTCAGATTTCCATGACTTTTCCTCGTGTACATACTGATGTTGAACAGAAAGGAATGTGAAGCTGTTTTAGTGTATAGAAGCAAAACTGAGACAAATATTTGGATGGTAAAAGCCACCGAATAATGAAATTAAAAAAATTCATAGCAGTGAAATAAACTATATGGACAAAAGTATGCGGACACCTGATCATCACATCCACACCTAGGCATTTAATTGGAGTTTCAGGCATATTTCCCACAAATGTTTCAGAGTAATAAATAAAAAATGAACATGAACCACTCAGCAACAAGAGGCTTTAAATGGGATTCAACAATTCATAATAATAGTCATTATGATGTAATACAGATTAAAGAGGCCACTAGAGACTTTGACTGTACACACACGCATACACACACACCTGCTGATATACAGTGTGCATTCACAGCTCAATGGCAGCCTTTTTAAAAGCCGCTCTAACAAAAAGCTGATTTGTCGCTGGTCAACAGAGAGTCGTCTCTTCCTCTGGTGTCCCAGCATGCATTATTCAGGACACGGCTAATGGCTCTGTAAGCGTTCAGGGGGAAGTGCAGTGGGCCAGGGGCTACACGCTCCTCACACAAAAAGAAGCAGAGGAACAACAAAAAGAGGATTTCTGCTCCCCATGGAAAGAGCATCGTCCAAGCGCTTTCTCCAGGAAAGACAGAAAAGCAGTCGAGGAGGAGGAGTCTGAGGAAGAAGCAAGATTAGGGTCGAGCACTGAGCTGAACATTTGATTACAAGCAACTCTGACAGAAGTGCATATGCAAATCACAGCTTTATATTAATCTTGTAATACTGTATCGTTTCTATAGTAACGGCTAATGCATCAGCGAATGAATTTTTAAAAATGTGTAATGGATAATGTGGAGAAATTTTGCATAAGGAGGCGTTATGGAAGGAGTCTCCAGTGTCATCATGTTGTAACAGTCATCTTCAGGACAGAGGAGTTCACACTGTTTGTTTTTTTTCTGTAACATGATTTTTACTTATTAACTTCAAGAAAGAGAATAAAGAGAATCTGGTAAGGGAATGACGGTTTATAGCTGCTATAACGTAAGTGAGTTCCACAATATTAAATGTAACTATAGATGGATAATAGTGTCAATCGTTATTAGGTAAGTAGTTTTATTATAGGAATTAATGCTATTATAGGAAAATAATCATCCCTCCACCTTGTTGTTAATGATTTTTCTTGTAACAGCACAACGCAGCGTGACTCAGTGTGTGCTGCGAGTCTCTGTCGGTGTTAGAATTGCAGTCCAATGCATGCAAATCTTTTAAATGAAAGATATATATATATATATATATATGATACAAAGTTGAGGCTGTACTTTTATGATCTCATCAAGGCTTCAACAATAAATTTGTAACAAATCACAACTTATATTACCGCCAACATGGAGCAAGCAATTTAATATGACGTTTAAAAAAGGAAGGTTTATAGTGGCAGTGAATATTAGATAAGCACAGTGCATCCACGCAACAGCGCATTTCACAAGCCTGAAGTAAGTTGATGCATTTTGTACCTCAGTGAAACTGCAGAGCTGAGCAATGAACACAAAACCAATCCCCACATATCTGCGTCCATATTAATAACTCCAAATATTAAAGCTCATAATCTGGTTATTCAGCTCTCTCTCTCTCTCTCTCTCTCTCTCTCTCTCTCTCTCTCTCTCTCTCTCTCTCTCTCTCTCTCTGTCTCCCTATAACATCTGTTCAGATCTCTGTGCTGTCATTCAGTGTAAATTTGTGTCATTTACATTTATTTATTTACTGATTAAGTGATCTTTCACAGAGCAGCCATTTACTTTCATCAAGCTTCATTAGCTTAAGTGTTAGATTAGCTTAAAGGCATGGTCTAATTAGAAAGAGCAATATCTACATATCAAGTGTAATGAATTGAATCAGGGTAATTAGTGAACATGTGACTGAGGTGATCAGCATGGTCCAGTCTCCTGACATGTTCTGCTAAATCAAGAAGATTTACAGTGATCAGCAATAACCTTAAAACAACTGACAGGTAAAGTGGATAACATTGATTAACTCAATATAGCGGCACCTGTCGAGGGCTGGGACATTACTGACATATTAGGCAGCAAGTGAACAGTAAGTTCTCAAAGTTGATGTTTTGTAAGCAGGAAAAATGCGCAAGTGTAAGGAGTGACTTTGAAAAGGGACACCCAAGGCTCACTTATGTGCTTAGTGAATGAAGGCTAGCCTGTCTGGGCTGGTCCCGAAGAAGAGCTTCTGCAGCACAAATTTCTGAAAAAGTTCATGCGGGCTCTGATTGAAAGGTGTCGGAAAACACAGCATAAGTGCAGAGTGGTCAGAGTGCCCATGCTGACCCTGTCCAACCATCAAAAACAATGGGAACAATGGGAACGTGAGCATCAGAACTGGACATGGAGCAATGGGAGAAGGTGGCCTGGTCTGATGAATAACGTTTTCTTTTAGTTCATGTGGACGGCTGGGTGCGTGTGTGTCGCTTACCTGGGGAAGAGATGACACCAGGACACAGTATGGGAAGAAGGCAAGCTGGCAGACGCAGTGTGAAGCTCTGGGCAATGTTCTGCTGGGAAACTACCTAAACATTGTCGCAGACTATGTACACCACTTCATGACAACAGTATTCCCTAATGGCAGTGGACTCTTTCAGCAGGATAGTGCACTCTGATACACGCAGACAATTGTCTAGGAATGGTTTAAGGAACATGACAAAGAGTTCAAGGTGTTGGCTTGGCCTCCAAATTCCCCAGATCTCAATCAGATTGTGCATCTATGGGATGCACTGGACAAGCAAGTCTGATCCATGGGGGCTCCACCTGTCAACTTACAGGTCTTAAAGGATCTGCTTGTATTGCCTTGGTGCCAGATACCACAGCGCACCTTCAGAGGTCTTGTGGGGTCCATTCCTTGATGGGTCAGCACTGATTTGGTGCCACAAGGAGGCCTACACAATATTAGACAGGTGGTTTTAGTGTTATGGTGTAAATGAGTCTCATTCTGTGCTGTCTAATGTCAGCAATACTGTTGAAAAATAATTGTATATATGCAACACCAAACGTCCAATATGGATTCTAATTGTGCCGGAAGTAAACAGTCCTATATAGTCGTTATGGGATATCTCTGGTCCCGACTTCCCACTTGTCAGGTAAACAATAGTTCATGAAACAGAAAATGAAGGAATAAATGTACAATTCAGAGCTTGGGGCCCTCTGCTGGTGTGGAGGTGTCATGTCCTGCTACTTTAGAAACTTTAGAAGATGATACTCACAAACTTTCTCAGGGAGTTTTTCCTCATCGTTGTCGCTTCTGGATTAAAATCTACATCCTGATTTCTGTACAGCTGATTTGCTACAATGTCTATTGTTAAAAATTCAAATAAAACACTTTTAGTATTCTTTAATTGTGAGCTTTGGGGAGTTTGTGTTTGGGGACACACTAATCATGAGGACACATCAATTCACAACCTGAATCAAATTCAGATTTTTCCTTTGTGTGTGAAAAGCTTTGACCTGCCTCGAAACCAGCCTCCTTTCCTAAATGTCTCTGAGAGCAAAAACAGCAAAGGTTAACTGTCTCAGTCGTAATGAATGCATGCTCACTCCTCGCTGCCTTCATCCCCGACCGATCCATCCTCTGAATCACAGATTAGAGGCGACTCCATGTAAATGAGGGCATGTTGGAGAATTTAGTGCTGCACTTTAAGCTTGGGTCTCTTTATTGAGTTTTCCAAAATATCATGATCCTAAACACTATTTAGAGTATTTAGAGAGGATTTTATGGTATAGAACTATACTGTAGCTCTAAGGCTCATTTTGTAGGGGAATGTGCTTACACACACACTGGGAGAAAGAAATTAATATATTCACATGGTGTTATTTTCACAGACATCTCTCCGGGCAGCCAATTTGAGACACGAACGAAAGGCTAAAGCTCAATACATACGTCAGTGGGGGGGAATCAATAAAAATACCTGATAACATCTACAGGGGTGTTAAAGTGGATAGAGGTGAAGAATGTAGTGGATGTAGAGGCTGGATCATTAACAGAATTTAAAAGGAGATTTAGGACGAACAAGCTTCAAATGGATAGATGAACAAAGAAGAGGACAAACGCTGCGAATCTCTGAGAATGTCACGTTTAGTGAAGATGGATTTGGCTGCGTCATTTATTTTCTTTAGCTCGCCTCGGAATCATAAAAATGTCACTCGCCGACGCAGTCCATCATAAAAC
>JAQQZX010000038.1:1660173-1674593 GCA_030068355.1 Notoglanidium maculatum
TGGGTGACCCGGGGATCGAACCCAGGACCTTCTTGCTGTGAGGCGACAGTGCTAACCACCACACCACCGTGCCGCCGAGTTCTAAAAAAAAAAGCTAATTTCCACCACTATCACGTACATTATACATTATATAGCTCAAGCTACAGAACACAGACTGACACACACTTTTTATGTCATCTGTAATTCTCCTATGTTCAGCCTTTAGCACTGCGTTACTGAAACAGCAGCTCTGACGTACGTATTCACAGAAAGCCTGGTCAACATTTCTTTCTCTGGAGGTCATGAACTCATTCATGCTCCCTTCTTTTGGAAAAGAAAAGGGGTGAAAGGTGGCACAGAGGCTTTTGGATGGAAGGAAGCATCACTCGGGCCTGCAGTAATGAGCTCTGAACTGGTTCTCCAACATCTTAGAAAAAAGCAGTGCAGATCAAGGAGCAGATCTTAATCATTTAATCCATACTACAAAAAAAAGGAAAAGAAAACCTAGTCCAATACATTCTTACCCTCCTTTCTCTTTGGTCTTTTTTTTCTTTAAAGGAAAGCCATATTGTGTATTTGCACCTATGAAAAAAGAGCTGGCAGGAGACAGATGAAAAGCATTGCAAGATCAAAAGCCGAGTGCCTGAACGCTCAGATATGAAAAAGCACCACATGACCTGCTGCTACTTTTTTCCCCCAGCAATCCTTACAAAATCTTTCTGTCACTAAGTAATGGCACTCTTTTATGTGCTAAAAGCAGCCATGACACATCTTGTATTTTTGTATCTCTTGGTATTGTTAATGCATTCCCAGTGCTTGGTCAATTTGTATATTTTACGCAGCAGTGAATCTCTGTATTTGTAGTCTTTGTACTATCTCTAGCTGAATGTGTTTGTGACATTAATTGCTGATTGAGCTTGCTCATACTCCCATTATCGTATCGCAAGGACATTATTAAAAGGATGCTTTCATGGAAGGGCACCAGTAGCCTACAGTCTGAATAAAAAGATCTGCCTATTACACCAGACCCTGCTCCTGTATGCATGACTCACACGGCTGATATGTCCATCCTGGTAAAAGCTTTAATGAGGAGTAAGTGATTCGGGTTACAACTCATTGTGCTGCTCCCATAAATCCTGTGTACTTTAAACTGTCTGCACATGAGCATTGAACTGTTCACAATAATGTGCCACTTAATCTCTGTCTAAGTGCATGTAATAAATGGACTGATTTATTAAAGATGATCACCGAACAGACAATATATGAATTCAACATTTGAGGCATACTTACAAAAAAAAGAAAATCAGAAGCAGTCCTTAGGTAAATGGTGGAGAGTGAGACAGAGTGAGGGGGTTTGTAGATGCTCAGCTGTATCCAGGCCAACACTTACATGAATTAAAAATAAAAGATGGTTGGATTTCAGCCAAGTATGCAGAGTGATGAGAGGAATGTTTGATTAACGCTCGCCTGTCAGGTCAAGCAGAGCAACCAAACAAACCCAACAACTATTGCTGAATAACTCTCAGTAAACTTGGCAAAAAGTCAAGGTCACCTGACTTCAAGTCATAATCACAACCGCAACCAATCAAAGACAAAACAACCAATCTTATACTTATCATCGTGTGATGCTACTGAGCCTTATGTCTTGGGGCGGTATATTCTGGTTTACTTTTCACTTTTTTGTGCTCTTTTGGTTTGTCCTGAGTAATCTGGTTGTACATCACCTGCACATCATTTACACTTGGTTCTATTTCTTGCATTTTGTCTTGACCTTTGGTTTTGATCAGTGTACCTGTATCTTTAATAAACTCTATCCTGCACTTGCATATCTCACATCTGTGCATTCGTGACAGAGGTCCTCCCTGTTACCATGGATGCAGCAAGATAGCATGAGTTGAAATAGGCCGTGTGCGCTCATGGGGCGGGCTGTCAGAGATCAACAACAGCAGCTCTCTGCTATACATGCCACATCTGACAACTGTCTAAACGACTCCAGCAGCAAGTGCTTTCTTTATTCAGCGTCATCTACAGCGATCACCCACCCGAGACCACCTGTTCAAAGCTCAACCTAATAAGTATGACAGGAACCCTCCCAGCAATCACAGAACATTCAACAGAATGTTAGCTTATGGTTCTCCTATGGTTAGTTTTACAAAAACCTTCTGCAAATGTTTAGAGAACGTTCTATCCAGGTTAGTGTTGGGAACATTAATACAACCAAATGGGAAATGTTCTCCAAAGGTTCCCACATTACAAATGTTAGGAGAACATTGAGAGAACGTTCCATAAATCAAAACATGCGACCAAAAACTAAGGTTATATTTACATTTAAAAAACTTTCCTGGCAAACCATAGGACAACCAAACAAGCCTTCAGGGAACAGTCCTATAACCAAAAATAATGATCCCAGAACATTCTGGGAACCAAAGATTATTAGCTGGGCTTCTTAGAGTCAGGATCTTCTCTTCTAGTGTTTGTTATAGTTCTTGCTCCAAGAAGTCCTCTGACAAGATCATTGCTCACTGTGAATTGCACTATAAGCATTCAGAATAGTTGCGGAGAGGTTGTATGGTCTTATGACCATGTTGCGTCTCTTTTTCCACAATATCATTGTTCATCTAAGTGTGCATTAGCTGCTGGCAGTGGTTGTAATGAAACCGTTCTAGCTGCTGCTTTCCATCAAGGACTCAGAAGGGATGTTGTTATAGAGCTGGCCTGTAGAGATGTAGAGTCATTCCACCTTAGATGGCCACATAGATTTAGCAATCCATCTAAACAAGTTGCTAGTGCAGGGATGGGAATTTGCCCTTAATGTCAGATGCACCGATAAAACAGCCTTTTTACTGTGGGGAGGCGACGCCCCTTATCACATAAGGTACTTTCAGACCAAACAGTTCCAGGGACTCATTAAGTGGAACTACCCCCTGGGGAGCACCCTCAACAAATAGACACCTTCAAGGCATTTTTTTTCTGTTTGCATTGCCACCGCCAGAAGGATCACGGAAGCACCATAGGCCTGCTGATGGTTGCTATAGCGATGTCACCAGTTTGTTGTTTCTTAAAATATGAATGTGCGTCTTGTCCACCAAAGTCCTCATGTTACTATGAAAAGAGTAAACTAGCAATTAGGATTTAAACTTTCCTGTCCACTTCCCTGTTGTCGTGTTTCCATCGTGTTTCTATAGAAACCGATCATTCCGTTGGGCCATAGAATGGGGAAGACCAGGAAGTGTTCCATGCTGACAGTAAATTGCTTAATTTACATTATAAAGAGCACATCCATGGTGAAAAATAATTGGTGATTGCTTAAAATATCTTTACCCAACATTATAGTGTACATTATTATTTTATAACTGTTTTATATGATAGCTAAAAAAAAAAACATGGACACGTACATGAACAAGAACATATAGTTTAATTAAGATCTCTTAGGCACATCAAAATTGCACTGTATTTCCTCCGTCGCATATAGGCTGAATAAAGCCTGGTCCATTTTTTTACGCTAATGTTAAGAGTTTGTTTGTTTGCATTGCTAACATTTTACATGGATTTTTAAAAATGGTGGTTTCCAGTGTGCATAGTTTCACGTGTTTGACCAATCAAGCGTACATCACTTATGGTTCCTCTTGTGCCGAGAGAGTACCTGCTCTGAAGTAGGAGCTAAAAAAGTTCCTCAAATATGATCATCCTCAGTTCCTGCACTGCAGACACACAAAAAAGAGGGTTCAACAGTTCTAAGAACTATAAAAAAGTTCCTCCAGTCAGAAAGCACCTATTGTGTCCCATATGCCCCAGCACAGGAGAAGCTTGTTCAGGTGGAAAGTGTTCAGCTGATTGACCAGCGAGATAATCGAGTGAATGTGTTCCAACCTCTCTCTACCAGACCATATATTATTGTTGTTAAGTTGCATCATATAGACACTATGCTTGTTATTTCAGCACTCATCGACAGCATGGCAGCTGGGAACTTCATAGATCCTGACACAGACTGAGACACTACCTCAGAATGAATGTATAATCCTTGGACAGCAGATCACTCATTGCAACACCCTCCTTTGTTTAGAAACTAGTGCTGAGAGGATCTCTCTGCGCATTATGTCATCTCTTGACTATCCCATAGCCCTGGGATTCCACTACTGACAAGTGCACATCCTGCAATCTCTTGGGAAGAACACAAGATCACGGTGCCATTCCCACGTTTCCTGAAGTGGCCGAGCGACTTGAAAAAGTCTTACAAGGAACTTCAACAGTTGGGATGCCAGCACTCGGTCTGAAGTTATTCAGATCTCTTATTCATCACAGCATGAAGAACTGTACAGCTCATCTTATAGAAAGCTTAACTTGAAGAAATGTGATATCATCAGTGAACTACAGTGACGCGAGTCCTACTGTATATGAGTCACTGACATTTGCAAATAGCAGTTTTATCTGGTATGGAAACAGAACGAAGACTATCAAAGAAGTTTGTGAAATTGAATAAGAACAGAGTGTACTAAATTCACACTTTAAGAAAGTTCAAAGAATTTCCACTTCAGATCAACACTATGGACTGCTCGGTGGCATTTGAACTATGCCCTAGGCTGAGTTCTGTTTAAAAAATACAACCTATTAAAGTTTTCCAAGTCTTCTCAAACTCTCCAGATGGAGGTGGACATATTGTGAGTTGGTGTGTTTGCTGAAGCAGTGTGTCTCTAGAACTGAGTGATTCAGAACTCTCATGACTCAGCCGGTGTGAATCGGAGGTGTAGTTTAGCTGTACTGGCCAAAATCTCACACTGAACCATACTGCGTTTTCCCCTATTAATATTCAGCGATGGATATGGAGGTGATGAATAGATAAGGCATTTTAGGTATGCCAACCTAAAATATTTTTTTAAAAAACACATTTGTTCAAAAAAAAAGTGTTCTGCTAATGTGTCCTGTTAATACAAGCCGTTACTATAACAATTAATTATTTGATATTAATAGTAAACACGATGTACGGGGATTTTTTTTTGTCTTAGTGGCTAACATCCTTGCTAATGTCAGCACGCTCGAATGCAGAACTGATCAATCCTGAGCTCAGTTTGTTTCCAGGTTCTAAATTGGTAGGTGGATGGGCTATGTTAAAGAGCCCATAGGTGCGAAGGAGTGTGTGAATATGTGTCATACCCACTTTTCTCAGGATAGGATCTGAATCCAACATGACCTTGACCAGGACAAATCAGTTACCAAACATGAACGAATGAATAATTCTTGTCATTTATGCACATGGCAGATGGCAGGAGCCTTGGTCTTTCTTCAGGGTGGGACAGTGTTTCCATGTTTTCTGTCTATTGGCTGTGGTTTGTTAGAGAAGCAAAGCATGCTGGGAAAAATCATCCACACCAACCTCAATTTCTCAAATGTAACACAACCCTTAGGTTGTCTCATATTACTCAAAGTGGGCGTTCATGATGATTATTTATTGAGTAATAATTCAATGATCCTCCTGGGCTGTCATTAAGGGGACGCAGATTTGCATCAACACATTCATTACAGATAACCGCTTGCCCTGTGGCTAAATAATTATGTTCATGTTTTAGCGTTTTCAGGAAACTCTACAATACTGCAAAAAAAAAAGAAGCAAACAGATGTACCCCTTCCAGCATGCTGTAGACATCACATGTAGGTAGCACATTTCCCCCTGCTCCATCTCGTGTTTTAAGCCTTCAGACTTTTATTCACTTTTTCTTAAAGGTTCTTTGGCTGCTGCAGAGCTCTCCTTTACTGCTCAGATCTTAGAAGCGTTGACTTTTCAGATTATTTGAACACAAAGGAGCACAGATATTTGTATCTGTCACCCAGAAAGAAAAATCTGAAGTCCTTCAGAACATCACATTTAAAATGCAGAGAACTCTGCTGCTGCAATCCTGGCTTGTGGTGAGTCTGACAGACTAAAGTGATGCAGTTTTTCTGACATGATTTGGCTCAAAATAATAGTCCAAGGTCAGTCGTTTTAACAACACAGAACAGGAGGTTTGTGTGTTTTCTCAAGGAGAAATGAGCTTCCTCTGCAGGGTTGCTGGGCTTACAGCCTGTTATACAGTGTAGATCCTGATAATCAAGGAGTAAAGCCACTGTTCCTCCAAGTCAAGAGTGGACAGTTTAGGTCAGTGGTCAGTGTTCCTGGAGATCTACCTTCCTGCAAGTTTTATCTCCTAGCAAAATCGAACATCCTTTAGTTGATCAAGAACTTTTTAAGTTAGAGATTAGATGGTCAGGTTGGATCAAAGATCTTCAGACTGGTAGATCTCCAAAAACAAGGTTGGTGACCACTGGTTTAGGTGGTTTTGGCAGCTTACAAGGATGCCCCTGCTCAGCTCCTGGTAGTACTGTAACAGGCATGTCCCATTGGACAGGGACTCCATGGCAGGTGCAGAATCTGCTGGAGAGATTAGGTCTCACAGCTGGCTTGGGAACATTTTGTGTACCAAGGAGGAGCTGGAGTCTGTGGCTGGGGACAGCAATGTCTAGCTTGATCTTCTTAAACTGTTACAACCACAACCACCATGAAAGAGGAGAAATGGATTTTGAAACAAAGTATAACGATGTAGTTTTGTCCTACATTATATGCAAATCGTTTTACAGTATCCTAACTATACTGACAACTAATGATTTCCTTTAAGGCAGGAGGAGGTGAACACTATAACCAGCATATATCACATTTTTTATTGATTTGTTCTCCCTGCTGGATTCCTCAGTCTTCCTTGGTTTTGCTGAATTGTAGTCCTTCATCTTCCAAATGAATGCTTTATTTATCAAGGCAAGAGGGGCTTGGGTTACTGGAGCGCAGGTAATAGGATCCGTTCAGGATACGCAAGAGGATGAGTGAGATCAAAGACAGGATTTGTGCATCTGCTATCTCTTCTCTAATCCTTCCATCTGATGTGCCTATCCACCGAATTTCACTTCCTCTCTATAGGACACACTTCTGCCTTATCGCTCTGCCATGACCTTCTCTGGGGAGGTAGAGCTTTAAAGAGGAACCTCATTAATTTTGTCACTCGTAGCAGGAGAAATACTTAGCACTCCTGCTGGTATTATCTTTTGCCCCATGTGGTCAATCCATGTGGTCACAAACAGTGTGTCAGCAACATAGAGCTGAGTCACAATCTGATTCGAGTTTCATTTACATTCAGATGGACGTGGTCCAATGCGCCATCCGTGCTTTGTCTCTTAAAAGAACTATTGTTGTTATTAAATAAAATATTACCACACTGTGTAAAAAAATCTTTATTACTAAAGTCACACTGGTATGCGAAAACCGTCTGTTGTAACTAAAGCCAATTGGTGTACTTAAAATTAACATCTTAACAAATCCCAGAGAAAATCCATCCACAGATGTGTGCTTCTTTAAAATTCACAATGAAAAGAAACCTTTCAGCCCTTTTTTTTATTATTCTATGTCTCAACATGAACAGCATTCAAGTCTTTGTGTGTGAAACAAAAGCTAACGTGCACCATTGCGGTGTTTTACCTCTTTCATTGTGAACGAGCTACATTTGCTATGCGGCGCTAATGAGCAGCAAGGCCATGATGTTCTTGCTGTCCCATTTGGCAACACTTCCATCTGTTCATGTCTGTCTGGATGAATTATTTCTTTTTTTCTTTAAAAACATACACCCCACCCACCAAGGCAGTTTCTTTTCATCATTTTTTTTGGTTAATTTTAGAAGAATATATAAACATAGAGCTTGTTCTGATCTCTAAAACTCAAATTCTCAAAAATCTAACTCATAAAGCAAAGGCAGGATTTCATTCTGAGAGGTGATGTTTTTAAGTTCACATTAGAGCTTTATTACCCATCATCGCTGTTCTGACATCGGCTATAACATTTCACTGAACACCTCCATCAGAAGATGAGCCATGGAGCCAACCCTGCTGTTCCTGAGATGTTCAAATGCTTCTTTTTCATCCTTATGTACAAGATTGATTGTAACAGAGTATATAGAATAATGAGTATACATTGACATATCAATATTAAAAGCTATTTTATTAGCATAACTTAAAGGTTGAATGAATAGACAGTATTTATTCTAGACAGACTAAATCTCTCCAGTTGCTCAGTGTATCTTCTATCACAAAAGTCCTTTAGCATCTTTTTTGTTTTGTTTTGTTTTATAGGTTGTTTTTTTTTTTTTTTTTAAAGATGTGATTCTGTGAAATAGTCACAGCTACAAAATGGGTCACAGACAGTAAATCTGCATTCATGTTTGGTTTGAACAGAACATTTGATTGGGTTCCTGATACTGGTGAAGCCTCAGCTGGGATTTAAAAATGGATTCATGTAAAGGGGAAATGGAACTTTTTAATGAGTAGAACATATGAGTAGAAAAATAGATCTTCACGGGAGCTACAGGAAAAGCGGAAGGTTACCTTTTCACATGTCTTACCTTTTGCTCCCTGAAAGTGAAGAAAGTTTTGCAGAATAAACTATTTCTAGAAACTGTTTCAGCCGTGTGAACGAGCGCTCTGAGAAAGTGCGATCTCTGTAGATGTCTGACGCAGGAGTGAAGAGCAGCGTGACAGCTTCAGGTGACAGCACGCTTTATAAAATGTTTTCTCGTGAGATGAAACCTCCGGCACTGATGGAGATCTCGCTTAATCTACAGCAACCTAAAGCATCACGCACTTTAATATACTTCATTACGCCGTGTACATTACAAGCCTGAGGGAACTGGTGTCTCATGAAACATTCATGCAATTCTAAGATTATGTAAACCTTTGGCAACAAATTTGCTGAAATTAAACAGATCAATTTTCTTGTTTTAGTCCAGTTACATCGCAGATCACTGCTGATTACTGAACATTTACCATGCAGGTCCCTGCTGCTCATCTGAGAGTGGAGCATAGACCCCCAGAGAGGGGAGGGAGGGGAGGCATGTGTTAATTTAAAGAGCCTAATGAAGCTAATTGAAAAATTAGCACTGTCATTGATTCGGTATTGACTGTCTGGACTCGAGGGTTGAAGGAGTTCTTTAATGACAGGCAGTGATAGTCTGGAGGAATCTAAATCCCAGCTGACATTTCCACTCAGTTCTAGTGATGCATCTAATGAGGGTAGACCATCAATCATGTAACTTGGATGATCTTGGGAGATGTTTTTAATTCTTTAAACCCAGCGATGATCGATCAGGCCCCAGCTTGTGCAAAGATTTCCCACAGATCCATGTGGTTCCCACAGGCTCATTTACTTCCTCCATGTTGCTGGTGATGGACTTTTCCCGTGATGCAGAGGTTCTGCAGAGGTTCTACTTGCTCCTGATATCGGAATTCCACAACCACCTTTAGACAGCTGCTCAAAATGTGCTTGAAGGGGTCATGGTGGTGTATACTCCCATCAGGGTAAATTGGAAAGTCTGAGGAGAACAGTATGGACTAAGTCCAGGCCATTTGATGTTCTTCCCAACAAAATGCTCCTTCCCATCATGTCCAGGCTCCTTGCTGTGTTCTCTTCAGTGCTCTGCTGGATCTTTTCCATCTCCATGGTGGCTTTTACATCATTTTGAACAGTTGGCACTTCCCCCTGATATTCATCAATGTTCCAAGTACTCTGGTCCAACAGTGGCCATTACTATGAGTTGGCCCATTCCTCTGCAGCCTCTGTTCTACACTTCCTGTAAGCCTATGCTTGATGGTAGGGTCGATTGGCTCTCATTACTCCAACACCCTGCACTCAATGAGGAGCAGTGGCCACAGGGTGTTTGGAAAAATACTTTGCTGGTAAATCCATACTTCGAATATCCCTGGAACATCCTGTTGACATTTGTTAATTATCTTGTATGTGTTCTTAAATAATGTTGAGTGTCTGAGATTGATTATTGATTATTATAGACTTTTAAGAGATGGCAGAAATTCACGTATCTTTGGAATAGGAATAGAACCATAACTGTCCTCTTTGTCAAACCCTGGCCCATGAGTGCGTGCAAGGTCGAATGACATTCAATGATCCACCTGCCTTCAGCCACTCACTCAGTTAGGACTATTTGTAAGTGCAGAAAAATACATTGAATGTGTAACATCTTGGGTTAAAGAGGAATCATGTAATAACTATGTTAACATAGTTAAACTGTGTTCAGTGCTCTCCATCACGAATCATATAATTGTTTTAAACCTGAGTTAATGTCTTTTCATACTATCAGCTCTTGTTTAAAGGATTCACACAAAAGTTGTCCTACAGCAATACCTCTATTAATAGGCCTTCATCATAAAAAAAAAATCACACTTTATCAGAGAGTGTAAATTAATCTGTCTTTTCCTGAGTGTGCTGTTCCCTGAACTGTGTGTGTGTCTCTCTGCGTGTTTAGTCACGTCCCCCTTAACCCTCACTGACACCTAATTCAATAATAACTATTTATCCAGGATGTGTGTGTGTGTGTGTGTGTGTGTGTGTGTGTTTCTGTGGTGTTATGTAGCACTCGGTCAGGCCACCAGGATCTGAGAGGACTAAACCATTTCTGCCAAAGTGAGAGAGAGAGAGAGAGACGTAAAGGAAGAAAAGGTCTGTAATAATGGTCTGAGCTTCAGTATGGATGCTTTCCTTGATTGCCTAAATAATTGCACAAAGCTATGTCAATGCAAGGCCACAGGTATTAAAGCCAAACATACATGATGTCTATAGCGCATGTCTGGAGAATTCTTTATTCTTTATCCACCTATGAGCTGAACATGCATTATCTTGATTGAAACTAATCAGTGTGTGTCTGCTGAAGGCGGAAGTCCACTCAGGTCCACTTATAAACGCTCATCTGATTGCGGTATCATTGTTCTGCTATACAAATGTTTGGTACACTCCAAGGTTAAGCCATGTGAAGCCTGTTATGAATTCCTTTCCATTCTTATGGCATCTCTGGGACGCATCGTCGGCACCCCCACAGAAGACAAATGAAACGCTGCGGTGTGAGAAAAGCTCTCAGAATTCACTGCGGCTGCGATTCCTGTTCAGCATCTATGAAAACACATGTGCTTTCCTCGGGGGGAAGTAATGCATCATCCCGTGCTGTCTGAGTGTGGAGCTGCGTGCAAGTTAAAGCTCTGTGCAGAGATCACTGCCCTCCTTTGCATTTAAAGTTGTTTTCTGAAGGTACAGTCTCATCCTGAGGTGCCTGTAAATGCCATCGCTTCTGGCCATTGGACTTCATCCTTAAACTTCCACTACTAAATCACTATGAGATCATTCTGATAATCCACCAATAGCTGCTATTTTCCTTGCGTAAAATTACAGGATGGAAGATTTTGGACTTTCAACCTGACAACGAGAGGAACAACGTAGAGCAACAACAAAGAATATATAAGAATTTGAATCCTGGAACAGCCTTCTTCTTATGCTTAAAGATTTATGCAAATGTTATGTGGATTGTTGAACTCTTGGTTATTTTCTTCAGAATATGCAGTGAAAGTGATGCGTTTGCGTCCAACTGGCATTAGTCACTGAACTGTGCTTGCAAATTTATGTTATAGCTGTTAACTATTAAGGCAATTTCAATGATTGCAATGAGAGATAATATAGTCTGCCAAAATCTGCCTTCTTTACCAGCTTATAAAATGAACCAGAAGTCAGAACACATCATGCTCCTGTATCTTCCTGATGAAAGTCAGTATCTAAATGTCAAACCCTTTATAACTGACAGAAACCTGCACATTGCTGCTGTTCGGGTGTGTTTGTGAAGCTAGCGCTGCTGTAGGTGACCTGTTTAAGAGACACTGATCATTAGTAGGAGTTTTTTCACACCTTTGATACACTGTGCTGCTGAATAATGCATGCATCAACCTGGCAACCCTTACAGGAGGATCTAATCCCATTATAGAGCCTGGAAGGCCTTGTTGCAGGGAGCTAATATCATTTTACACATTCTTGAGGTGGGAATAAAACCGGTGGTAAAAAAAAAAAGAAAGAAGGTCTTAATTAAGTTTGTAATAATAGGTCTGTCTCAAAGAAGATAATGTTCTGTAATGAAAAAAGGCTCCTCTGAACGAGAAGAAGCTTCACGCAGTCTTATTTCACACATCACATGTAAGAGGATAAATATTAGATGGGATGAGCAGATGAATAGGAGGAACAATTAAAAACCACACCGAGAGATACAGTTTTTGCAGGGATACTTAGAGGCATCTTTTCCTTGTTCATCACGGGCTGTGTGATGGTGAGCTCATGCAGATACACCACACATCTGGGTCATTTGTTCCCATTCTGCAGCCATGCAGATCAGATGGCCTGACTGAGACTTAAAACCAGCCCATTTTAGAACACTACGTATGAAATATCATACATGTTTCTGTAAATTAAGTGCACTTTGTAGAGGATAGACTAATGACTGTAAAAAAAACAATCATGGACAGCGTAATGTCTCAGAAAGCTCACCACAGGTCTAGTGCCCCTGCTGGCTGGCTGCAGGACAATTTTAGCCCCGCCCATCTCCATGTGCTTCAGTGACAAAACAGTCTATATTCCATGTCACTTTTCTTATCTAAACCGTCTTTCTCTGTCTAAATTGAACAATTAGCTTTTGATATATGCACCCCCCTCCCCCCAAGACATTAGTTTTTCAAAGGTTATCCTTCTATATTGTAAGAAGGCGTGGCTACACATGGGAAAGACGTGATTGACAGCCTTTATCCACATCGTCCATGTTTTTTTTCTTTCACAGTAATTGGGATAGACCATCATTAAACTAGTACAACATTTATTCTGTTAGATCACACACACAATACTCTTAAGTTAAAATAAACCGTATAAAACTGAGGGACTATTTATAACTTTTTTGCTGTAGACAAAATCTCTAAAGCACAAATGCTGAGTTCTTGGCCACGTAAACTGAAGCAGAAACTGAAGAATGAATGCTGCTACGCTGTGATGAATGCTGCTCGAGTTAGCCTTCAGTGACTGACGGCAACGAAAAGGAGACACAATCATCACTATATAATCAGGAAGAAACATTTTATATGGCTCAGTTAGTCATACAGCAGGGACTCGCATCTTCACCTGCTGCATTAATTCATTTGAGATCATATTAAAGAGATAATTAAGCTGAAAACGTTCTAGCTGCCAGTTGGGTGTTTGATATTCAAAGAATTTTAGCCTTACTCCTTCCTTTAGAAGTCTTTGATATTTCCCCCAAGGCTTTTTGCAGATCTGAAAAAAAAAAAAAAAAAAAAACCTAACTGCTCTGACATTTAACGGGCAGTTATGGAAAAGATCCTTTTTTCACCTGGCGTGATGGCCTGCTCCTCTTTGTCATCTTGGTGTGATAAAAATGTCTGGTCTGAAGCCTGTTTGAGAGATTAAGGCCCCTCGTTCCGTAGTGACATGGTATTATGAAGCCTGTGACTCATGAAGCTCCATAAGCCTCCTGTAGATGTGAATACACGCTGACTGAATGGAGCGCCTGTCCTGCACAATGGCACGTCTCTCATACTAGGTCATGGTCAGACATTCACCTAATGAAAAAAAAAAGATTTCTGAGCTGGTCCAGTGGAAGAGTGAAAATGAAACTGCGGATGGTGAATGCAGAGCGCTCCTCGCAGGACTGCACTGTCATGATGATGGAATTTATTTGGACAAGAGAAAAAAGCTCGGGTTGAAAAGGAGGAAATGATCCAGGAGCTCGTTTTCTGAAACGATGTTTTCTGAGTAGGAATGCGTTCATATTTCACGATGCTTCTTTTTTGGTCTCACACCAGGAGCTCCATCTGACCTCAGACTCACAGATTAAAAAGCTTAGTCATCGCCATGAATGAATAACTTTCTTTCTTTTTGTTTAGTTGGCGGAAAGAATGATTGAAGCCTCACTGTACTGATCCTAAATCATGTCCAGGTAAGTCAATTCCAGGGATGTTTATAGATAAAAAATTTTATGCATGCTGCTATTGTGTCACTTTCTTTCTTTCTTTCTTTCTTAGGTACCTTTTTTACACAGCTACTTGATAGTTAATTACTCATTTACTCACGTACTAAATTACTGTCTTATTTACACATCTACGTACTTTCTTACAGACTTTATTTCTTTTTATTCCTTTATGTCTTACTTTGTTACTTATGTACTTACTTAGTTGCTTCTTAATAACATACTTATGCCAATCTTATGACTTACCTACCTGCCTGCATACTTACTTACGTGTAGTCCATTCCCACTGACACTGAAAACCGTTTCTTTACACACACGACGTTGTCCAGTGGCAACGAGAGCAAAGTGGTAATGTCAAAATGGTAATCAATCCACTGGTGACCTAGTATCATTAACACTAATCGTTTGACATGGGCGTGGGAATCGGACCCATTGGATTAACGTGCTGTGACCGGTCATGACGTTGCTGATGGTATTTCCCACTTACATACACTACCGCTCAAAAGTTTGGACACCCCTACTCTTTTTCATAGGTTTTTCTTTATTTTTTTTGCTTTCTACGTTGTAAAACATTAC
>JAQQZX010000038.1:1675384-1688005 GCA_030068355.1 Notoglanidium maculatum
ATCATTATCCAGTCTCTTTTAAAGTCATAAAAATAAAGAAATAATTGAATTAGAAGGTGACCCCAAACTTTTGACCGATAGTGTATATATTGAATTATTTTCTTTATTTCTTTCTTTTCTGCTAATGTGCTTTCATTCTTTTTCTTACATTTCTGACATGCTTTTTATACTACTTTCTTTTATATTTCCTTCTTACATACCTACGTACTTAATTACTTATCTACTTATTTCTCAGATTTTCTTTTTTTCTATGTACTTACTAACACTATTTACCTTACCTTTACTTTAATGGACTGTGTTCAGGTCAGCGTCAGATGTCGGAACTGCCAGCATTCCATGTCCGCAAACCTCCAGTTGATCATCAGAGTCTGCAGTGCAACGCTTTCATGGTGGGAAAACATGGCGTGGTTCTCAGACCGGACTCATCAAACAGCTCGGCTTTTATCTGTTAACGCAGGCACTCGCCACATTTCACACAGCAAACAAAGGCGAGCAGAAACACTGGCCTCGGTGAAGCTGGACATTTTCTCTCGGGGGGGAAACAGTAAGCGCTTTGATGCCTTCAAAAGCGGTGGCAGAGAAAACTTTTCTCAAGCGTGTCAGAAACAATTCGCATGTTCTCTCTGAGCTAAACAGCCTTTTTGGTGTTTAAAAGATCAAACATGCTATTGTTATTCTAATAAGGTTGGCAGTATTTCAGTGCTTCTGGCATCCTGACCCTCCTGATCCCAGAGAAAGCTACCGTATATCAGCCTCTAAGGCAGCTGCTGCTCCGAACACTTAATATTTCTGGAACTTTATCTTAACCTGACAGTAAAGTAGTGGCTTTTGTTGTGGAATAAACATTGAATCTCCTTGACATTTCACATGTCTCTCTCTCTCTCTCTCTCTCTCTCTCTCTCTCTCTCTATTGCTGAGCAGTAGTAATATACTACTGGTTACACAGCTTCACTTCTTTGTGAGTGTTTTGCACAAACTTGTACACAACAACTCTGTCATAAATGTGAAATACCGTGTATTGTTGTACATCGTTATTTTTTTTTTTTATACTTTTGTGTTGCACTTAATGTAAAAACCACAGGCTGGAAACAAATTCCTTGTGTGTGTTTCTGATATCTGACATTTGAAAAAAAAAAAAACCAAAAAAAAAAACAGTTTAGAGTAAAGGTGTGCATGACGTTTTTTGTTTTTTTTTGTTTTTTTAATTCCAATCCAATGCAGGTTTTCTCCTGTAGTTATTGTTGCATGTGTCTGCCATGAAATTTCCCAAATCGTAGATAAATTAGTAGTTGAAACTACAGCAACCCTGACCTGCATAAAGATTTTCCTGAATATGAATGAATGAGGTAAACGAGCAGCATAAGAGCAATCCACCATGCTCAACATGCTTACAATCCTTGAAAAGATCCTTCACTATACTCCCTCTCCCTATAAGCCCTGTTTACACCTGGTTTTTAAATGCGTCTTGGGTGATCTGGTTAGAAGCGGACAGCCGAGACACATTGGCATTTACACCTGAGTCTAGCATGCGTCTCGAAGGTCACCGGCTCACCATTTGTGTTCAGGTTTCGTTACTGCTTAAGTCACTTTCACTAGGGGTCAAAGGTCCCCGCCCACAGTTAAAAACATTAAAAACATTAAACCTGCAACATTCCTTCATTATCATCTTGCACTCCAATCACATACATCAGTGCTGCTCTTTATTTTTTTTCCAGAATTAGTGCGCTGTCACAAAAACAACCAGCACGGGCTGCATTAATGACTTATTTACCTGTCATGTCCTTGTTCCGGGTGCATCAGGGCGCGTTAGCGTTCCACAGAAGATACGTGGTCAAATATGTCCCAGACCACCTTGGCAAGCGGTTTGAGTGAAGCATCTCGGTGGTTGTTTACACTTTATTTAGTGCTGTTCACTTGTGGTCTGATCGCTCAAGACACATTTTAAAACCAAATGCTACACTCTGCTTGTGTGTGTGTGTGTGTGTGTGTGTGTGTGTGTGTGTGTGTGTGTCTTTATCTGTGACACTGTCTCTCATTCTATCTATCTATTTATCTATCTATGATCAGACTGTCTGTTTGATTTCCCCTCTCGCTCTCTCTCTCGCTCTCTCTCTCTCTCTCTCATATAACTCACATGACTCAGTTGAAGCCTCGTCATTAGCGACACCCAGCCAAAGCGTTATCAGAGCCTCAGCCTCAGTGCAGTGTACGAGTGAAAGATGATGCATTAATCTTTGGTTTACAAAGAGCGACACTAACGACGAGTTAGCAATGCTACAATGTGTCCTCTAACTCCCATATGCCTTTGTGTAAACATGCAGCTAATCATCATTCACACTGTGAAACGTCTACATGAAGTCCATTTACAGACCAATATAAGAGGCAGAATCAATATTGTTTCATTACACAAAAGACATGACCTGTGTGTGTTATTAATAAAGCTTTTAATTATAAAAAAATATGAAAATCATATTTCATTAACATACAGCTTTGTGGTCCCTCAAGCATGTGTGTGTGTGTGTGTGTGTGTGTGTGTGTGTGTGTGTGTGTGTGTGTGTGTGTGTGTTAAAGGGATCCATGCTAAAGCTCCATCATTCTGTTCTCCACATCTGCCCTCAGACGCTAATTAAACCCCAGTGGCCAATCAAGGTCATGCACTGGATGGACGATTTGGATAATTAGAAGAAAAAGAGAGAAGAATGAGAGGGAGAGAGAGTCAGAATCATTAATATTGTTTTTGGTTGTAATTATTATTAATAGCAGAAAGTGAGGAGTATTTTTTGGTCTTGTAATGTAGCAGAAGTTATCAAGTGGACATTTTCCCCCCTAATAAACCGCATTATAAACTTCTAACCATTCGTTCTAATTCATGCTCGATCAATGCATGATATAAATGCTTTATTTTCTTTAGATCATTGTTGGCCTTGGTGTTAGAAATACTGCAGTCAGGAGCAGTAGAGGTAGCAGATGCAAGTGCAGGTAAGCATTTATTTACAGCGAAAGACAAAGACTACGAAACAGAAAGGAACAGAAGGGAAGTTAGACAACATCATGCGCACGATATGAGTAAAAGTGACAACGACTAAGGACTGACCTGGAGTGCTGTACAATACGTGACTTAACTACCTGTGACAATTAGACAACAACGTGATTCAGGTGCTCCTGGTCATGTGACATGGTGATGCGCAATAGCTTATGTACCGTGTGCACCTTGGCTGTGTGAGTGTCACCATGGAAACAACAATATTAAGAGGAAATGATCAGGTTACTGGTGTGAGGTTGGTAATTTAATCCAATTTTTGATCCAATGATTGGTGGTGCATGTGTGTGTGTGTGTGTGTGTGTGTGTGTGTGTGTGTGTGTGTGAGTGAAATCCTCATGTGAAATGTCATTCTGAATTGTATGTTTTGTGAACAAGACAATTCCTGCTGGATGACAGTGTCACATCACAGCTTATTATCCGGCCCGCACTTGGAACATCAGCACTGAAACATCTCTGGGAATAATACGGTGTGTGAGTGTGTGTGTGTGTGTGTGTGTGTGTGTGTGTGTGTGTGTGTGAGACTGTGTGTCCTGTCTCCTAATGGTGGTGTTCGGATTTTCCTCATAATGACTTCATCATAATGGCCAAAAATCTGCTTTTGTAAATGGAAAATCACATAGCGTGACTAAAAGGCTTCCCTGCGCCACCGTGCATGTTTCGCCAATTACTCCAAACTAAAGCCTGTCGGTCGGGGTTTTTTTCATTTTTTTATAATCTGCTGGAAAAAGAAGCAAATCCGACACACTGATGACTTTATTTGTTTAGCTTCTTACCAAACACCGTATAATGTGATGCTCATTAACATGTAGAGAGCCCGATAAGGACCGAAAGTTTCAATTTTGACCCTTGAAAAGAAAGAAAAGTCTCTGATGGCAATCTAAACGCATTCATTAATGTACACATACAGTATTTCAGTTCAGACTTTTTTGTGTCTCACGTATTAATCTCACATGCCACAGATGACATACTATAACATGATTAGGATCGATCCGTTCCTAGAGCTGTTCTTAGCTGAGGATGTGTGCTGAATAAATCCTGCTCTTATAGGAAGCTCTGTGACATGAGGGTCTGAGACACAGCTGATATAAACCGCCTACACCGCTCATTCGGAAACAGCAGGGATCTGTTCAGAGCTTTTTCTTAAGGAACAGCAGCTGCAGACTGAAACCCACACACCTCCGATACGCACCTCTCCGATGCTGCTGTACAAAACACGACAAAAGAAGAAGCGGAAGCAACTTTCTACCTCGCTGAGGCTCAGAGTTGTTCTTGTTTACAACTGGAGATTTGAGTTAAAACTCTTCTGGCTTTTGAGATGGATGTTGTGTTACATTACGACACATATCTGTGCTTCAGGGCTTTGTCTACAGTCAGCAAACACAGCGCTTGCATTAAAGTGTGTCTCATACTGGAAGAGAATCAATCTTCCAACTGACTCCGTCTGAGATCCTGAGATTCAATTTGCCCAGGAGACATGCCAATAAATTTATTCTCATTAAGACGCCCGGTATAGGAGCTGCCATAAAACTCAGACAGCAGCTGAGACGAGATTCCAGTCTTTCCATTATAAGAGCAACCTCTATTGCTATCTCTCTGTCACCCCTCTACCTGTATCGCTCCTTCTCTCATTTCTTTACACGCATCCCCATCATTTCTCCTTTCACCCTTCTCTATTGAAAATGCCGTATTCAGGATGTAGCCGTGTTTCTGTGCCCATCAACAGCTGCTAAAATTCTACACAATATTAATAATGATAAGAAACAGGTTTGATCTGATTGGTTCTGGGAATTGCTGATAGATGGATATAAAATTAAATGACTCCAGTCCCAGAAAGCCTTTCTTTAAGGGCTTTTGCTCCACAGAATTCCTGCCTTTGATACGGCAGGTAGAAAAAATGGCTCGTGTTTCTCACGTGGTAACCATAGTAACAGCAACTCTACAAATAGCACATGGCCCATGAGGACTACCTTATTATACAGGCTGCATATGAAGGATAGAAGATATTTGACATTAACCAGCATTTCATTTATAACTCCTGCAAAGTATAAGCATATCTCTAGCGGTGATGAAGTTAAGCCATCTTCTTGCCTTGAGGCACAACTGTCTTGGGGTTGATGCAGTTCGATGCTTTGCCACTTGAGAGAGCTGTATCAGGATCATCCTACTGGACAGAGACCCCAGGGTAGACCCAGGACCCATTGGAGATATTAAATCCCAAAGTTGGTTTGGGAACGCCTGAGGATCCTAAAGGAAGAGCTGGAATCGGAAGTCTGGCCTGACCTTCTCTGCCTGTTGCCACTGTGACTCCCATCAGGAAAAAAAATGAAAGCGGATGGCAGACCATCACAGGACACTCGTTCACACCAAGTGGCAATGTAGCACAGACGATCCAACCACATGCATGCTTGTGTGAGGTGGGACGAATCCAGAGAACCCGGAGGAAACCAACATGCACACGGGGAGACAGGCCCGAGCTCAGGATCTAACCAGGGACCCTGGAGCTTTGTGAGATGGCATCTTTACATTATTATTACATATGTTATTATTATTATTATTAGTAGTAGTAGTAGTAGTATTTTACTATCATAATAACAAAGAAAAAGTGTTTTTTTCCACCCTGCAAGAAGAGGAGGTGATTGGACGATAAATACCACACAAAAGAATCAAACAAGGCTAAGAAGCTCTCACTGTTTTCTAAACTCATAATGCAACCTGTACACGTCAGTTATCATCTCGTCTGCCTGAGGGAGAAAAAGGATGAGAATAAAAACACGAGGCCTCCTTTCTGTTCTTGCTTTATTTAATTGAGTCTGGCATATGGCGCGTCAGTAAATAAACTTCTGAGGTTTAATCAGACTCGCAAAGTAATGAGAGAGAGAGAGAGTAAGAGAGCGAGAGAGAGAGAGTAAGAGAGAGAGAGAGAGAGAGAGAGAGAGTGAGAGGGAGAGAGAGAGCGTGAGAGAGAGAGCGCGAGAGAGAGAGAGAGAAAGAGAGAGTAAGAGAGTGAGAAGGAGAGAGTGAGGGTGAGTGAGAGGGAGAGAGAGAGCGCGAGAGAGAGAGCGAGAGAGAGAGAGAGAGTAAGAGAGAGAGAGAGTAAGAGAGAGAGAGAGAGAGAGTAAGAGAGAGAGAGAGAGAAAGAGAGTGAGAGGGAGAGAGAGAGCGCGAGAGAGAGAGCGCGAGAGAGAGAGATAGAGAGAGTAAGAGAGTGAGAGGGAGAGAGTGAGGGTGAGAGAGAGGGAGAGAGAGAGAGTAAGAGAGAGCGAGGGAGAGGTAGAGAGAGAGAGTGAGAGGGAGAGAGGGAGAGAGTGAGAGGGAGAGAGTGAGGGTGAGAGAAAGGGAGAGAGAGAGAGTAAGAGAGACCGAGGGAGAGGTAGAGAGAGAGAGTGAGAGGGAGAGAGAGAGGGAGAGAGAGAGAGAGACAGTGAGAGAGTGTGAGAGAATGAGAGAGAGAGAGAGTGAGAGGGAGAGAGTGAGGGTGAGAGAGAGGAAGAGAGAGTAAGAGAGAGTGAGGGAGAGAGAGAGGGAGTGAGAGGGAGAGAGTGAGAGGTAGAGAGAGAGAGTGAGAGGGAGAGAGAGGGAGAGAGAGAGGGAGTGAGAGGGAGAGAGAGGGAGAGAGAGAGTGTGAGAGAATGAGAGAGAGAGAGAGTGAGAGAGAATGAGAGAGAGAGAGTGAGAGAGAGTGAGAGAGAGAGAGAGTGAGAGAGAATGAGAGAGAGAGAGTGAGAGAGAGTGAGAGAGAGAGAACCCTGCTGTTTGACTGACAGATTCATTTATAATGTATAGCAGATATTGGGTGAATGAAAAAGGTTTTTCTTTGGCAGCCAATTAAAGACAGATATTGAGACAGAGTTGGACAGAGACGCGGCCGATGAAGAGAACAGATATCTACCTCTCTCGGTTACACACAGGTCTCGCTCTCCAGCATTAAACTCCCGAACTCTCCAGTTCTAAATTAAAATAGTTTTCTGTGTGCTGATATCCAGACGATATATAAAAAGTCATTTGTTTCGTGAAGTGATAAAATCAGGTGTTTTAGTCTGAGGGGGCTGTGATTGGATGGACAGATCAGAGGTTTGGCGCTGCCTCTCAGTCCTCATTTAGGGCTGAAAACATTGTTATGCATTCAATTTACACTCCTCTTGCCATTCACTTCCAGGATGTCACTTCCATGAAAGAGAGAGAGAGAGAGAGAGAGAGAGAGAGAGAGAGAGAGAGAGAGAGAGAGAATAACCGGCTCCATCCATTCCTCCTCACGGTGCCCTAATATAATTACTTTCTCATTTCTGATCATCAGCAGCAGATGTGAATTAATCACAAAATGTTAATCAAAAGTTTCCTTGCTCAGACCTTCAGTAAATTATCTTCTCTAAAACGTTTAGGGAAAAAAAATCGTACACAGTCGACTATGAAGCTAAACGTATGCAAACACGAGAACGTCTATAACGAGTTCAAATTAATAAAATGTTCAAAGAGTGAGTTTACTGCGTGACACGACTTCCTGCATCAACAGCGATAAAGATTATGTTAATATGATCATCTAATCAAACCTTATCATACGGTATCACCACACAAGTTACCTAACATTCCTTCATTAACACCTTTGTCTACTTTCACTTTGGTTAACAGTGTCCCGCATTACCCACAATGCAGTTCAGCTACCTGTTAAAAGTGGTGCAGTGAGATTTAGCCGCTGCTTCATCTCTACCTAAAGACAGAGACGCTGACCGGCTCTCTCACCTCAGCTTCCAAAGCTGACACACACACACACACACACACACACACACACACACAGTTGTTAACTTGCAAACTAAAGGTCAGATACGGTTTGTGTAAAATAACATTTACTCTGTCTCTGTTTCTGACTCTTTCTCCATCTCCATCTTTGTCTCTCATTCTATACCCCAATCTCTCTATTTCTTTCTCTCTCTCTCCATCTGTCTCTCTCTATCTCTCTCTCCATCTGTCTCTTTCTCACTTATATTCTTTTCCTATCTCCATCTTTCTGTCTGCCCTGGTCCTTCTTTGTCTCTCTCTATCACTGTCTCTTTTTCTCTTTTCTCTCAGTCTCTAACAGTCTCTCTCTCTTTGTCTCTTTCTCTCTCTGTGTATATCTCTCTCTCACTCTTTCTGTCTCTCTCTGGCTCTCCTTGCCTTTCTCTCTCTCTCGCTCTCTCTCTCTCTCCTCAGTGAATACTCAAAAGAAGAGGATGAATTGCACAAACGGTCTGTCTAAGAAAAAGAAACTAAAGCAGAGACAACTGACAGGCGTTTTGTTGTTTATCAGAAGGAGCAGAACAGAACAGTCGTGTACTTGCAGTTACAAGACGATTAAAGTGAAACAAAATGAACCTTCCAGAAATCTCATTTATTTTCAACTGCTGCAGCGTTGTGGGCTTGACGTCGGTAGTGATATTGATCTCGGCCAGACTTCCTGCCTCACACATCCTGCTATAACAAGCCCATCATCCTGATGCACTCTGAGTAATGAATCATTCACGTAGTCTTACTCTTACCAGTGAGGTCATCAGTATGCACCTTTGCCACGAGTTCCTTATTGAAATGCAAAGCACTGACCATCCCGTCACCCCTCAATAGCACTCGTTATCATCTGCTTTTAAACTTCACAAGATTTTTCAGCCTTTAAAGATTGCGAGCCAAATGAAACACCCTGGAAGCGTCACCTATTCCGGAGGTGGACTGCTGGCTTTTCCAGGGCATCCTTTTCAGACGATACGATCAGTATCTTAATACATATCATACAACAGGACACAAAAATGATACAGTTACGCAAGAGGAGTCGAAAGATTTCAATTCACTATTGAGCCAATACGATTCAATTCAATCTTATCCAATGCAATTCGGTTTGGTATTGAGTTATTGGGTCATGTGCTTGAATCCATGAAATAAAGAAAGTAAATGAAATAATGTAACCAATTGCTTTAGCTATTGCCTTCGACCAGCTAGAAGTGTGGGACAGCAAGCTCTGAAAGAAACCGCTAATGCTAGCATTTCGCATTGCATCTAGAGCTCTCTTTTGGCTAACATTACTGTCTTTGTAGGAGTGTAGCAAGGTCGGTGATGCTGCCAGTGTATTTTCTGGCAGATCTGCGAGGTTGTACATTTCCCATGTAGCAGTGTCGAGCTTTTGTTGAATCTGAAGTAGCTCCGAAGTTTTGATTGAATTTTCTCTTTATTCTTGTATCAGAGACTCATTTCCTGATTCGAATCAGTTTTTCTTTACACCACTTGTGCGATGTGTGTGTGATGCCAGGCCTCAGATGTAATTAGGGTTAGGGTTAGGTCTGAGTGGCGCAAGAGAAAAGTTCGTATCCCGACGATGCCACAGTTATCCGTGGCTGGGAGCCAAGGGAGCACACGTGGTTGTGCTGTCTGCGTGGGAGGGGCATACTCTCCCTCACCTGTCAATCATGGGCATCTGAGCAGTTTGTTACACGCACTTGGCTGGCTTTAGTTCACTGTCTTGGAGGAAGCACATGTTAGCTCTTATACACAACACCCAGCTTAAAAAGAGCTCAGATTGATTACTGACGCCACATGTTGCAGCCAATGTCTTTTGAGGATTTTTAATGAATGATCATCTAATTTCTGAAAGTCTTCTGCAGGTTTAATAACACACACCAAGTTACTGGACATTCAGACCCATTTAGAAAGTGGCACTGGGAAGAAAAACGCTTTCAAAATATTGAAAAAGAGAATCTTATTAAAACTGAAGTGACACATTTTACACCATTAAAATCAGATTGAACTTTTCCAACAACCAGCATTTGAAAAACACATATTTTGATCTTTGTTCATATAAATAATGAAACCCCTTCAGTAATGGAGGAAACGTTTTGACCTTTTTGTGTCCGCTCACAGTCCTAATTTATTTGTGTAAGCCAGTGAGGGGGTGTGGGGATGGCTCGGTGCTCACCGTCATATTCAAAATACTCTTTCATTAATATCAGCCATGACCAAATTCATCATATCAGGTCTCCAGTCAGGCGACTAATAAGCAGCTCGAGCTTTAACTCCCAGAAAACCCGGCCTCCGAGAACAGCTCTCTCTCTTTTACTTTATGTCTATCGCTCCATTGCTTTCTCTCTGAAGAATCTTTATAGCTCACCAACCATCACCAACTTCAGACCTCTGCCATAAAAGCTGATTCAGTAGCGAAGCACTAAAACGAGTCAAAACGATGTAATAATGACGTGATGTTCATCTGTACACAGCTCACGTTAGAGTCCATAGTTATTTTATGTTCAAGATGTTTAGATCTTTACACCACTAACACTGCAAAGTGCAACTTTACACAGTCCCTCTTTTCACAGTCCATCTAAAGTCACTGAATACTTTGACTCACACAAGCTTACTTTTCATAGTCGCAGAGGTTTTCTGGATTAAACAGTTGTAGCAAACCCCACCCTGAGAAACTCTGTTAATGCTAACCACTGTCTCTGAGCTTTCGGCGTGTCTGAAAAACAAAAGAAAAAACACGTTTGTACACTTTTAAATGGTCTGGAGTGATAAATAACCGCAGAACAGAAAAAACACTCAGTGGCTTTAAAAGTTAATCGATCATCTAAATGTCACTACAAAGTACTACATGTTAAAAAGTGTACTGGAAACACTGGAGCACTGAAGACTGTCCACACACACACACACACACACACACACACCTGCTGATATACAGTGTGCATTCACAGCTCAATGGCAGCCTTTTTAAAAGCCGCTCTAATAAAAAGCTGATTTGTCGCTGGTCAACAGAGAGTCGTCTCTTCCTCTGGTGTCCCAGCATGCATTATTCAGGACACGGCTAATGGCTCTGTAAGCGTTCAGGGGGAAGTGCAGGGGCTACACGGTCCTCACACAAAAATAAGCAGAGGAACAACAAAAAGAGGATTTCTGCTCCGTTTGAAAAGAGCATCATCCAAGCGCTTTCTCCAGGAAAGACAGAAAAGCAGTCGAGGAGGAGGAGTCTGAGGAAGAAGCAAGATTAGGGACTGAACTGATGATTTGTAAATATCTCTATAGCTGAGACATACTATGTGTCACTGTGATAAAGCCGAGTTAACTCTCAGAAATACGACGTTGCTGAGAAACCTAGTGAAGGTTTAATGTCTCCTGATGATAACACACCCTGATACTGCAGTCAGCTGCTGCTGATGTGATAAAATGATTACAGTCGTGTGTAATGTGTATAATAAAGGAGACGCACTGAGCTGTGATTAAAAAGGCAGAGAGTGAATCTAATCACATCATCCTGAGCTATCTCCGCCTCTTTCAACTCCTGGATCGAATCTACATTTTTAATCAAATTACACTGATGCAAGAGAAATAGATTGTGATATATTTATGATGTAACATGTTTATACAGTATATACAGGGCTCATTGTAAAGCTGCAAAAACTAATAGGTTAATAATAAAAAATAATTGAAAGCAAATTTCATTATCAGTGAGTTTATCTATGTGATGAAGCACACTGAGGTGGGTGTTATCACACATCAGGTAGATTTTGGGGTGAACAACGCTCCACCACTGACCCGAACCAACTATAGAAAAAACATTTAAAACAACCAAATCCATGGGATTTATTAACACTGCATTAAAACTGCAAAAGACACACAGACAAAACAAGCACACCACAAAATCCCAAGCTAAAGGCCTCATGACCAGCAGTCCCCTAGAGAGAAGCCTCTCTGCAACCTGACCAGGTACAGCTCACCTGGCAATCAGGTGGAGCGCAAGCTGAGTGGAGACAGGATACCTATTTAGCCATAACAAACCCTACATAGTTCAATTTCAGCAGCTGTCTCCTCGCAGCGCCAGGGTCCAGGGTTCAATCCTGAGCTCAACTCTGTGTGGAGTTTCACATATTCTCCCCATGTTTGTGTGGATTTCCTCAGGGTTCTCCAGTTTCCTCCTACTGTCCAAAAACATGCAGGTCGCTTCTTCCTGCTGTTAATTAATGCAATTCTGTTGAAGTTGGTGAGAGTGAATCATGAGGACACATCAGACCAACAAGCAGCCTGACCTGAATTCAGTGTGTGTGTGTGTGTGTCAGTGTGTGTGTGTGTGTGTGTGTGTGTGAGTGTCGTTAGCTGTCTCTATCATAATGAATGCACGCTCAGACCTCGCTGTCTGCAGCACTGACAGGTCCATCAACTGAATCACAGATCAGCGACAGCTACATGAACACGAGAGTGTGTTGGAAAATTTAGTGTCACTTGAATTTCTTACTGAGTTTTCCAGAACAAATTATCTAAAATGACTCATGACTAAAGTGTTGACAATTTTGAGACAATTTTATGGTGAGGGGTTGTATTTTAGATCTTAATGCAGGTGAATTTGCAAGTAAAAGCCATAAGCTCGAGTCATAAGCACCAAAAATCTGGAAAGAAAATTTAAAATCAAAAATAAATGTAAAAGCATTGTCAAACATTAACAAGCTGATTAGGTTTGTGATCTGAACCGGAATGTGCCGAGGGAGAAATCGAAGATAAAGCAGGAAGTGAGAGTCAAGACCAGAAGCTTTTCCCTTTTTCAGAGCTGTATGATGTTTTTTCAGCCACATCGC
>JAQQZX010000038.1:1725984-1736216 GCA_030068355.1 Notoglanidium maculatum
CTCCCAAAGCTCACGCTGCGTGTTCGATTTCAGGAAGTCAGGATGCTGCGCTCTTAGAGTTCCACCTGGAGTGACATTTTATAGCCAGATATCTGTAAGCTGTCATACAGGAGTGTGTGGATTAATTCACTGCAGTTCTGCATACAGTATATACTCAAGCCCTGTTCATGAAACACCCCTACACTCCTGATAACACATCAAATACACAACCATTCTATATCTATCCATCTATCTTAATCCCTCAGGAAGGTTCCTCCAGGAAATTCAGTTAAACTGAGATGTGCAAGAGAGCAATTTATCATTGTTATTCAGTTTCTAATGATTGTTTACTGTCCAAATTTTTGCCTATTTTGAGTAAAGATTTCCGGTGGCTAAAATTGCAGTGTATCCCCTGTATGATCCATGTAACCAGTCTCTTCATCATAGAACGTTTTATGACCGCAGGACATGTTTAACTGTCTGTATTCTTAAGGGCGAACACACAGGAAGTGATTCACTCATCACCTGGACATTCCAGTTCTGGTTGCCTGGGTGTCTCTGTTCCCACCCCAAATGTTTCAGAGTAAGCAATCAGAAGTTGGCTAGTTTGCTACAAGACCATAAATATATTACTAGTGTGTGTGTGTGTGTGTGTGTGTGTGTGTGTGTGTGTGTGTGTGTGTGTGTGTATGGACAGAGCTACGCTTCTAAGGTGACAATTCACCCACCTTTAATTTGTTTTAGTTCACAATGGGTGGCTGTATCTCTTGCAAGAGTCTTCCTATCCTATCAGAAATCAGATAAATATATATAAAGAAAAATGACTAGTGAACATTTCATCAAAATAACAAATTAGAAATCTTGGCACTATAAATAATCACGTTCTAGCAGGAGATCAATGCCTATAAATTACATCATGCAGCTAAGTGATTTCATTGCAACTCTTGTGCATCATGAATCACCAAGACCTAGCTCTCCTTGCCATCACTGCTGTTTATTTGAAGGCATTGTGAGGGCAGTTGTATAATACGGGGTAGCTGGAGACGGAATGATGAGCTGCTCTTCCATTTTGACATAGGAACCAAAGTCGTGGATGTTGTCTCCTTACGGTAAACATTTTGGGGAATGCAGTGCTGACATCATATGTGAGTCAGTGGCATCCTTTCGCTCCCATTGGTAGCCGGGAATCTCGGAACCCGTCCATGTGACCAGTGGTTACTTCACATGTCATTAGTACAAGTGACCAAATTTCACAGACATTATCATTGACATGGTCACTCGTCACCACATCACCGCACTGTGTGTATGCTCCTTTAGTCTGAATATGTTAGTGGGGCAGAACGGGGCGTGGTCATGAATCAGCTGTGAATGGGAGGAGGAGTCACAGAGAACAAGCACAGTAATGAATGAATTGTGGAACAGTAATGAATCCTAATGATGAGTGTTTGTAGACCATCTATATTTCTGTGAGCAGTTTTTTCAGACCCGATGCTGATGAAATCAGCATTTTTTTTTTTTTTTTACTTTTAAAAGTATGTGATTTCATTCCCATCACTGACAACCAGAGTTTTAGCAGAAATCTGTGATCACTAATCAACTAAGCATCACTAAAAATCAACAGGAAGTGCGAAATGAAGAAGCCAGTGGTGCACACCTCCACCTCCACCTGTTCTGAGGTCACTGTAAAGAAAATGCCCCCAGTTAGAGTAATGAAAGTGTCAGCGTTGGCATTTTCTATTTTCCGGTGGTGTAGGATCAAAGTGGAGGTCTGCCTGCTCCTGCTCTGCTCACACCAACGAAAGCATGTAAAACAACCGCCTGGAGCCCCTAGTACATCAGCCTACTTACACTAGTGCAGAGTTTACACTCTCTCATCGTATTGAGAGAGAGAGAGAGAGAGAGAGAGAGAGATCTGTACCCTGCAGTAAACCTCATCATTCTCTCTACAGAAGGACACAGTCTAAAAATGTTTAATTAGAAAATGTTGTACGTTCCTGCGGTAATAAATCAAAAGGCTGGTGAATCTGCATAATTCATTCTAGTGCTACACAAAGCTCAGAGCGAGAGAGCGAGAGAGAGAGAGAGAGAGAAAGTGATGAGGTTTACACCATAATATGAGTTGGTGCTAAATGAAGGACTCTGCCTTATTAGCGATGTTAAGTTCAGAGCTTTATTTGCCCAGAGCTTCAGCGGGATGAGTTTAAGTTTCCACTCCGACACGCAATCAGTAAGAAATAAAACGAAACAAGAAGCTGTGATTGTAACATAATTTCCTTGTTCTGTTATCTACTAGAATTAATGAAATACCATATATACCATGTATAAGGTGAAATAGCATGTATATACCACGTACATGGTGAAATCTGGATTCTGGTTGGTCAGAAGGTGTAGATTAGTTTTCTATACCTGCAGCTCTGACAGTAGTGCAGCTTTATATTAATGCGCTCAGATAATCTACGGTTAATAGACAAGTGTCGTTGCTTGATAAACAGAAATGTTATTGTTCATATGGCGAAGGATTCTGTAAGATGTTTAATAACATTTAGGGAAGGAGTCTCCAGTGTCAGCGCCGTGTAACAGTCAGACGTAAAGCTGGGAGTCATCTTCTGGACAGAGGCGTTTACACTACTACTGCTATTTTCTCAGCAGTTTAAATGAAAAAAAAAAAAAATGGTTCAGTTGTAATCGTTGGTTAGTTGCTGTGGTAGAAGAGGAATAAAACGCTTCAGGACATGCTGTTATTAAATAATAATCAACTTCAGGGTGGTAACAGGAACTCGCTTCACCCCAGAGTTGATTAATTTCCTACAACAGCACAACACAAACATTTTTTGTATTCATTTGAATAAGAACACTATTTGCTGAGAGGTTAAGATCCTGTCTTTGTGACTAGAAGCTTTTGTGATTTTAAATCCTAAGACTGGCAGAAAGCCACTTGAACAAGGTTGTGTGAATGATTCAGGAGTGCCGGAGCTACACAAAGGTCCAGGTCTCCTCAAGCAGGATTTCAGTCCACATGACCTTCACTTCACCTGGATTGCGTCCTGCGTCTTAAATAAATCTGTCCTACAAATCAATACCTGTCAATGTTTTTAATCAAACTTCTTTGTTAAATCCCACCAAGGCTAAAGCTTTAATCCATTCAGACTTTTTTTTGAAAATCTCATTTGAATCTGTTTGATGACAAATCTAACATCCTGGCCTTTATTTATTTCCTCAGCGGGCATTCGCTTTTAGTTGCAGCCACATTTTTTTTTTTTTGGCAATTCATCTGCTTATTAATTCTTCACAGTTACAGATTAATTAAAACATAGGGCTCAGGAAAGAATTTAAAAACATCAATTCCAAGCGAATAAATTATTTTTAACACATCCTTTCTTGTGTCCTAACACAGCTAGAACAAAACACTTTTTTTTTTTGCTTTAACATGTAAACATTCAGCTGTAATATAATTGAGTAGTTGTTTTTTTTTTTTTTTTTGAAATCTATTTGAGCCATGTTGGTGTTTGTACTTATAAAAGCATGTTCACACACACATGGACTGTTTTCTAAATTGGTGAATTGCTTCAAAACACGACACTGCATCCCTACCTTATACACTGTTTAAGACAGGTTCATAGTGACGGAACGCACTAAGCGTTCCCACAGTGTCCTTCACACAAGCTCTCTGAACGAGGACGTCTGTGTGCATGAGTCAGTTTTTCCCTCAAATGCAGAAAGAAACTCTAGCCTCTCTGCTGATGTGTATCACGTATGAATTTGAGTAATGGGGACAGAAAGGATTGGCGACATCAGAGACATTCGTAGTCCCGCTGGATTCATTCGTCAACAAAACTCGCCACACATCTTCCTGCGAGATAAACATTCTAACGTTGGCTCTGACCCTCCTGTTCTCTCTGACTGTCATCTCTCATTTCTTTTATCTAGTAAATCAGTGCCTGCGGTCCTGGAATTTATATTAATGAAGAGCGAAAAGAAAAAAAAAAAAAAGTTTGAGAAATATAACTTGTTAAGTGTGTACTTTTTTTTTTTTTTTTTTACAATTGATGAAATTTCAATCTTTTCATGATTTTCTCTATGCGCACCAGAAGACTATGTAAGTGAACTTCCCTGTTTCCAGTTCCCCCCCGACAGTTTCAGCAACGAGCATCGACCAGCAGAAGAAGGCCGAGGCCTCAGGAGCGCTTTTTTACTTCCTGTTCATTTTCTGCCCACTGATTTTTGTTCGGATCATTAAAAGCGTAACGTTGGGTTTGCCTCATTATTTTTGCCCAGGAGTGTACACATCAGGATAAACATCCAACCAAAAACCTTCACGCTGGCTTTTGCAGAGCCATCCTCAGCACCCAGCGAAAATCGCCAAATAATGCTCCCGAGTTAGGCCAATCCCCCCTTATGTGCGCCATTCAGACAAGAGCCATGAAATTCTGGCAGCCCTTAAAACCGAGCGCTTCCACAATCCTTCCACTGCAAAGCCCAGAATCACCAGGAACACAGGAAGTCCTTTAAGCCTGCACATCCTGAAGCTCACTGGATTACACTCGGTTGTTATTCCCAACACCACAGATCCCCATGACAATTCTACATTAGTCACTAAGATGAACCTTAACCAAATTATACACAAGCAAAAAGAGAACTTCTGGAAAGACACAATGTAACTCATGAACACACCACAGCTCCATACCTCAGTACAGAGACAGAAAGCTGAGAAACACCCTGATGATGTACAGTCTGAGTGAACACAGCCTGGCTGGAGTTACTGTCACCTGGGAGAGGTGGCGACGGAGATATGCTTCCTAACACACCATCCTAAACACACTGCAACCTGAACTACAGTACAATCCAGCAGAAAATACACAGCATCATGCTTTAGACTGACGAGTGCACTGACACTGATAAACTGCTGTATGTGCTGGGAGAGAAAAGTGGAGTCAGTCTGCCAGCAGCCAGCATCCTGCAATCAACTTATGGGCAATCAGTGAGACGGGTCTAACAAATGTTTCTGCTTGCTTGTGTGTGTGTGTTTTTAAGAGATTATTTCCCTTTTAGTCCTCATTATTCATCTGCTATTTGGCTGTTTATGAGAACTACATTTTTCCGATTTCTTTCCAATTGTAATAATGAGCTATTAACCTTATGTTTGCCCTTTGGCACAAATGTAATCTAAAATTTGAAAAGGAGAGAGACAGAGAGCGAGCGAGACAGATAGAGAATGCAAAGTACAGAGAGACAGGCAGAAAGTGAGTCACAGAGAAAGGCAGGGATGGATTGAGAAAGAGAGACCGAAAGAGCTCATCATCATGTGCACTCGGATAAAGCAGCAATAATCCAGCCACTTGGGAACACTTGATAGGAATTCCGCTCAGTATGGAATACCAATCCGAGTGTATCCGACACTGTGGTCTGAAGAGAACTCAGCCCTGGAGCCATTTGCCATTGAATAAATTGGAATATTTCCCTGAGCTGGGAAAACAAACTTCATTAAGGAAGCATAATTCCGAGCTAGAATTGCAAATGAAATATTATTATTTTCTTTAATTTACTAACATGCATGCCATGTTAATCCATATCCTCCAGGCACTCGGTTCCATGGCCGGAAAGCTCGGCTTTTAAAAAAACCAAGTAATGCAGCAACAAAAAGCCTCAGCTGAATGTGCTCTAAGTGCTTTTTTATATTGCTTGATGGAAGAAACATTATTTTAAAAAATCAAGCAGATTTCAGATTTTCGGCAGGCTGCGTTTGAAAGCGGAGCTAATTCCGACTCAGCAGGGCTCAGGAGTGCATCCCGGAGTGCACACTTTGCCCGAGACGGCCCCAAGGACACTTCAATGCAGTCGTCAGTGTTATAGTGCTTTGACTCAGCAGTTTTCAGAGCCTCCATGATGCTGTAAATTAGAGCAGCGTGTCGCGTGGACATGATCCATGGGAAGGAGGCGTGGCTTAATGTTGTACATCACAGCAGCACAAATTTCACACTTTTAGGGTATGGTGAGCTTTTATGTTGCACACACACACACCTGAGGTTTAGACAGTATGGCACTGTTTTAGCTCACCAACTGATGTGAATTTGGAGCTGCAGGAGAATCAGTGTGAGCTAATTCCGTAAATGTCCCTATACTAAGCATAAAATGAAAGAACATTTCCGAGTCTCATGTGGGAATGGAGCAATTACCCGTTGTTTATCCCTCAGCGCTGCTGGATTCTGAGTTCTGATTGGTCAGGAGGTGTTGGTTAATTTTGTTAATTTTTGAATGTACTGTATATAATTTACAAAGCTAGCATGAAGCTGCAGAATACAACGTTCAAAGGCTAGCGTACAGCTAAGAGCTTCCATCCGCAATGTAGAAACCAGCTTAAAGCTGGAATACACAGAGCGGCGTCAACTGTTGACTGGGACTGACGAGAATGACGCAAACATTCCTTTTGTTTTCATCTCAAGCGGGGATGTCATCCCTGATCTGCCAATCCTTGTGTCACGTCAAATCAGGTTCTCTTCTGCGTAATCCTAAAAGAGTAGCGAGGAGAGAGAGAGAGAGACAAAATCCACCCAGGGGCATAACATTGATGTAGAACGTCCCATAATACACAATGACACACACACACACACACACAGTGTAATTGTTCCTTAATGATCACACCAAACATACATTCCATTTCTATCCTCTATGATGTAATAGGCTTTGGCTCTGGAGGTTAAAAACCTTTTTTTTTTTTAAAGATGACAGGAGAAGCCATTTTGTTTCTCGTGGCGACTTTATGAAGGAGATTCATGCGTCCATAAAAGCAGAGGTGGAAAATAACAAAGTATAACGACTTGAGTGTGAAAAAAAAATGCTCAGTGTACTGTTGCCATGGAAATATGAGGACAACGTGACATTTGAATTTCCACAATAGACGTATGGACATGGAAATCCACCAACTGCAACCTGGAAGTAACTACTGTTTTTTTTTCCTTACCACAATCGAACTCAAACAGCATTATCATCCTAAATGTTTACGTATCTGTTTTTATCATGTCCTGGATGAGTGTGCATGAACACGCCTGCTGTTAAAGTCATGAGAACACTGAGCATACAGCAAGCTAGCTCATCGCTGGGATAACTAATTAGCTAGCTAGTATGTAGCTATGAATTCTTTTCAATGGACCAGATACATAATAGTAGAAAAGATGTTTTCAAATTTAGATATTGAAATAATAATAATAAAATAGCACTGTAATTATATTATCTTTATAAATTAAGATTTAAATTTTAAATTTTTATTTTTTTTTATAATGTGTCACAAACAGTGCAGGCCGGAAAGTTTCTTCATAAACTCAGTAACCACACAACGACAGTCCATCATATCATGAGCTCAACAACCCTCTGTGTGTGTGTGTGTGTGTGTGTGTGTGTGTGTGTGTGTGTGTGTGTGTGTGTGTGTGTGATCTCAGCTTAGCCGCAGGCTTTTAAAAACCATTTTGCATTCCATCTCTGATCGATACGCGAGTGGGAGGAAAGTGGGTGTATCGAGCAGCAGAGTTCTCCAGGATCACTGCGAACGGGCAAATCTGCTTTTAGTCATGTTTAACCAGCAGAAGAGCAAACGTCTGATATTAATCCAAGGTGATTTCAGGATAAAACAGATAAATATCACAGCTACAGCATATCTGGAGATTATCTGCATTTCAAAAAGCCAATGCGCTGCTTCTTATGGATTAATACTGAACATCATGTTATATACGGCACGTAAACACTATTAAGAGGAAAAAAACAGTTCCTCAGAGGTTCTTTGGATAGTTAATGGCTCTAAAAGTGTGAACAGGGATAATTCTCCACTTTGTTTCTCACAGACACTCATGAAGAACATTTAGGCTTTCTTTCCGAATTTTCCTCCTGAATATCTGCAGTTTAGAACATGGTGGAACCGGAATTTTTCGTCAGCCCAAATATCATTTAACACTTCTGCACTTGGCATAATTTCACCTTCAGTTCCTCCTCACTCCATTTTCCATAATTTAGTCATTCCCTGAATAGTAATTGGCTCCAGGTTTCCCGCCGCATGCACGTGCGTCCCGTAAGGAGAGTTTTCAAAGGAGTTTCAAAGCTAAATCCTCCAGGAGCAGGAGCAGGAGCAGGATAAACCCCGAAAGGCAATACAGTATATCTCCAGAAAGTGGGTTACTGAAGAAAACCTGAAGTCCAAACTGACCCATTTGTCCTCGTTAGCTCATGCCCTTGATCACAGTGTGCACCATCCGACTCTACTAATCCCTTAAATCACTTAAACTCCATGTTTTCCATCATCTATGGAAAGTGCAGTGAGTTCTTGTAGCACTTGTACGATGATCATTAAAGTAATGGTGTTTGTACGCATGACGTCTGTGAGATATTCCACAATATTAAACCTTTACGCAAAACGTTTTAACACGACAATGTTATAAAATACGTTTCGAACTTTAAACCAAAAAAGTCCCAACATTTCATTCCTTTATCACAAGCTTTTATTCTTTGCATTATGAAGTGACTAGATTTATTCAATTGTTGCTCTGTTGTCATTTCAGCCCATAGTTTGGGTTTTACAATACAAATGACGAAATCGAGAGGGGTAGAGAAATCAGTAGCCCAGGCACGTGCGAGAAGCAGATTTCATGTCTGAGCTATTTGTTTTTAATTTGCTCGCTGATGGACAACTACAGTAAGCCCCCGAAGATGTTATGATCCTTTTCACTAGTTTTGCGTTTCCTCTCAGTAGTTTTGCGAACCCTTGCAAAAATGTTCCCATTCCCGGGTAATAATCTTACATTTGGTTTATTGTCCTCATATATTAGTAAATTTTTGATACATTTTACTATATTCAAGATCTTTTCACTTGCAAATATGTCATTTATTGTGGCGCAGATGATTGTGATAGAATCAGAAACACACAGGCACAGTCCGCTCCAAAAGTATTGGAACAGCAGCACAATTTCCGTGATTTTGCCTCTGTACACCACGACATCACTGGTGAAGTGATAATGCGCTTCACTGGGAGGTGATAATGATTTTTATACTCGTATATTTGTTTCATGTATTTCTATATTAATGCTCTTAAATAGCTTGATAGCTCACCATATGTTGTAATATTTCATTAGCTTCTACCGCTCAGCCTCGCCTGGCTCTGGAAAACCAAAAACTTTAATTGCTGGAAATGATGATATTTTTTTTACAATCCTGATAGAATTTTCTTTACCTGATGTGACAGAACTGCATCAAAGATAGAAAAAAAAATTTCATAATAATGTCTAATCAACCGTGTTTACTGCAAAAAATGACAGCTAAGCGAAAACATATTCGATATAGTCAGATTTATGCAGTGTTTTATAATTATATTCTTCTTATTATATTATTATAATATAATAGCAAAAATTATAATATTGCTATAAAACCAAATGTATGAATATTAAACTCCTTTCTAGATATTTACTCTAATTTTCAAGCTTGAAACTCTCTTCATTTTTCTAATTTTAATCATTTATTTCTAGAAAAAAAGCAAAGTTGCTTGCCGATAGAATGAGAAAATATAAAGACTGAAATGATTAAAAGCATCAAAAAAATGAATAATAATAAAACTAAAATAAATATATTATTAAAAAATAATAATAATTATTTGATTTATGACAATTGTAATGGGATAAATTAGCTCCTATGTTAAAGAGGTCATTTTCATTTTCATTTTCAACGTAAGAAAATGTAATTACTGACATTTTAACATAAAAAAACAATTCCATCTCTTACTTTTACTGATCATTTTTTGCCCTTAACATTTTTTATATCATCTTTACTCAGGCTTGGTGGTGTATTAGCTGTAGCACTCGTAAACATTGCCCAGTCTTTTGCTAGCCTTACTTGTGAAAGCATGTATCTATCTGTGTGAATCAGTCAGGGCCATGGAGATTGCTTTATTTTCCTCAGGAGGATTCACGTCGGTGTCAGGGACGTGTCGTCACGCGCCCGTCTCCGAGCGGAAGCCTGGGATGAGTTGTGAGTTCACTTGTCCTCCGGCTGTATATTCATCTCCAATATCTGTCAGGTCAGAGTCAACCAATTTTCCAGATATTTGCAGACAGCTCCAAAATGAACATTAAATATTGATTCGGGCATATATTAAACACACACACACACACACACACACACACACACACACACTCACAGCAAGGCAGTGTTATTTTTATCCTTACATGTTTTACAGCTCGGAGATGTTGAAAGATCATTTCCTTTCTCTGGAGCTCTGC
>JAQQZX010000038.1:1754086-1792291 GCA_030068355.1 Notoglanidium maculatum
AAGTAATAAAGTAAGGCAAGTAATAAAATGTTAAATTGAATGTTAAAAAAAATAATAAAGTAAGGCAAATAATAAAAATTTATCAAATGTTAAATTGAATAAATGTGAAAAAAAAATTATTCCCCACAAATTAGATACAAATATTTGCCAAAAGAAGGAAATGATTTTAGATTTGGAATTTTCATCTTTTATAAAAAAAAAATAATAATAAAAAACATTTTTATGCTTTATACAATAACAATAAATGTTTTAACAATGTTATGTTAAAAAAAAAAAAAAAGAAGGAAAATAAATTAATTAATTAATAAATAAACTAGCTGCCATGTCCATGCCTCACCAGGTAGTTCAAAATAGTGCAGAAGATCTCACGGTGTCCTCTCGGGGGCGCCAGAGCACCACATTAAAAACACAACCCTATCGATGGCCTTCAACGTTTTGGATTTCATTTGTTCATTTCACCCTGAGTGTGACTGCGTAAATACTCAGTAATCATGAGTGTGTTTTGGTCAGAACTAGTTCATCTGAATCCATGTGTGTTCATTTAGTTGAATGTAATCAGAAATTCATGGAAAATAGTGTCCTGGTGTGTTGAATAACCTCACTGTGTTAGAAAACAAAATACAGAATGTACGCTCTCTTTGAATAGTTGAAAAGAATGAAGTCTTAGTTTGGTCAAATTTAACGCGATTTCAGTTTTCCCCTGCTGTAGCTTACTGGATCCGGCTTAATAATCTAATTACGGAGTTTTTCATGACATGATTGAGGTTTATTAGAGCAGTGGAAATACTAACCTGAGCAGCAGAAGAGTTTAAGAACACAATAATGACCCCATAAATACTCTCCTCTCCTCGTGTAAGAGCTGACCAGTGCAATGTTCCGTTCTCAATGCTCAGGGCTGCTGTGTCCCGGAAAACTCGGACATTAAATCAGGACCTTCTTCTCGTGCTGCAGTAAATCTGAGCCTGTATCCAGACTCACAAAATCCCATAAAGTCCCCCGTTATAAAACCGTTTTATAAACACACTGCAGTGGTTTGACCACATCCCGTAAGAAAAGCAGGGCGTTGGTACTGAAAATGTTAGTGTAGAACATCTACAGCATAATGACCAGCAAGTGTTATTACATCACCAAATACAAGAGCCAATCATGTTTCAGTATGCAAATTACAGAACAGATTGTGACACCTTGCACTGATTTACAGAAGTGTCCAGGGTTAAGAAGAGTCGACTCGTTCTGTTTAGATCACAGTGCTAAGTTTATTTGAACTCTTTACACTCTCAAGGTTAGCTTTGATTGCTGTAATTACCGAATAATATGTTTTAAGATGAATAACAGAATAATAATCCAAAAGTTATGCTATGTTTTCACTGTGTACAGAACTACAACCGAGCTCCGATGATGGCGCTGGCCGTCCCGGTGGCCGTGCGCTTCCTGCAGCAGGGGAATCGCGAGCTGAGCCGCAACATGTCCAGCTACCTGAGCCTGGCCGTCATCGCCAAGGCCGAGCTCCTCGTCCAGCACACCCAGGCCATCGTTATCAGCGTGCTGGGAGGTAGGGGTCAGGTCAGAGGTCGTAGGGGTCAGGTCAGGCCACCTACAGAGCACCTACACACCCTGCTTGTGAGAAAATAACAGCCGACACAAGTGCTGATTCATCTTTTTGTGCTGTGCATACACGGAGTGGGTATTTAAAAAGTGTGCACGCTTCCTCAAATCAATGATATCATTAATATCCTCTCAGCAAAATGATCTGTCACTGTAGAAACGATAATATACTACGACGTGCACGTAAATGTAAGCACGTGATTTGGAGCTGCGCTACTGTCAGAACCGCTGTTACAGAAAACTATTCAAGAACTTCAAGAATCCAGGAGCGCTATGGAGTAAAGCACTTTTTAAGAGACTGATACAGTTAACTGGTCTCCACGGCTGTTGCTAGCGAGTGTGAGGTCTCGGTGTAATCAGTGTAATGATATCATTACATGCACAACATATTAAGTGAACTTTTACAGAGTTAAAAAGGGCAGCTTTCCTCGCCTAAGGTCTCTATTAAACTGTTCCCGCCGGGTGTGTATGCTTTAGTAGGCATACTCTGGGCTGATTCAGTCCCGTAGGAGAAACTTTTCAGGTTTGGGACAGCCATTTGGATGCAGATTAAAGTCGTTGGACCAGGTAGGTTTTTTCATTTGTTTTGGATAGTGTCGGTAATTTAAACCATGACTGATATAAAAACTAAATCTGAAAAACCATTTTCTCTGAATCTATTGTTCACAGTGACCTGTAGCGAGATGCATGTGGTTGTGGATTATGTGTAGAGTGAGTAGTTTGTGTGATCCAGTGCCTCAGGCCTCAGCTGTTTAAACACAGGAACGCCTGGACAGATCGTTCTTCTGCTGAGATAATGATCTTCTCAGTAGTGTGTCTGTTGTACTGATGGAGAACGTCGTCTTCTTTGCAGCGGGGGAAAGAAAAATTAGTGCAGTATTATGTGTGCGAGTTCCCTGCCCTGAAAAAACAAATTTCATGAAGGTCACGTTCACCCTGAGCTGTTCTGACACTATCGCACATTAAGGATGGTGGCGCCGTGAGTACTGGTAAATGAGCAGCGTGTTAGTGCAGAGCAAATACAACTCATTAACGCCATTCACACGATCCACCCCGTGTCTGTCAGCCTATTAGCAAACAGACCCCTTTAACCCCTTTCACAGAGCATGGGGAGGGTGAGGTAACGGGGTCGTTGCGCAGTCATGTGAGGTACAGTCCAACAGGCGAAGTTCTGCACCAATAGAACGTAAGCTCCATCGTAGCGTGGATGCATGTTGAATATAAATGACCGATATATATGTTCGCGAGAATAAAACATGCAATGAAGCAGAGATTTTCTTATAATACTACATTGCAGAGTGATTTTATTCCTCTTATACCATTACAATTTTTTGATTTATTAATGAATGACATTAATTGTGCTTTTAATCCACTTACAGTTATATATCACGTTGTGGAGCGTCCATAAAAAGTTAGTTCCTGTTCTCACTTGTGTTATAGCAGCTATAAACAGTAGTTCCATCATTAGCCTCGCTTTTATTCCCTCTTTAGAAGTTCGTTATGCTTCTGTCCTGGACATGATGAAAAATTGACCTTTACAGCTTTTCCTCTGACTGACACCGGAGACTCCTTCCGTAAAGGTTAAATAAAGGTTTATAATCCGTTTATACAGAGCATACACCATGCACTGAGCTGTTTCCATAGAAATGATGATGGATTAGTTTAAAGCCGTGAGCTGCTGTTATAGGAAACTAATCAACACCAATCAGAATCCAGCAGAGCTGTGTAAAGTCTCAAAAACTCAGGTGGACGCTATTTACGTTGTGTTGTGATTTGCAGAGCATCGAGTAAGTTTAACATGGTCTTTCTTACTACTTCTCCTAAATCATCAGAAGCAAAATATCTTCCTTGTTTGGAGAAAATAAAGGGATTTATTTGTTTTCCTTTCAGCCCCATGCTATTCCACCAAGACATCCTCCGAGCCTTTACAACCCTCCACTCATCTCAAAGGTGCTCAACCGGTTCCTCATGTGCCCGCAGGAGGATCCTTGATAAAACCTCTTTACAGTGGAGCTCATTAGCGGCCTTCGTTCAGTCCCTGTACGTTGGTGAATACTTTAGTTGCAGGGGAGTTGGACGCTCATGATGTCTCATGATGTTGTAATACCAAGGACAAAGCTGGTCTGCCAAACCAGTCTAATGAGGGCTGCTGGAGATTACCGTAGAACAGAGAAAGCCCTCCCTGTTTCACAGAGACTTCCTGTTTCCACCCCCCACATGAAAACAGGCACCACAGACCCCAGGCAGTTGTTTGTTTAACAAATGCCGAAAGCTAAGCCAGCGATTAGCGACTGTGCTGTAATGGGGGTGCAGAGGGCCCTCAGCCATGCATTCATAGCGTAATCATGTCTACAGAACACCGCTTTCTGGGTTGTTAAGATCGATACACCAAAAGTGTGACATCTCAAAAAAATTGCTCCAAGTTGGCTTCCGACGACGAGCGACTCATCCAAGAACGGCTTACATAACGAGCAATTGTGAAAGAGTCACGTGAGCTCCGATCAACAGCTCTTGCAAATGAAGGCTGAGATATCTTTGGCTGACTGTGAACAACGTGACAGGGTTGTATTTTAGTTACCCACTCAGTGCCCGCAGTATGTGAGAATGTGCATGAGGCTCTGAAGAGTGCAGACTCTCTCCAGGGGGGACGAGCAAAGGCCATAAAACAAGCAGAGTTCATTTACTGCTTTAGAAATAACTAATTGTTGATGTGCTGCACTTTTCCTTAACATTCTCCAGTGCACCAGAGGTAAATCGGTAACTTTTAAGCTTTCCGGCATCTGCAGGATGTCTTGCAGTTTCTCAGTAACGTGACGAGCTGAGCTCTTCTGTTGCTTCTCTGTTAAATTCAAGCGAGAGGGAAAAAAAAGGTGTCTGATGAAGGAACGAGAACAAGAACGAACTTGTCTTATTTAATGTTCCACAACAAACAGACAAAAAAAAAAAAAAAAAATGACTTCTTGTTTTTTAATAAAAAAGTAATTATTGACAATTTGATGTGGTATGTGAATATTTAAACACTTTCAGAACGCGCTCTGACAGGAACGTGATCAACTTCAGAGCGGCAATAGTAACTCTTCATCATGATCATTTTCCTATAACAGCACGGCATGAGAAGTGTCTGCTTGTTTCATTGTTAATATTAAAAATATACACTTTTCCTGCATTATGAAAGAACATGTGTGAACACTAAGTGTATCAAAGTATTTAATATACGAAGGTATTTCAGATTCTGATCATGTGAGGTTTGGTGGGAGTGTGGACTGTTGTGTGCTTCTTGTTTTTCATTCCTCCGTCTCTCATTAACGACAACCAGACCCCTTGTCACTCAGCCACACAGGGAAGCAGTGACCTCTAAACAATTCCCAGAGCTGGAACAGGCTGAGGTAATGGAGTTCAGGTTGGGTCATGTGAGGTACAAACAAGGTACGAGTGATGCGATAAGAAACGTAGTGTCTTATGTCGTAGTGAGTATTTATCCTATCCGGCGCAGTAACCGCAGGCACTTCATCATGTTTTTCTTCACGATCACGTCGTTGAGTGTGCCTTCATCAGTGTCAGTGCAGGGGTTTCGTGTAAAGTTATACTGCAGGAAGTGTGGGCGAGCTGGCGGAGGTCTGGAGTTTGTTAAAAGTGCGGAACTCCCTGGTGTACGGGAGCGAACGTGGGCTCCTAAGGGCATGCTCATTATGAGTTACATCCTTTTAGGAATGCAGCGAGGTCAGTGTTCACCTGGGTTTTCAGAATGAGGAGGATCAAGTCTCCTTCCTACGTAACCTCAGTCGTTATTAAAGGAAAAGCCTGATCTTAGGTTTACTTTGAGTATATATATCTAGAAAGAGTGTAGCGTTTGGTGAATCTATTTGGGCTGAAATCTTTCTGAATTATGAACGTACTCCAATCAAAAGCCTTACAAGCAGTTTTGTTATTGCTCAATACAACTAATATTACGAGTGATTTCGCCACAAAATGCCACTTTTAATAACTACTGCAGTTTCGAAACCCCTTCATGCCAAGCATCTTTAGTACTTACTAGAGCAGACTTTAGCTGTTATGACCTGCTGCAAACGGGATGCATAACCAGACACCAGCTTCTGGCAGCGTTCCTGAGGAATCTCAGCCCATTCCTCATAGGGAATGAGCCTCCAGCTCACTAATATTCTTGTGTTTGCGTTCTCCAAATCCCACCGGAGATTTTCTGTGGGGTTCATTAAAAGTGGCATTTTCTGTTGAATGTTGAGAAACCACTTGAAATATTAGTTGTATTGAGTTATGTAAATTGTTCTTGTTTGATTTGTTTATTTCAAACAGCTGAAAGTTTGTAAATGTTGCCAATAAACCTAATTTGCAATGTGGGTTGAATAATTTTAGGTTAAGTAGAACTTGTTACATTAAACATCATTATAAATAAACTGATTATGATGGTGGATATAAAAATGACGATGTGTTGTTCTTTAACACATAATGGTGTAACAGGAATAAAGCATGTGAGGACATGCTCAACGTTGGGGTGGTTATAGTAACTCCACATCTCACAATCGTATAATATAATAAATTTTATTATATTATTGTTGTGTTCGATGTGACTACTGTGTATCGGTCAGTAACAACAGTGAATGCAATAAGACATGTGTGGTTGTAAGAATAAGAAACCTGTTGATGTTGGCTAAAGAAAATATGCTGCTGCTTATACAAATACACTCCAGAGACCACACGTATTATATTTAACAGTTTTCTTTATTAAACTCCACCAAACTTCAGCAATACACAAAAAAGATCTATGTACAATAAGGGTTCATTTCATCCTCTTAACAAAAATACACTATAGTACATTTTCTCACATTAGCAGAACAAAAGTAAAGTCCAGAGAGAGTTTTTTGTAAACATTTTACACAGTTTCTTTACCAAAAATTACTGAACATCTTTGTGTTAAACAAACATTAACAAAGGAAAAGCAAGTTACTTCATTACCAAAAAAAAAAAAAAAAAAAGTAGTTTCAAAAGATTACAGGACAAAACGTTTCTTAGCTGAATGTAAACATTCTGATAAATGCGATAAGAATACACAGGCTGTCTTCAGGATTGGGTTGAAGAAATGAGAAGATTTGTCTCAGATTCAGAAATGCAGCCTTATAAATGGCATTACCGATACTCTTTCCCTTGCTCTTTGGTTCTCGTGGTTCTCGTAGATTTGTCCGTTCCCAAGACTCAGGGCCGTATAAATGGAAGACAGTTGCACAACAAGCGAGTAGGTTTCATTGCTCTAACCAGGATGTGATAGTGTAGTAGTTGTAGTACAGCGGGCTACTCATGTGTTTGAAGTTTAAAAGTTTCCGTGCAGGTTTTTTATATCGAGCAGCTAGTAGATGAGTTTGACACCTCCTTTCTCCACGATCTGAGACACGCCCCAGGCCACCAGGTTGCCACGGGAACCGCAGCTCCATCCATCTTCCTGCGCCTGCTTGGAAATCTCCTCCTCTCCTAGGACACGGTCCCACGCGTTTACGCCACTCAGCTTCCCTGTGAAGGCCTCGTCAGTGTTGAACGTCTCCTGGAAGCCCAATCTCTTGGCCAGGCCCTCTCCAGTGTACTCCTGGCCCAGGATGGTGACACCGTCAGCAGGAATCTCATGCCCCTCAGCTACACCAGGAGAACTCGCTGCTCTGTGACCGTCTACCCACAGCGATGCCAGGCCCTGTTCTGAGCTCCAGGTCCCACACAAATGCAGCCAGGATCCCTCGGTTGCCGCATTACGTGCCTCCACTAAATGTGCTTCACCTCCTACAGTGAAGAGGGCGCTACGCCCACTGAGCAGCAGCTGCAACTCCAGTGGGTTGGTCACGGTGCCGTAAGAGAACAGCACGGTCTTGTTAAGCGTTTGGGTTGGTTTAATCCAGAGGCATACCGTGAAGGCACGGGTCTTCATGGAGCGCTGAGGAATTACCTCCGCATGCATCTTTGGAGAGCGCATAGGGAAGAAGAGCGCCATGTCACACCCTTGATGGGGAGAGAGAGAGAGGGGGGATGTGTTAGATTTGGACATAAGTAAATATTTTTTCTCATTTGAATATTTAATGCAAGATACTGCACCCTGTGGGACGGCATTAATCCCTGAGGTAAGCCGTGCCAAAGCACGAAAGTCAATCCAGAGTTTGGGAGGATTCAGGCTTTTCGGAAATAATTTCATTACCAAAGATCGTCATTGATGAATTAAGTGCATATAGGACATCTATCTAGTCATTTAGGTCAAACACTGATGTAATCAACAATAAATCCTCCCTTTCTGATAGCGTGCCTCAGCGATCTTATTAACATTGTAACATGTTGGCTGTCTTCTAGCCAAAAGAGGAAAGATCCTCCTCTGAACATCTGTTGAAATGTCACTTTTGCCCCACTCCGAGTTCCTGCTGTGGGGTGATCTGCAGATCCGGAGGCATCCTTCTGCTTTTGTCAGTGTTTAGAGTTTATTACATCATTTGTTTAGGAAGAAATGGCCATTGTAAATTTCTCTTCCAGATGGTCGGTCGTTTGGATGTGTGTGTGTGTGTGTGTGTAGCTGACTGAGACAAGTCCAGCAGGAAAGGGCATCTCTAACTCGAAGAAACAGGAAGTATATTGTGTATGTGTAAGTGTGTAAGTGTGTGTGTTTGGGCTGGTAAGAGAAGGAATTAATGGTGCCCCGATTCCTCAGTGTAGAAAGTTCATTCTTCTGCATCTGCAATCAGTTATGACAACTTGTAACTGTTCTGTTCTACCAGACATCGTGTTTATCTTGTGTTTCCTAACTTCAAAGTTGAGGAAAGTGAGTGCTGAAACAAGTGTTGACTCTTCGGTTTCCTCCCTTTTGTTGTTTGATGATTAGGCCTCGATATTTGGTTCGGATTTCCTCTGCACACACGGGTTATATTATTTCTGCCTGGTCTCAGACTGGCTTTGTATCGGTCTCAGGCATTTTACACATACAGATCTGAGTGTCATGTCTTGCAGAGATAAAAAGAGAGCAAATGATGACCAGACCAGTGTGCAATCTCAACTCTGATGGCTTTTGGGTTCAGCTAGAGAAGGGTAAAAGTGGTAAATCAGAAAATTGACAGGTTTGAGAGCACAATCATCACCTCAGCAGTGTACTTTCGCCTTCTCCAAGGCAGTTCTGTTTCCCCAGTTTGTCATCCGATTCAGACTTTACTGCCAGACCCTGACACACTTCTACTGGCTCCTCTCATGCGGGATATGTCTGATTCATCCTGATGTTTTAACTCTGCACTTGTGACTCACTTTGTGTTGTGTTTTATGGTCCCACACTGACACTCTAAAGATTTACCCTTCCCAAGAACAGTTTATTCTAATTTCCACCTTCGCTTCAGTAGATAACCTCACCAAAATACTGTGAATTTGTATGTAAGAGCTGCTGCTTTAATCCTAAATGTTGCTCACCCCAATACTTTTATTAACAATATGCTCATACTCAACTTCCTGTAAATAAAAAAATGAGATTACATATAGTTTCGTACCTGCGGGCAGTATCTGTCCAGCTGTGGCTCTTTGGAGGGAGCCCATCTTCTCTTGTAGGCTTTGCAGTTCAGCATAGATGGCTTGCAGCTGTGCTTTGTCTTCCTTTTCCAGATTTCTAGTCTGGAAACTCTTGACCCGGTCATGTATGCAGCTTTTCTCCATCATATCAAGCTGTGTCAAGTGTTCCTGAGTGGCCTGCAGGATCTGCTGCAGCGCTGTGTCATGCTCCGTCTGATGTTGCGCCGCGGCATTACTCAGCCGCTCCAGGGTCTGCAGAAGTCTCTCCTCGGTGTGCGCTCCGGCCCGACGTGCAGAGGTCTCCACAGCAGCTGCACAGGAGGCGCTGCTCTGCGCTACGATCTCCAGCACCTCGGTGCGCAGAGACTGCAGGCCCACCTTCACGATGTCGTCCGAGTACTGCAGCAGCATGTTCTCCTTCATCTGCGAGTTCTCCAGCATGGTGAAGAGCTTGTCCCACTTGCTGAGCTCGGAGGCTGTGCAGGGACTGGCCGGGGTGGCAGTCGGGGTGTCCGCTGTGAGGGTGGAAACGGGATACATGTTATGCTTGTTCAGGGCTCATTTGTGGCGAGAACGTGACCATGCTTATAGTTCAGAATGAGCCAGAAGGGGGAAGAGGTGTAGCTAGGGGTGGATTCTGGGTTTGAATATTTTATTACAGCTCCAGATGCTCAGTCATGAGTGCGTTACAGTGCAGGTGATTATATACATCACAACAAAGTTGAAGTCTTTCACTTAATGTCTTGCATCTTTTGTTTGCAAAGGGTGTGTGAGGGTGTGTGTGTGTGTGTGTGTGTGTATGTGTGTGTTCCTAAAGCAGAGAACTACAGAGAGAGGTTTTGTTTCTGGTGTGTGCCGAGGGCCCCTGAGTGTTTACGTCATTACAGAAAGACCTCCGAGTTTCAGCCCACTGTGGCATAAGCATAAACACACACACACACATGCAAAGAATTGTCCCTCCACAGACTGCTGACTCAGCCTGGCTTAATTATTTGTCGTTTAAATAACTCGACGTGTCCTCACTTTATCACTAACCATCCTTTTTTTTTTGTGTGTGTACAAGACTATTCTTGTTCACCTTCTTTCCTTTCTATATTTAGTGTTATATACAAGAAGCAAGACAATTTCCATTCTTGTAGTCAGTTCACTTTGAATGCTCTGGTTTTTACTTGTTTAGGTCAAATTATGTTTAACATAATTTGATGTTGTTTGTGTCATGTCTAAATGCTGCTTGTGGTGATTAAAGTGCTGCTGTCTTGCCAAGGCTCGCATGAAATGAGATTTTTTTTTTGTCTCGACATGATTAAATGGTTAAATAAAGTTAAATACATTTTTTTAAAAATCCAGCCATGAAATAATGCTAAAGCATATAAACACGAGTTCACTTAAAGTTTTCTACTCATCAGTACCACTTTTCACTCTGCTATTTTATTTCATGCACTAAGTCCACAACGTATAAAGTCATAAATGCTTGATTCGTACGAACACCTACAGATTAGGGGCGGGTCTAGCACTCGTGTCTCTGCTCACTGCAAGAAAAGACGTTTTTTTTTTGCAAGTGAAAATATCTTAATATGACTCAAATTCATTAAAGCTGTTCCTGAACATTTTTTACTCATTTCAGGCTCGTTCTACTGGCAGAACATTTTGCATTTTTTAAAGCTTGAAATGTTTCAAACTGACTAGAAATAGATTTATTAGTCTGACATTTGTTTTATTGTATTTTTAATAGCTACATTACACTACCCTAAGATGTCATATGTTTGCAGGGTATAACAGACCTCATATAAAATCCAAACATGTCTCCTTTTTCATTCAATTTCATACAATGCTGTCACGCCCACATTCTGTCCAAGTGCCTGAAACCTCCCTGCGCATCTTTTTTGCCTTTTACATTTCTGTTTGAGATCAGATGTCATACTCTCCTGCCTTTTGAGCTGATTTCGCTTCCTAATCTGGAACGTCATATTGATCTAGGAGGTGAATTTGAACTTTGTGGAATTCTTAGTTTGTGTACAGGAATACACCGTGGAGGCACAAACAGTTGCATGTTACAGGTAACTTTAGCCCTATGACAGATGTTTAGTGAATGTTACAGCGTGTTTGAGGTACAGGCACACTCACCCTCGCTCGGCTCTCCCTCGCCGATCTCGTTGTCGTAATACGAATCGGAGAAGTTCACCTCGATGGCATCGTCGTAACCTTGAGGCATCACCACGCTCGCCAAAACCACCATACACACCACCTGGCCAATCCTCAACGCTGACATGCTGCCCGGCTGTAAGAGTATGAGCGCGTGTGTGTGTGTATGTGTGTGTGTCTAAGCTACAGTGTACGTCTGGGCTGAGTGAGGTTTAAGTTCGAGGTATGCTCTGACTCAGACTCTCTCTCTCTCTGTGTGTTTGAAGTGCTGAGCAATCTTTTGGCAGCGCTCCGGTGTGTATGTGTGTGTGAGCTGAAGCTGAATGAAGTGAGCTGGAGAGAGCTGCTCCACGCTCTATATAAACATGCGCGCGCACACACACACGCACACACACAGAGGAGTCAGCCTACTTCGTTGGAGGTAGCATATGTGGTAATTACAGATTTGCCGTTCCTGCAGTTACGAGAAAGTAGGAAAAGAGCGTGTGACAAGGAAAAGTAAGCATGAAAGACACACAACCAAAAAATACTAATTTGACAATGAGACTATTGTTTTTATTGTAGAAATTTAGGATGAGAATTACTTCAACGTGGGTTTTCCCACTTTACTCTTTCACTCGTTCATCCATTCGTTTTTATCTTTCTTACTCACTCATCCTCCCTTCCTTTCTCCAAATCTCAGCTCCATTTCTGTCCCGCTTTTTTATCTCATTGACATTGCAGCCTTAAAATGATGCTTCTGTTATAATTTGTGAAAATCTAAGAAAACATGCATTTAACGATATCTCATTCGTACAACGCGGCTCATTTCTTAATCTCTTCGTAAAGTCGTGTGTGAGTGTTTTTATTGACAAACCAAACTAAAAAGCTTTGCTGGGTTTCATTGCGCTCATGTCAATAAAAGCCAGTTACAAATCAGTTGTAAATTAGCATCCATGATCATGACAAGCCCACGTAGCCACACCCACAAGACTCCATAAAAGGCAACGCTTACAGTTGAAAGTAAAAGGCAATTAATAGGAAACAACTGAATTTCAAACTTTTCATTGAATTGGTGAACTGAAATGAATATGTGATTGGTCGCAGTGGTCTGCTTACATTACTGTTCTTTGCTTTGTTTTTTCCTTGTAAATTTTAATACATCTTGTCTACAAAATGAATATGTTACATGCGAAACATTTTACGATAGGTTGTCCGAGGTCACGTCTTCGCGACGTCCTTTCATTCTTCCGTAAATGAAGCGAGGGAGATGATCACACTAACCATCCTGAGCTTTTTGAAACGATTCTTCTCATACATTATTTATTTTCCCGTAACAATTAAAACCGTTAGCATAAACACTAAATTTGCGACTGGATAACAGCAAGTAACCGGATGTTGCGCCCATAGCTCGTGCAAGGAATCATGGGAAGCAGGAAAAGGGGTGGATATGGTTTGAAGCCGACGCCAATCAACGTTCGTGCAAATTTTCAAAAAGGAGTGAAATCTAGGATATGAATGTTTTTCGCAACCAACAGGATTTTCATGGACACCACATTTCTTGTGTTAATGCTCATGCGGACCATTTATAAACAAATGTATTTGTACACAGCACAATACAGTAAGTGAAGCCAAGCGATGGCCTTTTTTAGAGCAGAATTATCAAATAGACAAAATTGTGCTTAATCGCCATTCTGAGGACATTCTAATGATTAGTTAAGATCATTTTGTTTAAATGACGTCTGTAATTTGTGTAACAGGTTTGTTCTTTCACAGTGACCTCATCAGTCAATAGTGCAAAATCCATGAAAATAAAGGAAGGAAGGAAGGAAGGAGAGAGCATGCGTTTCTTCTTCCCATGATCTTCAAGAAAACTCTGATGATGCGGAAAAATTCCCTACCATGTAATGTACGACTCGTGGAAGCATTTCAAGCATGAGACCTTAAATGGGTTCAGACGTCGTACAAAAAAAATCGTATATATAAAGTCATTTAATGAGTATTTTTCAAGGTAAAGTTGTATTGGAACAGGCCATTTTTAAGGACTGTAGATTTCGTCGGTTTTATTATCTGAATCATGCCCAGAGGTTAGATTACAGATTTATAAATGTAATATCAGTGACACACAAAAAGCACCACAATCATGGAGTCACGCCTCTATCCTTACATTCCCCTCTCTAATGCCGCCTTTGTTTGATTTGTACATGCTCCCTGTGAGTGTGTGTGTGTGTGTGTGTGTGTGTGTGTGTGGGTGGGTTTGTACAGCTCGAGGCACTCTGTTGAGCTCCCCTGAGATGATCATGGGTCAGAGCTCGTCTTTCACTCTAACAAGGAGTGATGGAGCTGGGGAGCGATTATTCAGCAGACCTTGGCCTCATCTATGCAACCTTGCTGAGCACAAACTGTTAGGGTGAGAAAATAAACACATATTTGCATGCACACACAGAATCACACACACACACACACACACACACACACACACACACACTGCCATAGTCAAAGATCCTGTGTCTGCAGATGGAGCATGTGTCCTACAGAACTGCACCAAAACACCCAAATTATAAACTCAATGGAAGATAAAGAGTGAGATTACACATCAAAATTTGAAAATTTCAGTCAGTTCAGACAGAAAAGCAGTACATTGTGTTGTAAATGCACGTGTGAAAATACAAAGTGTGTGTGGTAACTACAAAGCATGTTCAGTTGATCCACTCTCGCTCACAAAAGTGACTCAGGAAGAAGTGAGAGCTTTGCTGTTTTGGCCGAAATAATTAAAACATGGCTTTCTTACTTAGAATAATGCCTTTGCAGCACCGTCTTTTTACAAGATGACGGTTAGTCTGGTCCGGATACAATAAATTTCTCTCTATGGATTTTAATAGGTGACCCATCTACGACAACTGAGTTTTATTTATTTATTCCAACATGCAGTAATTGTGCTATTTTCAGGATAGGAGGAAGAAAATGCTGGAACCCTTTCAAATTCTAGTGCATGTTGTCAGTGTTTACCACAGCATGACTGTGATCTTCCAAAAATTCTCAAAACACTGCCACGGGTCAAGTGGTATTTTCCTCTCATTACAGCTACAATGTGACACTTATTCATGTCATGCAGAAGGGCGAAATCCAGGGCTGGAGTTTTCAAATAAAGGATCAGTGTTCCGAACACTTACGACGCATGCGTGATCATGTTCCATTGTCTGGGTATTAATTCAAGTCACATCATCGTTGTCAGACATTTTACTGGCGTCTTTCGTCATGGAAACTCCCCATCATCGTAGACGACAGTGTAGATTTCAAAAGCAGTCTCGTCTCCGGGATTTGATCACATGTGGAACTTACACCCTAAGAACAGAAGAAGACGTCCCTGACACACAGCCGAGCCTCCGCTCGCGTCTTTACAGAGTTTGACATATGGGACGCTTCACCGAGCGTGACTAAGAGAAACATGACCACGGTGTTTAAACTTGTGCTGCACTGTGATCACCATCCATCAGGATTCAATCTGATGTTGATCACCGAGCTAACCAGTCAGTCAGGAGAACTCCGATAGCCCAAAGTCTAAAGAGTCCAAAGAGTCAAAACTGTGTATCTGCAATTACTCATTAATGTATATCAAGCCATCACTAAAGATGGTGGATGAAAAGTGACATACAATATGGATTTGCAGATTCATTACAGATTTGGCAGTTTGATTATGAAAAGAAATGGTGCACATCTCTTAGTCCATTGGTTGAGTCCAAAGCAGGGAGGAATTAATGGCAAAATCGATTGATTTGGTTTCAGACTGCATGTAATTAAACAAACCAAAAACTATGTAGGGCTTAAAAACATCCTCGTAACATTCTTTTACTCAGTCTGATGATAGTCTAAGTACGGTGAGCATAGAGCTAGTGCTAGTGAACACCTGGTTTAAAACATTGTGCATCACATCTTAGCTTTTACTTTTATTTTCTCTTTTTTCCCCAAATCTCCAGATTCTGCAGTGCTACAGCTCTGCCCTTTACCTCGATTTTAGCCAGTTTAGCGGCTCACGTCTATAAAAAACAAAATTACTGCAACCCAAAACAAATTCATTTCCTGCAATCCAGGAATCGATCTGGAGTCAAATCTCGTTCTCAGTGTAATTGAACCGTGCTGTAATCGTACCCCTTTGGTACGATTCTCACCAAGCGAGAGAACACACCAGGTTTAAACACTGTGTAGGTGAAAAAACCAGACTCATAATTTTTTTTTTTTATCTTGTTTCATAGGGAACAATCTTGATCTCTTTCAAACATCGAGTTTCATTCATATAGACCCGAGTATTCGGTCCATGGATAGATGAGTGTTTGGCATGCCATCAGCAAACCCCGCCAAAGCCACATACCAGACCACAGGAATCTCAGTTTAATAATAAATTGCTAGGCCCTGTTATGCCAATTCCTGATTCATTGTACCACCGTGCTCATGTGTAGTCGCACAGGCTACGAGTGTGTACTCCACTCTGTGTTCCTCAGGCATGATGTTATCTATATGATACACACATTTCCACTGTGAAGGTTGGCAAAACCACCTGCAAGACATGCAGAGGCGTTCTTGAATGTGGAAACTCCTGGAAAGCACTGACTCAGTGCGGCGTGAAAAGACTGGCCTTGTTGTTCCTGATGAGTTATTCACAACAGCTGCTGGAATGAAATGTGCTGTTGAAATGAAATGCCACTCTCACCTACACCATGAGTGGAGGTCAAGCACAATAAGGGTCTCTCTTCCAGCGTCCAGTAGCCATGTAGAGCTGACCTACAGATTCATGAGAGATGAGGAATGCTTCTTTTTAACTGTCCTGGTTGCTAATTGGCCATTTCTGTTGTGTTTACAATTGACTAATTCACTCTGTATTTGAGACTGTTAGGGGTTGTTGCTTTATGTTGCGTCAGCTACACAGCGTTCGGTGCGTACGTAAGGAATAAACCGCTGAACGGTGTGCTGTTACAGGAGCATAATCAGCGACGGGGTGGTGCAATGAAGCAGAGTTACTGTTACCACCTCGACACTGATTATTATCCAATAACAGTCCGCCCAAAGTGTTTTATTCTTCTAACAGCACAGCAACTTGCCAAAGATTGCCATTTTTTAGTTCACAACAACACATCATACATTTTATATAGTTCTATATAGTTAGATTTAATCTTATGGAACATCCACGCTGCTATATGTAGTCATTCCGTCACTTGCTTTACTTTCTTCTCTCCTGAAGTTAATAAGACCGAAGCCTGCCCTCTGACTGATTTACCTCTGACCTTTACAAAGCACTGAAATTAGAGACTCCTTCCATAAACATCTCCTCACAAAAGAACTTCACCATGTCAACGATCATGCACATTTTATCTGCGGCGTTCCATAAACACAAGTCTCTATGCAGGTAGTTAGTATAGAAATGATGAGATTTTAAAATGAAGATAGACTTGTGATTTGCAGCTGCACTATTGTCAGCTCTGCTGTTATAGAAAATGAAGCAACACCATCTGACCAATCAGAATCCGGCATTCAACAGCACTGTAGTGTAACATTACCGAGAATACCCGAGCACAGGTATAATCATTCTGTAACAGTACAGGCTGGACACAGTAATGCCACAGCTCGGCGAGACTTATGATCCTACTGCTTTTTGCAATCATAGCCACATCTGGATTTCTTACAAATCCCTTAAATAGCCATTAAAACAGATATCGTTCAGGATCTAATGCAGTCCATAAGCTAAAATAACGATACCAGGACCAAACACCCAGACGGTTCCCCGACTCCGGCTCCAAACCCGCAGCGATCCCTGGCAACCTGATTTTACACAGCTTTGACGGAGACACTTCATCCATCTAGCGTCCCCACTGACACGGACGACCCAGATGTTGTGCACAAGAGTCCACATAAGCGCATACATAAACAGTACATACGCACTCCGCTTGGGAGTTGGCAGGTTGCAGGAAAGCATGGCGTATTTACGAGCGTGTCCAATTTTCGGCAGGCCGCAGTGGGAGAAGAGCCGAGGTCTGAGAGCGTTTTCACTCAGCTGAGCTTCTCGCTGGCTTCCATGCCTGCAGTGCTGCCTACCTTCTCCCGTAAACACTCCAATATACGTCTTTACCTCAGAAAACCATTAATCATTAAAACTAGCATTTTTCTCCTAGCCACAGACTTTCCACACAGATCATGTTTCAGCGTAGAACGTTCTCAGACAATGTGGACGATGATTAGTGCGAAATTAATATCGTGAAATACAATACGATAATGTGGGGCTTTTTTAATACATAAATTTCATCTTTTCTTGGCTTTGCCCAAAAAGCAGTCTGAAAGAGTGAACACTGTGCTTCTCCACCAGCATCTACATACTGCCGAATGCTCAGTAACAGCAGCAGACAGTTCCAGCTGCAACGCAAATCATCCGTTTACTATATTAATGCGCTTGTCATCACTTTCCCCTCTTGTCTAGTTTTGTTTTGAGCTCACACCATGTGCTTTTGTTTCTGTTACGACCACCTTTCGTTTTGCTTCTGGTCCTGGCTTGCCACGCTTTTTTGTCCCATGTTTTTCAAATGTCATGCTTCCTGGTTCTGTTACTCGTGTGTTGATTCTGGATTATTACACACTTATGTCCCACCTCCCACTTCCGCACATTACAGATTCATTCTAACACAGCATCATTTCTATAGCAACAACTTTGCAGTTTCTCAGGAATATGACGAGCAGCATATTTTTTTAATGTCATATTAACTTCAAGAGACATTACAAAGTGAAGCTGGTGAGGGAACGACTTACATCACATAACATAAGCGAGAACAGGGACTAACTTACCTCACACAACATTAAATGTAACTCTAAACGGATAAAATATACGATGTGCCGTTTTGTTTTTTTTAATAAATTTTAGAAATGTGATCTTTGGCAAACGACAGAGCTATAAGAGGAATAAAACACTTCAGGATGTGCTGTTGTGCCGTGGAGTGGTAAATTAACTCCGCACCACCGCTCTGTTCTTGATTATTTTACTATAATTGCATGACATGGAGTGTTTTATTTCATATTTAATTACATTTTGGCCCACTGGGTTGAGGCTTGCTTTCGAGTAATGTTTTCAAGCCACGAGTTTGACAGTTTGTTCAAAACATTTTCCTGCAACATGTTTTCAGTGCTGGCACTGTATAAGCAAAACATTTTAGCATTGTTCATTCCAGGCGTGTAGAATTTGCTAATACTGCTTGTCAGAGATTTTACAACCCAACACAGACTGGTTTTGAGGCTTTTAAGGGTGCTGATGGACTGATCAGGTCTCATATGGATTGCCAGCATATGGACATAGTGGGAGGCGGTGGTCCATACTTTTCCTCTTTTGAACAACAGGCATTATGCAAGAGACTGGGCTCTTCCCAGAATACGAAATTGTTCAATAACCTGTCAGAAGTGTATTTTGGAAAATAAGTTCCAGCTTTGGGCACAACGGATAGCTTTGCTGCCTCACAGCTTCTTGATTTGGTCCTGAGCTCAGGTTACTCTCTGTGTGGAGTTTTTTATGATCTCATCTGCGTTTCCTCCAACCCCCCCCCCCCCTAAAACATGACAGTAGACAGATTTGCAACTCTAATTTCCCTCCCCAAGGTGTGAACGTGTATGTTTGTTCCCTGCAATGGACTATTGTTCCATCCAGGGTGTATTCCTGCCTCACACCTAGTATTCCAGGATAGGCTCTGGATCCACCACAAACCTGACCAGGATGAAGCTCATACCGAAGAGGAATGATGATGTTTCAGGTTTGGGAGGCACAGTAGGTAGTGTTGCAATCTCACAGCTCCACGGTCCTCAATTTGATCCTGAGCTGGACTTGAATACGTTCTTGCTGTTGGTTTCCTCCAGGTTCTCCCAAAGAGCATGCCAGAAGGATAAAATGAATTGCTCCTAGGTGTGAATGCTACACTCAATCGACCGGTCAGTGCTCCTGAGCTCGGGTTACTGTTTGTACTGTTTTCTATGTTCTCCTTGGGTTCATGTGGGTTCTTCCTAGTTCTCCGGTTTCTTGCCACCCCCCAGGTGACTCTAAAATTCCCCAAGTGTGAACAAGTGTGCAAATGTGTGTGCATAGTGCCCTGTGATGACCTGGCATCCCATCCAGGGTGTATCGAGGTCTGATTCATGGTGGATCTGAAGCGTATTCCAGCAACACTGGCTTCCAGATCCAATGCATTGATCACTGAAGCACTAAGCACTGATTGAAAATGAACGAATGAATGAAAAGTTTCATCTTTTCCAGTAAACTGATTAGCAAACATGTTTCAGTTTATACACCAAGAACCCACCAAATGCTCAAGTCTCTGGTCCATATTTATCCAATATCCTGGAGTGCTGCTTCCATTTGGTCATGTTCTTAAAGAACCAGAAGACCAAGACTGCACCTTTATCAAGTGTGACAGATATGATTCATAGCATTTTAAACCTTAAATTGAAAACATGTTCATGTACATGAGGTAGCTAATTCATCCCTCTCTTCCTCATTTGGCTAGATTACACCCTCTGGAGTCTGCAGCTGTAACGACCGTCCTGTTCCCACACATGTTTGTTATTCTTGCCAGCTCCAGTGGAAACTTATTGTGTTCGGACCACAAACAGAGCTCTTTTTTATGCCCGGAGTCACCTATAGGAAGCTGAGGATCGTTCCCAGATGAGAAGGAGCTGTTGATAGACGCGTTTGGCTGGAGTAGCTGAAGTGCTGTGGTTTGGGTTAAGGGTGAAACTTTCTCCTTTCTTTTTTTTTTCTCTGCTTTTGTCGTTCTATATTTATCTTTTGTTATTCTACTCTTTTCTATTGTGTGTTAGGTTTTAGCATAACCACACATGGCAAGATTTGATATTCTCAGCTTACAGCTGAATTCTGGATTCTGATTGGTCAGAAGGTGTTGATTAACTTTCTGTAACAGCAGCTCCGACAGTAGTGCGGCTGCAAATCACAGCTTTATACTAATGCACTTATTCTAATACGCTATTATTTCTATAGTAACAAGCAGAAGATGTTTATGTAACATTTAAGGAAGTAACATTTGTAACAGTCAGAAGTAACATTTTTTTGCATGTTTTCTGACACTTTCAGGACAGACTGTTTTATGCATTGTGGTTAAGGGATAACATGACAAGCTGCCTTTTTTGTCTTAGTAACTTCAGGAAGGAATGATGGATGTTTATAGCTGCTACAACATAAGTGATAACTTCTTTTCATGTTCCACAGCTTTAAATGTAACCCTAAATGGATAAAAAATTATGATGTATTGTTAAGTAGAAGTGGAATAGGCAATAAGAGACACGTTCTTGGAAAATAATCATATTTGTGGTGACAGTAACTTCGTTTCATCAGTGATTATTTTCCTAAAACAGCATGAGCCCTAGTGTTTTTTGCCGTACTTAATGAATAATTTGGATGAGAAAGTCCATTTATGCATTTATGTTATCTGCCCTTATTGGCAAGTGCATTTGTTAGTCACGTCAACATAAATTTCCTTGTCAGTTTGACATATAAATCTTTAGACATGTAGATTTCTGATAACATCTGCACTAGGGTAAAATGTGAGGTGAAACATTCTACAAAGAAGATGACAAAAGAAATAACAAAACTGTATTGATGGGTTGTTGTTTGCTGTATTTGACTGCTAGGTAACAGCATGTTGCTGCGGGTTCTCCCCTCCGTGTATCCTCTAGAACCAGATCCAATCCACCAGCATATCCAGGACCTGGTACTTATGATTCCTGAGCTGGACCTGACGAGCAGACAACACTTACTCCGACTGCTCCAGATGATCTCTGTTCGACATCCACAGGTCAGTGTGTGTGCTTGTGTGAGGAAGAACGAGGAAGCTCACCAGAGACCTTAAAGAAATATATGACAGGTTAAGATGAAATCACAGTAAGCTTTTCTTCCGTTTTTGTGTGAGTCACACAGGAAATGGGAACTAAGTGCAGGTACGAACTAATGCTGTGAGAGGAGAACCGAAGAAACGTCGTCCCACACACGCCTTAGGATTTACTTAGGGATGCCTTTACTAAATTAGAGCTAACTGTCACAGAATTGAGAAAATCTCCCTTTACATTACTAGAAAATGAATAATTGGCTTTGGCCTGCTAGCATGAGTGAAGGTTTAGGATGTGAGGGTGTGGAGGCATGTGCACAGCAGAGGAAAAGGCTGAAGGACAGACAGGGAAACGGAGAGGTGCTGAGTGCAAACGAGAGATATTTAGATTCACCTCACAGGAAAAAGGTGAAACAGACAGTCAGACGTCTCAGCCGTTGTGTGTGAGACACACCTGCCCATATCAGCGCTTTTAGTTGTAACGGATGGAGAAAGGGCTTGAAAATGTGTTCATCATCAGGAAAAGCCAGGAGTGCGGAGAGAGTTATGTGACGGGAAGGGGGAAAAATAACCCGTTTTTTCCTAAATGTGGAAATCGTGGTTGCTCTCCAGAGGCTTTTTCTAAAAGCAACAGCGGAGTTACGAATACAGCTGAAAGGAATGCAGGAAAACGTTGGGACCCAGCGCTGTCCGTGCTAGCGGGACCAGCAGAGGCACACCATGCTGAAAATGGCAGCGGTTGCGCAAACCTGAGGCTGTGCAATGAGCTGGGAGGATAAAAGAAGAGGAAATTTTAATGAGTCATGCTGTTGTTTTGAAGAAAGAAGCAGAGAGCAAACTTATTCAGAATCAGGGTGGACAAATGATCAGTCCGTTAAATAGCTCAGTGAGCGAGTAAATCTCAAGTCCGCTTACCCAGTCTGAGGACCTGAACGATGAGGCTAAATAGTGGTAGTTAGAATCATAATAACATATGGCAAAAGATGTCTCAGACCAAAGACATGCAGATTAGGTTAACTATCTACTCTAAATTGGCCATGGGTGTGAATGTCAGGGTGAATGGTCCGTCGTCTCTGTGTTAGCCCTGTGATAGATTAGCGGCCTGCCCAGGGTGTACCCCGGCTCCAGCTTCCCCGTGACCCTTAACGGATAATATAGATAATGAACGTTGACCCATGAATTGCTGGCAGGAGAATTATATAACAGCTTTGTGTCAAGTTTTACTTCGTCCAGTTTCCACATACATGTCTGTTCATGTAAAAACACGCTTTTACAAATTAGCATTTTAATGTGCGGTTGTGCCGTCTGTGTTTTATACACACACCAGCCACTTTATTAGCAACTCCTGTAAAACCCGCACATTCATGCGATTATCCAATCAGCCAATCACGTGGCAGCAGCGCGACTGTACAGTTTCCTTGCCCGCTGCGGAAACCGATGTGGTCTTTTGTTGTTGCAGCCCATCCAACTAAAGGTTGAACATCTTCTGTATCCTGAGATTCTTTTTTAGCTCACCACGGTTGTTTAGCTCACCATCAACTTCCTGTCAACTCCAACAAATCAATCAGATCATATTTCCTAATCGTTCTGATATTTCAAGTGAACATTATCTGAAGCTGCATGATTTTATGCCTTGTGATTGGCTGATTGGATAAGTGTGTGAATGAGAAGAGGTAATGAAGTGGTCAGTGAGTGTATATGCAGCACTTTGGTCAACCGTATATATCCTATATGTATCCTACAGGCTTTTTTTGTTCTTTTTGTAAAAAGGAAGCCATTGTATGAGCTCAGCTAACGAGCACGTTGCAATGCCTCGCTGAGCCTCAGCCAACGATTCTCACGTTGTGCTTTGTACTGAAACTTCATAAAACCACTGAGTCACGTTCCACACGTGAGCACAGACACAATTCCCAGTCTGTCTTCTCTGTGCTCTCACCTTTGTATCTCTCTGCTCTGTCACGTCCGCTCACTTGTGACCTCTCGTGACCCTCTGGCAGGGTTGGAGGACATTTTTAACGGCCGAACATATTTACGAACCCTGAACGTCCAGACAGGATAAGCAGAAGATTATTTATAACACTCTTAGACGTAAGCTTGGAGCAGATGGGTGAGGTTCAGCTGACTCAGGTTTTTGCTCATTCTCCGTGTCGTAACAGAAGTAGTTGTCGAAAATGACTGGATTTTCCACATTTCTTGTTTTAGTTCTTAAATCAGAAGAAGAGTAAACACTAAAGATTTTCCTGGAGACTTTTTCTGAAATTCATTCCGACACATTCTTTCTCTCTGTTTCTCTGAAAAGGCACTGCAGGGAATCGGGAACTCATTAGGGGGTGGGCAGCTCTGAAATGAGCCAATCACAGCACAGCATATACTGGACGGGACCAGATCATAACCTCAAGAGATGTAAAAAAAGAAAAGTTTTCTATTTTCACTAGACCCCTTCTGAATCCCGAGGCCACATGGTTAAACTCTGTTGGGTCTGGTTAGCAGACCAGCATTCGCAGCGTGTGCATTTTTTCCTGTCGACTTTCATTAGTTTATTTTATTTGGCTTTTTGCTGCCATTATCTCAGAAAAGCAGTGTGTATTACTGTGTTCTTTGTGCATAATTCACTTTTTAAGTCAGTTTTTTCCCCACTGCCCCAGGCATTAACCTCTCTCGTGCCATCTCTGATTGGTCACCTGAGTGACGCCTCCTTGAACGACGTCCTCCTCGCCGTGTTGGTGGGTATAGCCCAGGTCAGCCCCGCCTCACTCAGCCCGTTTCTCCCAGCGCTGAGGATTGTGGGTCAGCAGACACCAGGGCTGCTGGGACACGTAGCTAAGATCCACGGGGCGGTCGGTCTGACCGACGAGGTGAGCACTGGATAGTTATACACACAAATTTTTCGGAGAGGAACACTAGACTTCTCAATACAGTCATAGACGTTCTTTTGTTAGAGATGAAATGTCAGAGTTACATCATAAATACACATTTTTATTATTTGATATGCTTCACAGTGAGCACCAGAGACCAATTTGGCATTATGTAGCGTTGGCCATTTGTCCGGACACTGTGATGGATGGACACAGCTAAGAATACTCATAGGAATAATATCTATCAGACATTCTTGTTTTTGCCAGAGGAGTTTCCACCCATCACACAGACCACTTAATAACTTCATCTCGAGTTTGGATAGTGATGTGATGTGACGGTGACCTTTAGATCAGATTAGCATCGCTGCTGATACTGGCATCTGTCTGACAGCATGCACATTTATTCATACTTGGGGGAAAAAATGCTCTGCCAGGTGACGTTGTCATGCTAATAAACAACACTAAACGGCAGCAGTCTGGACTTGATCATCAAGAGGAACTACGGCATCTTTCTACAATATATAAATGACTTTTAAAACATCTTAAACATAAAGGTGAGAAAAACATATTCACGGACAGCGATAGCTGAGTGAAAATAACAGCTCTTTCCCAGTGTATAGTGAGCCGAAGAGAACCGCAGTAAAACTCACTCTTCTCCACTGCAGCTCTACTCCATTCAAGCTAGCTAAGTGTATTTCACGCACTTCATTTAAAATCAACTAGCTAACATTTTAAAGAACAAGTCGCATAGCCTACGTGCATGAACACACACTTTTTATAGGCGCCGTTTAAACTGTGGAGCTAAATAAAGTGTTACGAGACGTCCCTGATCGATTAGGACCTTTATTTTCGTATTAAAACATCGAAGCATAGTCAGGCTGGACACAATGGTATTGACGCATCCTCAGTTTCCATGACACCTTGTGCATGTGTTAGAGGACGGTTATCTGGATGGTTTGATTTTGCATATGAATATATCTTTCGTATCTTACAGTCTGTTCAAATCTTTTCTACGTTCAATAATAAATGAGCTGCTCGACGCGGACGACAGGAAAGCGCACCGAAATTGAAACCAGCTCCAACTCTGTAACTCGCACCTTCTCCTCCTGGAAAAACAGGTGTTCCGTACCTTGCGTTTGCATACTGGAACATGATTGGCTCTTGTGCTTTATGATGCAATAACATTTGCTCGATACTAACTGAGACTTGTTTCACCGCAGCAACACATTTTGCACTTTGCCCAATCTGTACATATAAGCTTTTAATAAAGGTTAGCGTGCATTTAAGTGTTATGCAGAGAGGGAACGTGTGTGTTAGCAGTGGTGCACGTCCAGTACGATGTTGCTTCATGTCTTTGTGTGCAGGCATGCTGCTCTGTTTGCTCCAGCAGATTTTGTTGTATTAACTGAATTGTTTCATTGTGTTTTGAAAGCAGGAGGGACGAAAATGAGGCGTTTCCCTCTTCTCTTCTTGGCCATTGGACTGAATATGTGCACGTGTGTTACTGTTACTGTTCACTGTTACTGAACAGTCTCTTGTTTTGCAAGCTCTCTCTTTAACCCCCTTCCTGTGTTCATCTGTACCCTATCTCTCGCACCCTGCTCTAGTCCTTTCTCTCCACATTCACCAGTGTTATACCCAAAGCCATAATCAGGAACATCCCTTATCCTCCATGCACGTTTACAAAAAACAAAGCGGGCATTTGTTTTCTACCTACGTGCACGGCTCAGATCCACGATTTCAGCAGAAATGTGGTCATTTCTTCAGTTCCTTTAGTTCCTACCTGCAATCAGTCCTCATTGCAAAAAAAAAGGAGGAGAATTTATAAGCATGGTTCCATCTTATCCTGTCATATACGACCTCTCATTAAATGTGTACGAAGAAAAATACAGCTAGGAAAGAAGTAGCGGAGATCATTGGTGAGTGCAAAGCTAGTACAGTTAACTTGCTTTGCTAATCTAAAAACCAACTTTGCGCCATGTCAAGCAGGTGGCATGTAGGTAAAACGGCCACACTGATCAGTGTGTTATTTAAGTGTGTTTCGCTAGCTAGATTTAGAAGCTGTATATAGGTACTAACATTTTTGATCAAAAAACAAACCAATAATAAATGCTCGATAGGCCACACCAACAAGTGGCATCAGTAGCGCTCACCACACGTCCATAAGAAACAATCTATAAACAATATGAGTGACTTGCCTCCTGCTAGTGTGAATGTATAAATTAATCTCCACTTTTTGACCACCATTGCCATCTTCTTCATCCCTTATTCAGTGTTTTTTTTTTTTTTTTTTGCAGTTGTCCATCTGTGGACTCGACAGATTGTCTTCTCTCTCTTTCCGTCTCTCTGTTCTGTTGACTCAGGCTGCAGGAAATGCTTAAGTCACTCGTCCATGAAATTAAACACCTCAAAAAAAGTTAGCAGGGCAAAAAGGAGATGAGAGCAGCCCACATTGCAAATACCCCTGCACATACACACATATACACAGTACACACACTCGCTCTCCTTTACTAGCACGTACAGTATGCAGTGTACAATGTGGAGGAATGGGAACACCTGTCAGATGTTACCGTGGCTGAATTCTGGCACACTTTTGTCACTTTATTTTTAAAAACTATGACTGGATTTTCAACAAAAGAGCATGCTAAACTCTCCTAAACTTTAGGAGAGTTTAATAATCACATTAAGATCATGGATGGAGTCTCCAGCGTCAGCCGTTTGGAACGGTCAAAGCTGTGACTTTACATTTTCCATATTTGTGGGGTTTTTCAGTCATGTGATAAGCTGTGTGTGGGGTTTTTTTGTATTACTATTTATTAACTTTAAGAGAGATTAAAACTAGAGAGACTGGTAAGGAAGAACTTGTTTAATAAAAATTCCACATTTAATGTAGCTATAAATGGATAAAAACTTGTTTAATAAATGGGAATTTCTTACGGTACAAGAGGAACAAAATACTTGGGGGTGTGCTGTTATAGGAAAATAATCAACTGTGACGTGATATCAGTAAGTCTGCTCTATGACATCACTCTGTCAATGATTATTTTCCTGTAACAGCATGTCCCCAGGTGTTTTCCTCCTTACGTATAAAAACGTCGCTCCTTCACTGAGTGGTGATTCAGTGCTGATTGCTAGTGACTAGCTAAATTGCTTCTTTTCCTCTGAGTAGAGTTCAACGCCGTGAATGTTCGTTTTCTGTTCAGTTGGCACGTGAGAGCGTTTTCTTACTCCATCTTAAAATGTACTGTAACAGGCCCTAAATAGTCCGTGTTCTTCGTAATGACGCGGCCAGCAGCATTCCCGTGTCTTCTCTGATGGGGATTTCTCACATCACTTACACAACTGGTGGTTTACTTCAGTGAGTCATCACTGGCAGCCTGCTCGGAATCACCAGCCATAAACGCTTTAGGTTCAGAAACTGGTGATACTGAAGGAACTGCAAGACTTTGTACAATAATTGCTACCTAAAAAATGTGAATGGGAAAAATAGATATATTTCCAGATGTTCCTCCTCAGATGTTCTCTGTCTGCCAGCTTTCAAACCGGAATGAGAGCTAGACATTTTCTTGCAGTGACGTTCGAAAGAAATGATGACTGACCACAGCTATGTGATGGAAAGTCTTCAGTTAAAGACAAACACCAGAAAATGTGATCCCAGAATCGGCATGGACGTTTTCTTTGTATTTTAAAAACTGCTGCTCTCCTGGGATTTTCACGTAGAGTTTATAGAGAATGGTGCGGAAAAGAAAAAACATCAAGTGGGCGTCAGTTCTGTGGGCGGAAACGCCACGTTGATGAGAGAGATCAGAGTAGGACGGACATGGTGGTTCAAGGTGACAGGAGATCTAATAATTACTCTTTTTTTCAGAAAAATCACCTCAACATGATAAACATCGAGGTGGATGGGCGATAATAGAAAAAGATCACATCGTCTTCTGCTTGCATCAACCAAGAACTGGAATCTGAGGCAACAGTGAGCGCTGAAACTGGATGTCGGCTGGTCTTTTTCCAGTCTTTAACTGTCACAGGAACCAGACATCATCATGAAGACCAAGTCGCTATCAAAAACAAGTCCAAGAATGAGCAGAGAAGAGAAAAAAAAATGGTGATTAACACTAACCTCCTGAGCCTGCTTCCCCACCAGGCGAACTAAAAACCTGAACGTGAAATCTGCATGATCCTGGAGCCTGGGTTACTGATGATGCATTCTTTTTCGAGATTAGCTTGAAGTACCTGTTACAAGCAAAAACACTAACGCAAGACGGTTCGTGATGCCTAGATTTAGCGTGGATGACACCAAGTATGCATTTAATCCACATCATTGTTACATTCAGTTTTTCTGCCATTTCTCATCGTGTTTTTATAAGCTATGAGCAAGAAATAATTATTATTCGATTATTTTTTATTATCTCTGGCACTGAGCGACAGTGGGATTGTCAGGAATATTTTACAGTCGTTCCGATCTGCAGCGATGCAGATGGTTGAGTTTAATTAATGGTTGGATTATGACCATGTGGCGTGAATGTGATGTACCACGAAACATTCATCAAGTCACGTTACAGCCCCGCAGCCGTGAGACCGGATCGGCCAAACTTATTTCAGCTGCATCACATTCGACTGCTGTAGACTGATGAATTGGCCGTTCAGGCAAATATACCGTACACCAGTTCAACCTGAGAATGTGCTACAGTGTGTATCATCAGTAAATTCTGCTCTTTTTTTTTCTTTAGTTGTTCAGGTTTTTCAGGCAAGACCTTTGAATTTTGTTCATGTCAGTTTTCCGATTCTTTTGGATAAATTGGATCTGTATTGTGTTTGCAGTAAACTGAAGTAATCAAAATCTCAGAAATTGTTAATTGGACTGTTTTTGTTCACAACGTTAAGTGTAACACTGACGAAAGCTTTAGGCTCCGCCCACTTTATAAACACATCATGTCACGTATCCCTGATAAGCTCGTTTCCTGACATACTGTGAATATCAAGTTATATGTCATTATGATATATGTCATAAATTAAGTCACATGATTAAAAGCCAAGACCTCTTCAGGTTCCAGTGTGGGTGAGTACTGTGCCCATGATAGCCCCAGATTCATGTTCTTGGCTGACAGGAGTGGAACCTGATGTTGTCTCCTGCTGTTGTAGTTCATCCACATCAGGATTTGATGTTGTGCATTCTGAGATGCTTTTCTGCTCAACACGGTTGTAAAGAGTGATTATTTGAGCTACTATAGACTTCCTGTCAGCTCAGACCAGTCTGGTCATTCTCCTCTGATCTCCCTCATCAACAAGGAGACAAAGACACAGTTTTTCGTGCCAAAATTCCAGGAGATCAGCAGTTTCTGAAATGCCCAAAGAAGCCCATCTGACTGTGCCATGGTTGGAGTCACAGAGATCACACTTTTTCCCCATTCTGATGTTTGATGTGAACATGAACTGAAGCTCTTGACCTGTGCCTGTATGATGTTATGCATTGCATTGCTGCCACATGATTGGCTGATTGGATAACTGCATGGATGTACAGGTGTTCCTAATAAAGTGGACGGTGAGTGTACATGTCAAAATCATTTTGCTTTGTTCAGAACCAAACACTACAGTTTCTAGATGACTTGCATTTATAGAGAGACATTTGGGAATTTCACATCTTCATTCCTATTCCATTCGGGAATCTTCTTCTAATTACGGAGGAATTTTCCAAAGTGTGGATAATTGGATTTAGGACAGAAATTGCGTTATTATTTTTATTATTATTATTTGTTTTATAACAGGGCAGAGTATTTTCTTGATTCGAGGATAAATCAATGACATTCCAACAAATTGAAAATACGATGAAAAGTGTATTCACAGTGACACGTTTAATTAAATGAAGCATCAATTGAGCAACACATTGTTTAAAGTTCCTATGCAGGTGGCAAACATATCGATGGTTCTAGTGCGAAGATGAGTAGAGCGATATTAAAGCTTAAAAAAATAAAAGTAAATTTAAAAAAATGTCATGTAATTCCCAGTCTAGCATGTGATATGAGAGAGAGAGCGAGAACTGGGAGCTCAGTGTAACGTCAAGACTTCTAGTGATTTCAAAAATCTTTATTAAATTGTGGTTTGTGATTTTGTGTCACTTAGATGTTGGAACGTGATTAGCGTCTCCAGAGATCGATACTTAGAAACAGGTTCGAACCAGAAAAGAAATAACACAACTAACATTCCTAGTGGAGCGTGCAAGCGATGACCTCACTGAACATTTCGGCAGTATTAGGAATCCTGCAGGACTAATACAGGAACACAAAAACAGAGCTGTGTGACGCTGCTGTGTGTCGGACAGAGAGAAGGCATTTGGACCCCACATGCACAGCAGGGAACTGCACTCTGAGGGAACATTCATCACATGCTCCGAGGACGGGTTCTCCAAATAATCAAATAAAGGCGTCCAGAATGTGTCAACAGAGGCACGGAGTGGACCTTTGGGAGGAACGGTACCCATTTTCCAGGAGCTGTTTGTCAATCTGCCATCAGTAAATGTTCCCCATTGTTTACTCTTATAATGTTGGTTTGGCTGAACGTGTTTAAAAGCGAATGTCTCTAAACAACGATGTTATGAGAATAACCCAAAAAAAAGACATACGTGTTTATGACTCAAAATATCCACATTTAGTTCGCCATGCGGCTTAAAACTACGTGCCATCAGGATGCGACGGAAACCTCATATCTCCACAAATGGAACTTTGCTCACTGTTTATGTTTGTGTTTGTGCTGTAACTATTTTTTTGTTAGTAGTAACGGCAACAACACCGCATATTTTTTGCCGTGTCATACTTGACCACTAAACAGCATTTTAAACATGGAGGCCTGAGCAGAGATTAGTGTTGGAGTGTTTGGCAAGGGCGTTGTTTTGGTTTCAGAAGAGGTGGGGTGTGAGTTCAGCTAGGGGGCCAAGCACTACACTTCTTACACACACACACACACAAAAAAAAAACAACAACTGGACGCTGCTGTATACATTTGTAATTATGTTCTTTATGGAAATAGCATGGTCAGTATTAAAGCCACACAGTGCTAATCATGTGAACATGAACTGATATATCTGTATACATTTATTATGCTACATGTTGAGGGGAGCACAGTGGGTAGCCTAGCTGTGTAACAGCTCCAGGGTTCCTGCTGCCTGGTTCTGAGCTCGGGTTACAGTCTGTGTGGGGTTCCTGCATGGTAGCAGTTGTGGCTCAGTGTTTAGTGCTCTGAACTGAAAAGTTATGAGTTTGAACTCCATCTCACTCTTGAGCAAGACCCTTAACCCAGCCAAATGAGTAAAATTTACGCGTAAAGGTTCTCTGGTTTCCAGTAGGATGGTAATGCTAAGTTTGTGAATGATACCCTGTAATGGACTGCCATGCCCGTTCAGGATGTTCTCAGAGACAGGCTCCAGATCCACCATGACCCAGACTCATGTGCTTACTGAAGATGGATGAATGAAGGTTAAATGTTGAATTGTAGGACATCTTGCACATACCATACATCCTTCCTATCCCGAATACCTTTTCAACCAAAGTCCTGTAGTTAACACAATTGGTAGCCATCTTTATCCAAAACAATTTACAATTAAGAGAGAATACAGTGCAAATAATTAAGGTTTAAGGGCCTTGATCATTGGCTGTCTGGCAGTCCTCAGATTTCGACCTTATTACATTTCACATCCTTGAGCTATCTTTCCAGTGGTGAAAGTTTAAAGTTGAACCGTTGTTGGCCATCTGGAAAAAAGATGCTTGCCCAATCCATGGCTCAAATCAAACATAAGATGCTTCATCTCACACTGATTTCATAGACATCTGTACTAAAACACGGACACCAGGTTTCCTCCCTGCACTTTTCCCTCAGTCAGCATGAGATTCCTTTAAATGGCTCCACACAGACTGAGGCCATCTCATGCTCCTGCATGTACATCTTGCAACCCCCTCAGCAGTCTCGTTCTCGACAGTACCCATGGCTCCCACGTGGAGTATCAATAGTGTGAATGACTCACGCTGACTCTTCCACACCAGTGTTCATTCTGCGTTAGCCTCACTAATGGCTCTGAGGGGTAGCTTTCTCTCTGAGCTGGAAGTACGCAGACAAGCTGCCCAAACATTATGACACCTTCTCTCCAAACTGCCATTAAAAACGCCACATTGAAACGCAGGTGGAGCCATTAGGAAGACCTGCTTGATCTCCAGCCAAGCTTGATGGGAGATTACTTACCGTGAGGTCTTAATAGGCAGTGAGCACCTTCTCGCTACAGTAGGACTGCGTTGGTAATTATTTATTGTGCCACAGTGCTGGTGAACGCTGGATTCTAAGTCATTTTGAATAACAGCACGTCTCGGATGGTAGTTCCAGCTGCAAAGTTTATATGAATGTGCTTGTTCTAATTAGTTGTGGTTTCTATAGTAACAGTTTACATAGGGATTTGTGTAGTGGGCGTGCAACATTTAAGAAAAACAGTTGGTAGCATTACTGTAGCATTCTGTAGCGCAAGCACTCAATTGAATTGCAGTTGGGAGAGAGAGTAGTGATGAGACATCAATGATATTTAGCTTGCTGCCTGGTACACGCCAGTCGCTTAGGGTGTTGCCACATGCAACGGTTAGTCAATTTGAATAGAACCCTGGGATATTTTCAACATCATTGTGGGTGTTCAGGGAGGTGAGAACACACACACACACACACACTTGTTTGGTCTGGGAGTATATGAGCAAGGTGGTTTTATATCTGCTTGAATTCAACTCTAGTGAGAAAGTGAATCAACTCGGCTGCAGGAAGTGACTCAAATGTGTCGTGCTTTTGGTTGCAGTGGTTGTAGACTAAACTGAGCCAAAGGACGGAGCTGTATTGCTGCAGAAATGCCATGTGTGTGGAGATTCAGACTGATGAACAAAAAGATGATGCACAAAATCTGTTAAGGTTAGATAATCATTTGTATTCACCTCCAGGTTGTGAACATTTGGCTCTGATTCAGTCTCGGCAAGCAGATTGACAGGTGCAAAACATCCTTAAGCGTCCTAAAACAAGACGGATATGTTAGTGGCTGATCTGTTGCACTGTATTTACTCTGATAATTATTGACAAACGGAAGTAACAGAGCAACTCCTGAAAAGTTGCAGTTGGCATTCAGATCTAATGATTTTTATGAAATGATTTGGCAAGATCAAGATCCTTCTGTCAGGCTCAGTGGGGGGGTAAGTGGAGATATAAATTCAGCTTTATTGAATCAGGAGGCCTCCAGAGACGCGCTGGTGTCCCATTTAAACGCTCCCAGATGTTCCCCAGATTCTTGGCATGCTCCAACACATTTACAGAGTCACCTTAAACCATGATTAAACTCTGACCTCTGCTTATTCCAGTATCAGAGACTTCTCTCTTTTATTCGCCTTTCCTTTTTGATCCATATCTGTTATTAATGATATGGCGATGAAGCTGCCAAGGCTGATTCCAGTTTTTATAAAAAGGAAATGATTTCTTATTAAAGTTCTCAGAAATCCTCACAGACAAACGATGATTGGATTTCCAGTTGCTTTGGCTAAGTGTCAAAAACTCTGTGTCAGAGTCACAGAGGCGCTTCACTGGACACGGCAGACTGGTGACTGTACTGCATTACAGGGAAATACAGTAAATCTGAAGCAGCTTGCCTTGATTAAACAAAAAAACACTGCCGGTGCAGATTTCCTCGAAAATTCCTAGAAAACGATTATTAACTATCATAGCAAGTTAGCAATCAGATTCCCAGGAGCCGCAATGTTTATCCTGATCTCACTACCACACTTCTTACAGTTTATGGTACGTAAGGACTGCAAACATTTGTCCATTTTATTGTTTTAAGAACTCTTACAGCATTACAACAGCAATTTGAAATGTTTCTTTTCATTATGAAGAAAACATTATAGTTTATCTTTCTTCTTTCTCTAGACATTAACAAGACAAAAAGGGATTTTATGTTACAATAAAACCCTGCAAATCGTAAACTGCGCCGTGCTGTCAGAAAGATGTCAGAAAACACTGGAGACCCCAAAAATAAACCTGTCCTCAATGAAATCTCCATCATATAAATGATTTCACACGTCTTCAATTTGTTTATGTGGAGTTCCTGTATATGAGCTGTTACTATGGAAACGGTAGTGTATTAGAACAAGCACATTCATACAACGCTGTGTGTGCTGCAGCTGCACTGCTGTTATAGAAAACTAATCAACACCTTCTGACCAATTTGTGTTGTGGCAGAATCTTTCTTTATTTGACTACAAAAGCCAAAGGTGGTATGAATGGATACCATTTTTCCTAAACCCTAGCATGTGTGTGTGTGTGTGTGTGTGTGTGTTGTTAGGATCAGGCACGGGAGGCTCTGCAGTACCTGGTGTCTCTGTTGGCGTGTATGGAGCACAGCGTCCATCACTCAGTGCTGCTGGAGATTCACAGCCTGACTGAACGCTACACCTCCATCATAGGCGGAGGAGCCAAAGACATCTACCGCATGAGCAACAGCTTCAGCGCCATCGCCCGGCTGCTGGGACGCAGGCTACAGGCTGCCACTTTAACGCCATGCAGGTATGCACACAACACACACACACACACACACACACACACACACACAATTTGGCTTACTATACTACTGAGGACCTTCCTCCGACATAATTATTTAAGCAGATAAGTAACGTTAGACTGCACCGAAATCTAACCTTATTTGTTTTCTTATAAAAGTTACTTTTGCTAAAAGGACCGGCCAAAAGTCCCCATAAAGTCTAAACTGTAAGATAGTCTTATCCTTGTAGGGACACCTGGCGACACACACCTGCGACTAAACCGAACCCCAATCTTCTGAACCTCAATAAGCAAGAGGAAATTAAATTCTTTTTAAAAATATTAGTAATAGTAGTAGTAGCAGTGCTTTTGTATATTTGTGAGGATATTTAACACAAACCTATGATTGTGAGGACTCCTCACGGAGGGCTAAAACACACACACACACACACACACACACACACACACACACACACACTGTTCTCCAGGCTCTTTCTCTCTCTCTTATTCTCGTTTTCTCAGTGTAAAGTCTGTTTGCTTTCACTAAGGGCTCAGAATCTACAGGAAATAATTATGCAGTTGTAGAAATGACCCATTAGTATCATAACCACATTTTTGGTTTTGTTACAGCATTATAGCTGCTGCATCCGAGCTCCCTGCTCGGATGTTTTCCTCTTCGTTTAGGTCCCAGAATAGTGAAAGCACTCCAGCACCCGACTCTCACATTATTACTGGCACAGAAAAACGACGGATTCCTTAAAATTTGAGGTCTGGAATCAAATTCCCTAAATAGACCAGACAGAGTGTTTCTTGGATAAAGTGTATAAAGAAGTCACTCTAACGGAGAAATGCGGGGGGGGTTTTAGACGGTGATGGACAGAAGGATAAAGGGAGTGTAAAAAATCGACTCATGATAGAGGAAAGATGGGAGATGTTTATGGCGTGCTCCATCATTCTGACTGCTGAAATCTCTCCCTCATGGCCTTGTTGGTTTTTCATTTCGCTAACTGCATTGACTTCTTAATGCTAAGAAATGCTTAATAAAATCTCTCCTCTATATCAGAGGCTAGATTGCCTAGCTGAGGAATAAAACACTGTGTGTCGGGCTGTTACAGGACAATAATCAGTGACAGCCTGGTGTGATGACGCAGAGTTTCTGTTACCACCCTGCAGTTGATTAGTTTCCTATAGCAACACACCTCAAGTGTTTTATTAAAAGAGCACTTTGCCATGCTAACAATTATTTCTTAATTAAAGAATGACTTTGCACATTTTTTATCTGTTTATTTTTACATTTAATGTGGTGGAACATCCACAAAACAGCAGCTATAAAACAGACCACCATTTCTTTTTTTCCCCCCTCTCTCTTGAAGTCTTATTACTGACTTGATTGGTTTCATGTTGATCTAATTGTGTAAGCTAAATGAGTAGAATGCTGAGTGTGGGCTTTTGTGTATGTGTCCGTTGCATATAAGAGAAAACAAGGAGGTTGCAGATCTGTGCAAATCCGATTCCAGAAAGCATGATGAAGACCAAGTGAAGATCCAGGCTTTTGAGGAGACACTAGAGGAGGAAGCGGCTCATGGGGAAGCCGAGAGGGAATCACCGGGACCCCAAAGGTGTCACAGACTGGGCCAGGTGGCACGAGACGAGCGCCGAGACATCAGGTTCAGCCGGTGGGTGGAGTCATGATCTTGCCACGTCAAGGCCTGGAGATGTCAGAAAACCTGTTACAGCCTTACCTCTGACTGTTGCTGAAACTGGAGACTCCGTCCATAAATGTTATGTTACTATAGAAACAATAAGGTATTAGAACAAGCGCATTAATATAAACCTGTGATCTGCAGCTTCACTACTGTCAGATCTGTTGTTATAGAAAACTAATCAACACCTTCTGACTAATCCAAGTCCAGAATTCAACAATGCTGTGATATAATAAAAGATACCAGTGTTGCATTTAGAGCTGCCTGTGGAGTTGGAGAATTAAATAGCTTTAGAAAATTTGCAGGAGGATTGATTAGCTTGTGAGTTTTTGGCTCAGGAGCATTTGGTTTGCATTTGAGACTAAAAGTCATGCTGTGTTAATAAAAGCTCCGGCTCATTCACACGCTGTATTAGCTGCCTACTGAAAGGTCACTGTGTGAGGATAAAGCTTGCCTTGCACTTATTTATTATTTAAAGCATATCTTAATATATTGTGCTGTGTATTTTCACTGGACCAACAGAAGTTACACTGCTGTCTCATCAGAAGGAATGTGTAAGCTATGCTGCTGAAGGTTTTACTGAGCTTGACCAAGCCAAAGAACATAAGCACAGATTGTTGTTTTAGTATCCATCTCTTTTACCCCCAATCTCTCATCTCTCTGTCAGGTCTAAAAGTCTGGCTCTGCCTGCCGTACAGTCACGTTCCGCTAATCCTGATTGCATCCAGGACGGAGAATGGGAGCTAAACACTGAGGACTACCTGATTGAGGCTGGTCCAACAACTTCTTCTGCTCAGGAAGAGCATGGTGAGCACCAGGACTCGGCTTCTCATGGGGAGGGAGGACAGACAGACAGCATGGCCCCTCGGGAAAGAGACCGGCTATGGAAACACCTCCGGGACAACTTGGAGAAGATCCGAGCCTTCTGCGTCGATATGGTCACAAACATCCCTTTACCTGAGCATTGCATCATCGAAGGTACACCGCTAAATCAGAGATCATTCAGACCACTGAAAAGTTAGGCAGCCTTGCTTGGCCAAACTTGTAAAATTTTAACACTTTCTCAAGCTGCATTGATATAGAATTAATATATTATGATGTATTAGTAGTCATAATATAAGCAGATAATATCCCTGCAGGGATCAGCAAAGGGTTATCTTGTTTCCTAGGACTTGTTATTGTACTTTGTTAACTATCTCAAGTGCCTACTTTCTAGAAATGACAATTTAGCCTAAAAGAATTGAGTAGTGGGTGGTCTTTCAATTCAAGCTTATCGCTCAGCAGTGGTACTGGAAGGGTCAAACTCATGTTCAGTTGCTGTGCAGATCTCTGGCAGGCTTCAGGTCCTCCACATTGATGTAATTTAACACTCTCCCACACAGCAACATTAAGGCAATTCATCAGTCTGCTAGAGTTTGTCTATGAGCATAAGGCTGAAAGGATCGAGTACATGAAGGGGCTTTAGACTGCAGTGGAGAGGTTAAGACTAAATGAATTGAATAATAAGTGGGCTTGTGGTTGAGTAGATTATGTCATGAGGAGGTTTTAAGATAATACAACAACATAACATTACATAGCAAGATAATGTAAATTGAGATTAGACAAGTTTAGGCTGAAAAGATTGAGTAAAGCGTGGACTAAAAACTAAGGGGATTGAGTAAAGAATAGGATTTAGGCTGAGACACGTAAGTAATAAATGGGCATTAGGCTGAAATGATTGCATAACAAGTTTAAATAAACTTAATGAAAAAATGTGTGGACTGTAAACAGAGAAGACTAACTGATAAATGGGTTTACATAAACTGGGAAGACTATAACAATGAACTATAAACTGAGAAGATTGAGTAACAGGTAAACTATAAACTGAGAAGATTGAGTAAACAGTAAACTATAAAGTGAGAGGATTGCGTAAACAGTAAACTATAAACTGGGAGCATTGAGTAAACAGTAAACTATAAAGTGAGAGGATTGAGTAAACAGTAAACT
>JAQQZX010000038.1:1793082-1810388 GCA_030068355.1 Notoglanidium maculatum
AGCTGAGGAGGATTGATTAGCGAGTGAGTTTTTAGCTGAGGAGGATTGATTAGTGAGTGAGGTTTTAGCTGAGGAGGATTGATTAGTGAGTGAGGTTTTAGCTGAGGAGGATTGATTAGCAAGCGAGTTTTTAGCTGAGGAGGATTGATTAGCGAGTGAGTTTTTAGCTGAGAAGGATTGATTAGCGTGTGAGTTTTTAGCTGAGGAGGATTGACTAGCGTGTGAGTTTTTAGCTGAGGAGGATTGATTAGCGTGTGAGTTTTTAGCTGAGGAGGATTGATTAGAAAGCGAGTTTTTAGCTGAGGAGGACTGACTAGCGTGTGAGTTTTTGGCTGAGGAGGACTGACTAGCGTGTTAGTTTTTGGCTGAGGAGGATTGACTAGCGTGTGAGTTTTTGGCTGAGGAGGATTGACTAGCGTGTGAGTTTTTGGCTGAGGAGGACTGACTAGCGTGTGAGTTTTTGGCTGAGGAGGACTGACTAGCGAGTGAGTTTTAACCATTAGATCAAGTAGTGGATGGATTTAAGGCTGAGAGTATTGACAGGGCTTTAAATGTAGTGGATTCAATATTTGGTCGACCTTAAACATTTACCCAGAGCTCAAGCCCACTATATACTGTGCATATTGCTAAAGAGGTCACAGTTACATCCAGGTAAATGACTTCCTGCCTACAATTTATGGAAGCAGCCGATCAGTTGATTAAGTGTTTCACAGTCAGTCTTGCTGACAGAGAGCAGAGTCATGCACACTTTTCCATCCATCACCATTCCAATAAATCATGCCTCCTGCTACTACTAGCTCTCATTCACAACAGAAATTTAGAGATTTAACATATAAGAAGTTGTTAAAATGGCACTGTTTATAATGTAGACCATAATTTTCATCGCAGATCTTGATTTCTGTAGAAAAAACAGTTCGGCTCTGGGGTAGGTCTGCAGTTCTCTGGCCGTTCCGCTGCAGATTTCCTCGTTTGCATGCTCATAACTTCGTATCTCCCCCACAGAGCTACAGTAAGGTAATTCATCAGCCTGTGTGTGTGTGTGTGTGTATGACAGCAGGAGGTGCGGGGTTGAGTCATATTCACCAGAACCATGTGGAAACTGATTATAATATCACACTCGGCTTTGTTGGGTTGAACAATGCCTGCATGATTATCTGAGAGGGCAGAACAGAGGGTCAGGGCAAAAACATGCCAGTGTGTGGCTCGTCTAGGATAAAACGGTGTAAATACAATCACATGAAAATCAGTCACTACTGCTGTGGATAGCCCAGTATGATTAGCCTAAATATCACCATGGGATTAAAGTGGATGGTGCCACAGAAACATTGTAAAGATCGCCGCGTTGTTCTTGCTTCATCCATTTTCTCCCAATTTGGTCATTTGCCAATTCCCACCTATTCTCGTAAGACAGCTATAACCCTGTGAGGTTAAAGGCTAACACACATGCCTCCTCAGGTACCCCTTTTCCACCGAGGCAGTTCAGGGACTTGCCTATAATAATACTTGGCCAATAATTCACTGGTCTAGAACCAAGAACCTCTTACGACAGGGGGTGTGGACGGGATTGTTATGACCAACAAGACCAACTAAAAATTTGGGACTGCCATTTTTAAAATGCCAGAGCTAGTGTAGCTTCTCGTCTGTCTAATCCAAAGAAGAAAAAGAGAAAGACACAATGTAGTCCTCCATTATTGTTGTTGTGCTCCATTGTTGTCTAGTGCCAAGTGGCATTAGACTGAGCAGTGATGCTAATATGACTAAGGGTGCTAGCTTGGTTAACTAGTGTGGCAGGCTAGCGGTGCAAGCGTGGCTAGACAGTGGTTCTAGTCTGGCTAACGGTGCTAGCGTGGCTACCTATCATGACTTGGGTTTTTGTTTTTTGTGCGACCTCATGAATTCAAGGAAGATTCTTTCTTAGAAGTAGCTTAGAAGTGTGTGTGTGTGTGTGTGTGTGTGTGTGTGTGTGTGTGTGTGTGTGCACGTGTGCGCGTGCGTGTGTGTGTGCTTGACAGCAGGACTCACAGGGTTGAGTCATATTCATCAGAACTTGTGGAAAATTGATGATTACAACGTATTTCAATGTGTTGTAGCAGGCAGAGGTCACGGCTTTGCGGAGTTTCCAAGTAACCGATTGACAAGCTGACCTCACTTACGTGACAAGTGCTTACGTCTTGCGCAGTGAATTTTTCCTCTATCTGGCATCTTATGGAACGTGTGAAAACAACTTATGTTGGAGAAAGAAAGGAAGAAAAAAACAAGTAATAAAAAAACCCCTGAAATTAATATTTAACTGGTTCTTAATATACACGATACTGATGGCTTACAAGTGAAGATGTATTTAATACACTCCGAACCAGTACATATCATAGGTTTTATCCATATAGGTACATTTAATGTTGTGAAACATCTTTGACCAATAAAGACCAATCAGAATTGAGAATTCAATAGAGCTGTGGTTTAAAGGATGTTACTAAATCTTTTTTTGTTAATAGACGATTGGCAAATTGGTGTCTATAATATATAAAATACTAGTTTTATATACGTATGTGCTTGTTCTAAATGTTTCTACAGTAACAGCTCATTCACAGTTACGTGTACAGCGGACGCTCCACATACGCTGGTCTAAAGAGACGTGTAGCGGTCTATATGGTGAAGTTTAACATTTACAGAAGGACTCTCCAGTGTCAGGGCTTTGCAGCAGTCAGAGGTAAAGCTGTGATTTCAAGATTCCCGACATCTTCGGGACAGAGGAGTTCATGCTTTCGCGGTGGTTTCTGGGTAATGGAACAAGCTGCGTATTTTCTTTTGTTTCATTAACTTCGAGAGAGAAGAGAAGGCTGGAGAGGGAACGAGTGCATCACACCACCTTACTGCTGATTATTTTATTCCTTATGCAGTACATGTACAAAAAAAATCAATAAGTTACTTCAATAGAAAAATAAGGTTCATGTATATACAACTAGAGTGCTTTAGTGCCTTCAGAGAACTATTTACATGAACTCCAGGTTAGAGAAGGATGTTTACAGTATCTCGAACAACATACCCCAAATGCCCCCATGTCACCCCTTCATATAAACCTCCTTTACACCAAACAGTAAGAGTACTTTGCGTTGAACTCTCTATACACTGACTTTTTCAGCTCGTGTCCAGGCAACCTGTCAGAAAGGTGCAGTAAAGATTTCAAAGGTAACGAACACTGCAGTTATTTATAAGTATGTGCACCTTCATGGTAGGAGTGAGAGGGATGTGGAGGAGAGGTCAGAGCGTGGAGCGCCCCTAAACAAAACACCAAACATCTACTGTATATTGACACCTCTGTTCATCAGAGGCTTTCCATCCCTGCTCAAAGTTTTAGAGTTTGTACAGGCATCCGAGCAACCTCGATTGGTTAATAACGAGGTCATGTGATCCCTGGAGAGGATTTCATTAATGAAAATGATCTCACCACTGTCAGAGTTCTTCTAAACTGCTCAATCACCCTAAATGCTTCAGGGAGTAGGGATATGACGTCAGTAACAGGGAAAAATGATGCAAGATGTGTGTGTGTGTGTGTGTGTTGCAGATACCCAGCAAGGCTGTGTTGCTAAGCTGTCATTCTCGTGTCCAATGAAAGGTCATTACTGTCTGTACGGGAAATCTAGCTTCTCGCTGTGCAGCGATCAGCCCCACCTCTGGATACGCATCATGCTGCTCGCTCTGCAGGTCAGTGTGTAGCACTGATATACACTCTATAAATATTCACTCAGTTTATCAGTGTGAACATGAAGCTATTAATCCTTACTGAGCTTTCTTTAAATGTTCCATGAAAATAATTGCATTAAAATGTCATGGAATGCGCTAATCACTTCCCTTATGAGTATGTTAGCATTACAGTTTTAAAAGCTATAAAAGCACAACGACAGCTATAGCTAGTTACGGTGTGATTTCTTTCCGTTCAGAACGCTGTTGTGTTTCTCAGTCACATGACAGACAAGCTGTGTGGCTTCAAGAGAGAAAAATAGGAGACTGATGGAACGACTGTTTCTAGTTATGTGATTATAAACAGATGAAAAGTATGATGCGTCAGTATCATGCTCTAATAAATGAAAAATTGTAATCGTTGGCACATTGCTGTCGTAAACACAGTGATGGGATGTGCTGTTGTTGGATAACGTTCCATTTCTGGGTTGTGACATTAAATCTGCCTTATCACTCCGTCTCACCGCTGATTGTTTTCCTATAACAGAATGCCTAACATATTACATAGGTTCCCTAGTTTATTTCAGACAATCATATTGCCGATGTCGTGGATTTTTGTTTATTTCCAAGCAGATTATTTTTGAAAATCTCATATTTGTGTGTATCTGTAGAACCAGACCAATGAGCAAGTAGGTTTTCAGTGTGTGTGTGTGTGTATGTGTGTGTCACTCCAGAGCAAGACGAATGAAGCTCTGAGCTCAGAGGATGTGTGCGTGCAGCAGCTCAGGAGACTTTGGGAGAAAACGCAGCTTAAAGGAGCTCACAGCTTCGAACTGGCCATGACTCAAACTGCTGTACCACAGAAGAAGGTGAAATATTACCTATATCTATATTTCTGTCTTCCTTTCACTTCCTGCCTTCATCCTACTCATCAATCACATCCTTATTTCACATTCTTGACCCTTAGACAGGGGCAGATACAGGCTGTAGGAGGTGCAGGACTGAAAGAATGAACAGGAGCACCTGGAGGGCATTAACTTGCTGTTAACTATTAACTATTAATGCCAGGATCAAACTAAATGATATTTTTATCTTTCACAATGGTCACCATGTCAGAGTAGTCAATTATCGTACCATAAATCCTTGCCGTGTCTCGGTCGGGAGACTGGCAGCGCTACAAGTTTGACCCCAACCAATCATCGTTCACGTTCTCGCATGTCATCAGGGAGGAGGGTCAAGAAACTGTCAGTAACGGCTACAGAAGGAAGGTGAAGGAACACGTCGTAGGAGTTGTCAAACAGGTGAGAAAATGCAAAAAATTCTCCCATGCTGGACTTGGATCGTTGGATGTTCCAGACCCCACATCGCTGATCTTCGATTGTCACACACATTCGTCGTTCCCGACGCTCACGTTCATATATTGGAGCACCTGGAGGACACTTACTGGCATGTAGGAGAAAATGTTATTTTCCTTTGGAAGGACACTTTAGAGGGTACTTCATCATGGTTGTACATATGTAGGGTCACCCTAGAGGGCACCTCATCTCTTACCCATGAATCTAGAAGAACCTGTAGGGCACTGCGGTTCATTTTCACCACGGGAAGGGAACTTTAAAGGGTACTTTCTCATGTTCTCACATATGTAGTGTCACTCTATATCAAACTTCATCAAATTTTCTCTGCTTTACAGGCACCCTAGAGGGCACTTTATCATGTTTTATCTACAACATGGGGCTCCCTAGAGGGCACTTTCACAGCATTTTCTCCACCATGGGAGTGCCCCTCTGCCCCTTCCTTGCCCCCCACGAGTCCACAAGTGCCCTCGCATTTGTCTCTTTTCCCTGATGACCATGACAGTTGATCCCTCACTCCTAAATTCTCTGCATGCCTCAGCTCTCACCTATGACCTCTCTCCAGACACAAGGAAATCAAAACATGAGCACTAATCACAGCAAGGATCCTAGATTTTGGTACATGAACACAATTAGCTAAAAGGATTGCAGGAAATACCCCAAAATAATAAACAAAAATAGGAACTAAAAGTACCTACTTCTTTTCTGGTCAAGCTTCAACTTTAATTGACAACTTCAACCTTTAAGTGGTATATCGCTAGCATGTTGCTAATTTGGTTGAGAATCAACCAGTTTTTATGGTCAGCTATGAGATAGCCTTCACTGGAGTAAGACGTTTTGATTCATTGGTAACTCAAAATAGTATTTCATACATTATAGATACCAATTTGCCAATTGTCTGTTAACAAAAAAAGATTTAATAACATCCTTTAAACCACAGCTCTGTTGAATTCTCAATTCTGATTGGTCTTTATGATCTTTGCTGGTCAAAGATGTTTCACAACCTTAAATGTACGTATAAGGATAAAAACTATGATATGTACCGCTTCGGATGGGATTTGGAGATATGCACAACCAAAAAAAAGTGTCAGGGTATTCCTGAAGTTTAGAAATTCTGAAAAAAACAATTTCACAACATCTTTTGCAGAGCACACTGCAGGGTTCCCACGCTGCAGGATTTACTGTTGTTACAGATGGTGCTTTGGTTGTCGTAAAACCTTTTTTTGTGGTCGTATCTTATCTCAAAGTGTTGCGTAAGCAGCATCGTCCACTCACAAGCTTGTTTCTAAACCAGACGTCATGGAAGTGGAAATAATTAGCTCTAGGAGGGAAACCCAGCTGTTACTTTGCCTTCTCATCTCTCCTGTCGCCTTTTTTCTTTCGAGCGGTTCGTCTTCCCTGAGCGTGATTTTCACATGTTGAGAATGTGCCAACCATATGGAACATGTACATATCCATAAGTGCTTTTCCATTAAACTCCATGTCATTTAAGTATATGCATCTAAATCTAAAACCTTGTGACAAAAACAAATGTGATTCATTGTTGAAACAATACAAGGTATACGCACAGAGCACACGGCCAAGTTGTATCACCCCCCTCTCAGGTATACTCATAAACTCCATTTTTAAAAGAGAAAAGGTCCTAGTGTTGCCATAACTTTGCCTTGGCCTTGGCTTGGCCCTGTGATTTACTGTCTGTCCTGCTCTTAAAGGCCAGCTTTCACCGTAAACATCTGCACACGACTGACGTGCTCCAAAATGGCCTGGCTGCAGCTGCTAATAAACACCGTATCGAGCCTCTCTTATCACTGGAGCGCTGTTCTGTGCTTCAAACCATGTGTTGTTGATAACCTCAGAAGGCCATCAGGCTCTTCACTTACTCGGATAAGTATGCTGAGACACTATCATACGATCCTTTCCAATTCCCATGCCAATTATTCGTCTTTCTGCTCTGCTTTAAGCTGACCATCCCATTAACTGTATAAAGAAATGGACTCCGTGCTCCCGTTCACTCCCAATCTATAGAAATGAAGCCAAAATCCCTCCGCCATGCTGTCAGATTTGCAGCCAGAGTCTGCACAGTAGGAGCTCGAATCCAAGGAGGCGAATGGTAGAAATGATCAGACGAATGCGGTCACATTCTCAAATTCTCTTTATTACATCTATCCAGAGAGCTTAAACAGTTTCAGCCTGAGATATTTCATTAATACAGATGTGTCTAAGAAGGTCATTTATCACATGAGCTGGAAATTCGCTGACAGATCGTGACTAACACGGAATTAGCCGGCGGTGAGCTCTCCGGGGTGAGTTAAAACTCACTATTTGGGAAGAATGGCTATTCCGTGCACACTGTAAACTAATGAACTACTTATAAAATCCATCCCAATAATTGGTGATGTGTGTTTACTGATGGACAGATAGCTTTTGTGCAAATTTTGATAGCTGGCTGGCTGAATGGAGGCTATATCAGAGATGTTATAATCACTATAAGGACCTTGGCTACATGGCTGTGGGAAGAAAATAGGCCATTTCGTCATTGAAACACATTGTACCGCAGCCAGCCAGCAGGGGTGCTAGAGCTGTGGTGGCTTCACCTTTTACAGCTGATACACTGTATATTTTTTATACAGTCGGTGGTCCAGCCAAACATTTCACATTTCTGACCTCATGTGTGACTCCTTCTTCAGGATCTATTTTGACTGACCATGGACATGTTTTCTCTCTGTAATAGCTACTGTCCGGACAGGAACATCACAGGTGTGTTTTATACGCTGATAGGTCATAGAGAAGACAGAACCTCTGCAACCTCTGTAGATAACGAGCAGATGCTGGGGAACTTGGAAATGAGAAACACGTGGTTGAAGAGGAGCGTATAGAAAATGAAAACACCGTTTTCTTACGGCTGCCATGCATAAAAACAAACTTGCTGGTAATGAGAGAAAACAGGCTTATGCAACACAGACACACACACACAAACACACACACACACACATACATATATATACACAGGAGGCGGTGTAAGAAGTGATGGAAAAAGTAGAAAACACTAATCTAACTAAAAGTACGGCCGCAGAAGTAATACTCCGAAAATGCTCTTCATCAGAGGAATGCCTTTTTGAACAATTATGCTATGATGCTGAAGTGAACTCCACCTCCATCATCGTCACCTCCAGCAGAAAGGTGGCGTTAGCAGACTAGCTAACTCAGCCAATGCTGTTGAGTTCACTAACCCTAACCCATTCTAGCTGCACAGTTAGCTGTCTAGCTGTATAAAATGTTGATATTTTCATGGGTTTTGGCTCGCATAATTTGCAAAGAACTGTCATGAAGTTGATTAACTGGTACAGAGATACTCATCTGTCACCACCGTCTCAGATATTGCTGAAGTGTAGCCCGTTATCAGGAAACTGCTTCAAAAGGGGCTGGCTCTCTCTTCCCAGAATCCTCTGCACCAAAGCGACTATATTCCAAAAACAACCCGCGACAATTCAGCAACATCCTAGGCCATAGATCTTAAATTGTAACATACAATTGAAGATATTTTCTCAAAGTATGTATATTTTATATTCTTTCAACCGATCCATTCCGTTTTTGTATGGTTATTCTGTATGTAATGGATCATGGAGGGAAAGAAAATATAAGGCATATTTTCTTCAAAGCCCATCAGTCTGCTGAATATGGACAGTCTGTTGATAGGAAGCCAGAGTGAAAGCAGGATATATAGGGATAAATCCCCAAATACATTCCCAAAGATTCTGCTGGCGCTCGTCTGGAATATAAAAATCTATGTTAAACAGCACTAGGAGATGGTATTATTCCATATGAGACAGAGAGAAATTCCCATTTGCACGATCAGTTCCAGCAACACTATGAAGGCCCCATACATCTTTATAAGTAGAAATATTTTCTGATTAGAACACAGGGAGTTCTAAGAGAGAGAGAGCCGCTGGGGGTCTTCGCTGGAGGAATTTACTCTTTATGGCATATTGAAGGCATTAGAATTGTGTCATCTTGCCAGTGACAGATCATGGCATATGGGCAGTAAAAAAAAAAACACAGCAGAGCCATGTGGGGGCTTTCATTGTTTTATTTCACTGTGTGTTTACTGTGATAAGATGCGTTACATGTGTATGTATAAAAACAGAACGAGCACAGAAGTAACACGATACTCCCCAAATGAACAAGAGGGTCGAGTTTTCCAGAACAATCCATCGCAAATAGAAGGAGACCATCAGTCTTTTGGATTTCATTTACAAATTATACCAGGCAGTGGTGAAACGAGCAGGCCTCCTGATCCCTCGACTCTCTCCTTCTTTGTGAAACCCTCCAACCCTCAGAACAAGGCTTTGAGGCTTAACGCAGACCTCAGTGTTCACATGTTTCCACTTACATATCAGGAATATGTTAGTTCTAATGTACAGCTCATAGTTTGGACCAGGAGACAGTGGAGTGTGATGCACATCACCATCTTATCAGGCTAATTCCTTTGTGAGACATCTCATGATATATTTCAGGAAGATGTCTGTGGATACAAGTTGAAGTGACTCACCAGATTCTGTTTCCTGTTCATCGTCTGCTGTCCTTTGAGTCACTTTGAGTCATCAGTGCATCTGAAAATCGTGATAAGGAAACACGTTGCTGCATTCATGTGTACCACATTACATTATTGCATTCATGTGGCCCATGGGAACTCAGATACTTAGCATTCAGTTCAGATTTCCTGTGCCTTTATGACATGTCACTGCTAGTTGCGGTTCTCATGAAAACCTAGAAGCTTTCACAATAGCTGTAACTAAATACAATACATTATTTGAATACAGTATGAATACAGATAGTGTGTTCTAAACAAATCATCAAGAACAGTGAAATTCTTTTTTTTTTTTGTTTTCACAAATCCTAGCTTAGGAACCTGCTGTCAGAGCACAGGGCATATTTTGTATAACATAAATGTGTTCTTGACATGGCACCCCGGAGCAGATATGCCGAAGGGCCTTGCTCAAAGGCCCAACATTAGCAGCAACCCAGATCCTTAACCATTTGAGCCACGTGTAAGGGGAGAGTCTGAACGCAGTCCACGATCAGAAACTATTCAGTTGAGATTCCCACATTTTGTCAATTCACAAAGCTCAGCACATGGGAAGGCTGAGCCTTGCCTTGGGAGAACCTTCTTGATCATGGTATTGCCCCTGCAGGTAAGTATCAGTATCTAAAAACATAAATCGATTATTTGTTGAGACTAGAATTGGGATTCCACTGAGGGAAGCAGCAGAAAAGTCAAGCAAGTGAAAGGTCGAAGGTCAAGCAGAAAGAAAGTTCACATTAATTAACATGATCGTGATTGGCTGTGTAATGAATTTACAAGGTTCATTCATTTACATATCGTAAATGGTCATCAGGGCCATTTCTGGACAGTTGGGGTCCTAAGCAACACCTTACACTAATCATATGAGTTTATATGTAAGAATCATTCAAATTAATACTTCATTAACCTGAGTCAACAGGCTTCTGTAGTCACAGATAGTACTAACAACCTAGCAACTTAATGTTTGTTAGCCTAACACTTCTTACTAGCTAGATTATTAGCCACTACCCTTTTCCATTTATATTACATTAGCACGCATAGACAAGAAAACAGACAAATTGACTAACTTTGATTTGTTAGCTAATCTAGATCTAAATCTAGCACCAGCTAGATCTAAATGCTTCATGGTTGCTACTTTTTTGCGATCTCCTTTCATTAGTTATTAATTTATTTAAGTAAATCGCAGGGTTTGTTTGTTTGTTTGTTTGTTTGCTTTTCCACACCACAAGGGGGAACCCAAGACTGCCTGATACGTTTTTGCCAAATGATAGTAAAGTGGGGTTTTTATTATGTGTGCGTGTGTGTGTTTGTTTTGGTTGGTTGGATTTTGTTTATGTTTTGCATACGTTTTAAAAATCATGTTGCCCCCTGGTGGTCCGGGGTCCTAAGCGACCGCTTATAGCAAGAAATGGCTCTGCTGATCAGGGTCACGGTGGTTTAAATTAGGCTACTCGTGTGTTTATATTTAAATTCATTTGCAGGTGCAAGCAAAAATAATAATCATGTGAGCAGGATTAAAAACATACATCTCTAGTAGAGACTAGTTGAAACTGTCAGAGCCAGAATTTACACACTATGTACTGACAGTGCTGGTATTTCTAATTCAGGGATTTTTCCAGTGTTTCCAGAGACATGGTAGTAGGGTTCATATTTAATTCCTTACACTGGATTTCTTGCTCATTCTAACCACATTTAGACCTCCAAAACAGTCTCTATCTTTATACGCTTAACTACTTCTGTTGTAAATATAACTGAAAACGTTCACTGCTAGTGTTTCAGACAGCTGTACGTTTACTTTTCTTTTGCAGTGTTGATTATTCTTTAGGTACAGGAATCCAGTTAAAGGACTATACTGTTGTTAACATATGGCCAGAGTCCAAAAATCGTTGTGGTGCTACAGTAATTTGGTGTTATTGGTGTAGCTCTCCATGTAAGTCCCAATTGCTTCTTGGCATTTTACTGCCATTATGTCATGTATGTACCATTAGTTCATTCACACAGATGTTTCCAGGCCAAAATTGTCACACTTAAGGGGTTTCATTCACACAGACCTTTACATGATTTAATATTCTAAATTACTCATGCTGTTCATCATAGCTTCAGCACTTTCTTGCTCATATAATTGTATTTGAGAACTAAATCTGTTCCCTGGACCGTATTCCTTTTCATGGATATTTGATATACATGACCCAGAAACTGCAGTCCATGAAATTGACATCGCATCAGACATAGGGACTGCAACTCGACTCATATGTCAGTAAGGCTTAGGACTCAACCAGGTTTGGATTTTGGGGCTTGGGAGCATTGGTTTTTGAGTCTGAACCCTTGACCTGGTATGCTTGAAATAGACTCAGGCTCTCAAGCCTGGGATTCTGGACTCAACTTTGACTTTAGGGATTCTGGAATGATTTGGATTCTCTGGTTTGGGATTCTGGGTTCCATTCCGATTTTAAGGACTGGATCTCTGGGACTTATCTTGGACATTAGGTCTTGAGGCTCTGGGTTTGATTTGGATTCTTTGTTTTGGGATTCTGGAACCACTGGAACCCTGGACTCAACTGTGACTTTAAGGCTTGGAACTTCACTTGGACTTGGAACCCTGGACCCAGTTCAGACTTAAGGGCTTGGAACTCTAGACTTGTCTCAGACTCTAGAACATATGACTCTGTATTTAACTTGGACACTAGAGTTTGGAACTCTGCACTTTGACAGATTTAATTACTTGGGACTCTGAACTTGACGTGTGCTTTAGGGCTTAGGACTGTGCATTCAATTCATAGTGGACAACTCAGGACTTTACTAAGTCACTAACCCACAAGTTTGTGTGGCACTAAACGCAAGTTCCCAACCCAATTCTCAAAATAGTTGGTTCACCAGGTCCACTTTTCAATCTTATAACAATGTACTTGTATTGTTTTTCCCGTACTTGCTGCAGTTTCAATATTTGGAAATGTAAAGAAACATGTAAAGAAATTTGAAAAGCCCAGGCCATTAATCACCAAACATAAAATACCATGCCAAAAACCTTGGTGTTTTTCCTTTCTTTTAGTAAACAGATACTCTGTGTTGTCAAAGAAAGTTTTGTCCATTCTAGAGAAAGTCATCCCTGCCTTCATCTCATCCTGCATTGATTATCGCAACTGTATACACAGCTGACATCCATTCATCTGTGTCTCAATTACAGCGAATACACAATGCTTAACCACATTAACCCAGATTTTGCTCCTGATCACTGGCTACCAGTCCATTGCAGGATCTAGTTTGAGGTTATATTGTTTGTTTTGAAAGTCTTTAATGGACTGGCACCTCCTTACACTGCTCATCTACTTTGTCCTTACTCCACCCCTCAAATCACTTCCTTCTGGCTTCCCTGTGGTCTTGGGTAATACCCAGAAGAACTATTCTTTTAAAATCAACTTTCCTTAGTGTCAGGTCTGTCTCTTTCTTCTGTGTTTTTGTGTCAATCTTTAAAGGTTTACTTGTATACTGTGTATACAGGGTGTCCATGAATGGCTTGATGATGCTCTGTGTGGTGTCCTTTATATTTACTCCTCATATTTACTCCAATCACCATGGATCTAAAACAGAACTCATCGAAACCCAGTTTCTGGGATTCAGCATTATAGTCTCTGTAGACAAAGTCCTATATATTTGATTAATGACTGTGATCTAACCTTGGACAGCTGAGGTTTATTTTGACCTCCACTAGCATATATGAACCAGGTCATAAATTCCCAGTCTCCACTGGAGTTAACAGGAGAGTATGTAAGCAAGCTCAGTGACAGAGTTGTTCTAGGTAGGAGATGCTTGGTTTTCCTTTCCTCCGAGGCACACACGTTTACCCTTTCCCTTTCTCTCTCCCACACATGGTTCTTATTTAGATCTGTGCTGTTGCTAATGTAAAATACGTTTGCAGTACTTTTTTTGAAGACGTTTTAGGTTTTTGAGTCTAAATGGAATGGCGAATTACCATTTCCTGTCACTTAGCATAAGCATTGACAACAAACTTGTCCTTCCTGTCCTGGTCTAGTAGACCGCCCTAGAGACATTCTGTCTTAAACTAACTTACCTTATTACACTAATTGCAGCACAGATCATTGTAAGGGTCATCATTAATTTGTAAAAGATACAACCCATGCAAAACATGCGTAACACTGATGTCACATCTTACTGGGAATATAGTTGGATTAAACTTTATGATCTCTGTTGAAACACCCCAGGGCTAAACACACTGTTTCATGTGTAAACTTGTGGAACTTTGTGGTTGTTAAACCCGCTTTAGATAGATTAGCTCTCATCTGGAAGTTGTAATGCCATCCAGATTCCTCCAAAAGGATTTCCTTAGGCGCCATTTTTGCCCTTTTATATACAATATAGTATTGTTTTGGAATCTGAGAGCTAGCTTTACTCTGCCTGGTGTGCGTTTAGTTCAGAGTAGTGTTGTCTCCTTCTCGGAAAGACGGAGAATATTGCTCATACAATTGTGTGAGCTCGTAAATGGAAAGCTTGAAGGTGGCTGAGATGTGGCCTTAAGGTGAGGGGTAGTTTATCATCATCAAGAAAGTTTTCCAATGACTCAAGAGACCAGAGTTTTGATTCCAGTTGGTAGTTACTGCATTTATGCTGTCGAGTTGCTACACGGTTAGTTAATTTAAATGATTTTGAGCCAGATGGAAAAAAATGGCCGTTAATCAACGTCTAAGGCGCACAGAGAAAAGAAGAAACACAATGGCGTAATCTCTCTCTGGGGTGAAATGTGCTCAAGTTCTTGGAAAGATGCTCAAAACACTTGTTTTACATTCGCTTCGTTTCCAGTGAAACTCAACTGTGTGAAATAATAGCCTTGTTTGTTGGCCTTGATGTATCTGAAAATGCTTTAAGCACCAGGGAAGGAAATGTAAAATATTAAAGTGTTTCTTTGATATAAAACCTAAGGGTTATGTTAGATGTAAAACAAAGAGTTAATAAAAAGAAACATACGTACATAGATAAAAATAAACATCATAAAACACTGTTTTATGTTAAGTTTACTGATAACACGTATCTCAGAATCGTCCAGATGGGCAGGACTTAATATTCTAATGTCTGTCTTTTGCATGTCACATTAGACAGTGATGAAAAAAATGCATGTCAGTTCATATTTTCTATATGATTTTATTTATTTATTTACTTTATAGCCGAAAAGCTAAACTGCTTATGTAAAGGTTGTGGTCTAGACAGTCTTGAAAATCCCCATCTTGGATTCTCCAAAAAAAAACAAGGGAGACTCCGGAGTATTAGGATGCATGTGTAGTTTATTAATCAACATATAAATTCATAAGCCAGAATTAAAAAAAAAAAAAAAATCAGGACCATAAAACATTATACAAATACAGAACCAGGCGAGATGAATCCAAAATCATTGTAGCAGAGCGGAAAGAAATGCAGGCAAAGAAGAATAAACACAAACAAGGTTTAGCTCTTTCGCCCTGAACCCAAAGGCAGGACTGCTTTTAAATTCCATGAATCAGAAATAAAAAAATTAAAAAAAACCCGAGAACAGAGCGGGGAATGATCGGAACTCAGAAATCTGATTTCATTGTGTGTAACCCGATTCTGAATACGAGGAACTTTCCCTGTGTGAATACTGAAGTGACTGTTAAACGATGGTCATCAATTCTGAATAAGGTGTATTTTGCAATAATGACAGGCTTACTGTATGCTTTAAAACCTTCGCTTTAATGCTTTAAAAATGATTTTATTGCTTCCGCTAATGACGTGGTCGATAGCAACGGCCTGGTATTCATAGCGTGACACAGTGCCATAATTGACCAATCAGACTCGAGAGTGAGCCGGGTAACAAGTAGGGATTAAAACACTCTGTGTAGTGCTGTTATAGGAAAATGATGACGCAGGGTTACTGTTACCTCCCTGAAGTTGATTATTTTCCTCTAACAGCATGTTCTGAAGCATTTTTCTCTCATTAGAGACTGTGGAATGTCATAATGTCTGGGAGAGTGGTGTTAGCCGGTCCCATTGCTTTGCATAATTCCTGAAGGATTCCCTCATTAGCTTTGGGGGGAACATTAATGACGGGCAAGTGAGTTATAAATTGTGTCGGGAATTTATAAGATAATTGAGAGCGCTTGGGTTTTCCAAGTTTCCTCAGAGCTTCCTTAAACAATCCAAAGGTCTGAAATATTGTGTGCTCTTTCATTTATTTGATTTTTGTGACAGGTTTTTATTACCTACAGTCCAGAAGAAATCTGAAACGCATTTGTTAATAAAAAAGTAACTTTAATATTATGATTGTAAGTGATTTATTATGACTTCTTAATGCTTCATGAGTATAAAAAGTCACCGCTCGCATTTAAAGCCGGCAGCCAGTTGGATTTTATTTATGGTTTAATGGGGGACGCTGAACCGATCTGACAGATGAAACAGCACTGTCATTTCCCTCGCTTTGACTCATTTGCTGGTACTCACACACACACACACACACACACACACACACACACACATTCACACACTTACACTGACACACTCCTCCTCTGTTGCAGGACCTGGACAGCCTGCAGATCCACCTGGAGGAGGTGCGCTTCTTTGACCTGTTTGGCTACAGTGAGGAGGAGGGAGGCTGGTTGTGCTTCATGTGCAACAACCCAGAGAAAGCCACTGGTACATTTTATTCCAGATTTATTTTCAGATCATTAACATGTCATTTTGTGCTCATGCTCATGGGTCCAGCCAGAATACCTGAAGCTAAGATGATTTAAAATTGATCTAAAATGATGTAAATTGTTGATATATTATTGTAAGAAGATGCTTGTTTAATATTTATGAAAGGAGTCTCCAGTGTTAGCGCTTGGCAACAGTCAGGTGGGTTTTTGTTTGTTTGTTTGTTTGTTTGTTTTAAGAAAACTTAATCAACTTCCGTGTGGTAACAGTAACTCTACTTCATCACATCACCCTGTCGTTGATTATTTTCCTCTAACCCTACATCATGGAGTCTTTTTTTTTTCCTTACGTAGTGTCAACTGATCAGGATATTTCCCTACAGGAAGCTGTTCCATCCTGTGCGTGCTAAATATCAATATGGAATGGAATGCAAGCATTATGGAGCCGGAAATAAGACTAGGAGCTATAATTACAACACAGTTATTGGACAAAATAGTTGACATTCATCATTCTGGTTCCACCATCGTAGCGGTCTGCAGTACAAAACAGGAAATGAAAAGGAAAAGTGCAGCAGAAAGGAAAACACCCAGTAAGGAAAGGGACTGAACGAGAGGAAAGAGGAAAAGGAACATTAGCCTGTTTTCTCAGTGCTGGAAACACCTGAGAGATTTAATGGGTTTGATATTGTAATGTTTCTTACGGTCTTATGCAATTACTGTTCCTTTTCAATTACTTATTCTATCAAACCCTAACATTACACCATACACAACATATTTATAACCAGGCCTACTTGTAATGTATAGATGTCTGTTACATAACATAATTATGTAGGATTGCAGCAGTGCACAGGATGACCAAATTTCAGCTTCTGAAAATAGTGCACTATGTAGGGACCTGGTCATAGTGTTGGACACAGCGGGGGGAAAGAACCAGAAGAAGAAAGAGGAGGAGGAGGAGGAAGAGTAGTAGTGAAAGGATGAGGAAAAGAAGAAGATGATGATGATGATGATGATGATGGAGAAGTAGGGGAAGATGGA
>JAQQZX010000038.1:1811500-1824225 GCA_030068355.1 Notoglanidium maculatum
ATGTTTTACAACGTAGAAAGCAAAAAAAATAAAGAAAAACCTATGAAAAAGAGTAGGGGTGTCCAAACTTTTGACTGATAGTGTATATATGACGCATTACAGCCAAGCCAGTGCAGCATCTATGCATTATATCCAAGAGAATAAAAACCTGCAGCCACACCAGCACTTTGCGGATAAGATTGAGCTCAAGGTAGCTCAGCCCTCAAATTAGCATGCCTGTTTAAACGCAATGGTACAAACAGTCAACTACAGAGCCTTGGGACGAAACAGGTAACGTAAGTTAAATGTACTCGTAAATGAGAAAGTTCTTATTAAATAAACACTCACATCAGAAGCAGTAAAAGGAGATGTATGGAGAGCAGTCATACAGCTCAGACAGAATTCAAATCCAAATTGAACGCAAAATATAATGTCTTGTGTAAGAGTTCACAATGAAACGAAGTAAGTAAGTCGACAAAATGACATGCAAAGCTTTAATAGGTCGTTTAATATGTAATCATTTCTGCACCCTGGCTGTTCTGACTGCCCTTAAATGCTTCTGTATGAAGCGGAGAAATGCACTTTGTATGTTGTTGTTTGTGCATCTGGACTCCTACGCCAGTTCCCTACTGAACCTGAAGACAGTTTAGTACACCAGGCCTCGTGCGTTTTCGAGCATTTTCTTATCTTCCTAACCTGAAAATTGTCCCTGTGCTGCTCATGAATAGGGTCTGTTCAACAAACAGACGAACACAACGGCCCCGGTTTGGCCCTGATTACCCCGTGACATCAGCCCTAGCTTCCCCCCTCTTTCTACAACCTTTTCTATATTCAGGGCTGCGCGTCTGTAGCACAGTGGCACAAGATAGTGTTCGAATGTTCTGTGTGAGAACCTGAGGGGGAGGATTCTGGCAGCGCAGGCTCTCGGCGTTTGGTAACCATCAGAGATTACTCTTACTTAATCGTAAACAGGGATATCAAAGAGCGGCAGATTCTCATCTGCTCCCCTCATTGCTGTCGACAAAGATGCAGACAATAGGGTGCTTTGTGCCGTCCTGGAAGAGCTGTAACCCCGCTTCCTGTTTTACGGGAATTGGCCAAGCAGGGCACTTGGCAGAGCACTTTGTCGCCTCGCAGCTTGGTTAAGACCGAGCGAGCAAACACACGCCGGGGAGACAGTGGGTAGAGTGTGTCCTGACTCGGTCTGGCCTCAGGGTCACATTCAGATACACAGACTCGTAGATATCCTTCACAGTTTTCTTTTACTCTGAAGCAATATTCAGTACTCAGATCTGTGTTTAATCTAAGCAGTATGCTGCAGTGGTGTGCTCAGGATTTCAGATTTGAATCTCTGTCCCGATGCACAAAGCGATATTAAACAGGCATTTAAGGGGGAAAAAAAAAAAAACTTCAGAATTTGTGAAGCTGCAAATATAAAAACGTCTACTTAGATTAGCGATTTTATTCTGAAATACAACATCTTATTTGGTCGAAGGCAGGCTCTTTTGTGGTTTAAATGTCGGCGGTGTTTGGGATCAGGGGTTCTCGATCTTTTCCTGGGTCAGAGACGCCGTTTTAAAAGGTCTAAAATGGTTTGATGAGCAGTCAGGTCTGTCGTGTGATGAAGATTGGATGTTAAGTAACGTCTCAGCAGTGCTGCAGTAAGCTACAGACCGACGTATGACTCATCTGCTGTTTACAATGTTGTTTCACGACACATTTCATTATTTTGCAACGACTTTGGTAACAATTATCTGAACCAACTGCGAGCATTTAATGGAGCACTACACATGAGTAGAAACGCCGCTCCCATGTTTGCGCTTGTTCCACGGTTGTTGTCTCAGGCACGTTGTGTAACGTTGTTGACAAAAAGAAAGCTACAGTACAATGTGCCTTTGAAACTATATTAATAAAAACTCTAAAGCATTCTCATGTTCCTAACACGTTTTTTTTCTTTTCAGTGGTGAATCAGGACGGCCAGCCGCTCATCGAGGGCACGTTAAAGGAGAAACAGGTGCGCTGGAAGTTCATCAAACGCTGGAAAACACGCTACTTCACTCTGGCTGGTAACCAGCTCCTCTTCAGGAAAGGGAAATCAGTAAGTGTGAGAATCCGAGAGGCCGTCTGTGAAAACCCGTCGGATGTCACTGAGGCTGAATTCAGGAAAGGAACATGGATGGAAAGTGGCTTTTATAAAGTTGAAGAAAACAGAAATACATTTTTATCTAAATTACATAGAAATGTTTTCATCCTGCAAAGAAAACGGAGGTCTAGTTGCGTGCAGTTTTCTATAAATTCGTCGTACGTAACACTACTCCATTCGGCGTGTATGCTGACAGAGGGTGCCCGTATGTCCACGATGATCCATCATCAAAACGGAGACGAGAGCACGCACTCCGTACAGCCGTCAGTTTTAAAGTGTTTCAAATCACATAATAAAAAATTCATTTATGAAGAAATTACGTCTTTCAGCGTAATTGGAACGAAATCTTTAAAACGTGATCGTCTCCGTTTCAGAAGAGAAGCAGATTTCAGTTCAGCGTGTCGTTTTCAGAACCATATATAATACAAAATATCCAAAAGTGCTCATCTGAACGGTTTTCCCAGGACACAACACAGTTATGCACCATTCTTTATCCTCCCACCACCACACTGTGTTTTTGTTTCACCGACTCAGCATAAATAAATCATGATGAAACACTAAGTCGAACGGTACAAAAGCTCATCTCCCGATAAAGACTGACGTTCCTCCAGGGGGTCCACGAAGCCTGAATGTAATAATGCAGGCTGTAGTATTAACCCCTGGGGTACACCTGGATCCGAAGCAGGACCGCCATAACGCATGACTCATAATTTTTCATGCAGAAAGATGGGAATCAGCATTCGGGGTAGCTAAAAAATGTGTAGAAAATGAAAAACAGGAGAAGTCTCCACTGTGCTTTAACAATGCATTTCGATTTAACAACTGAGCTGCAAGCCAAAGATGGTGGGGTTCACTCCAGTTTGGACTAGAAAGCACGCTTGCGGGGGAAAAAAACGATAATCAAAAGCACGCCGAGAAAACAAAGAGAAAAAGGGATTGAGGTCACTTTGTCATGACTGACTAGAAAGCCAAATAAACCAAAAGTCAGCGTGTTAAAGGAAATGAGAAAAATTCATTCAGCGCAAGTTAAATGGAAAATAAGTGGTCCTGCTTACCATTCTGTTTGGATATGTTACTGACCTGGCCAGTTTCATACAAAAACTGGTTCAATTAGAAAACTGGTAGGGAACCGATTTGAAAAATAAAAATCTTACAAGCCCTGTTCTGCATAAAAATTGACTTTGCGGTTTGCAATTACACGGTTTGTTAACACTAACAACGTTTGCAGGCAAAAGCAGAGTTTTTATCCTCCGACCCCAAACTTTTCATATCACTTTATTCGAGTTCAGCCTGATGAGCTGTGCCGTTCGACGAGGCACGGTGTGGACCGGACAGGACTCCGGAGAGTGTTGAGAATCCATCTGCATGAGGTGTATTAGCAATCACAAAACGCAAGTGCCAAATAAAACAAAGCAAAACAAAACCGTAACAACACGGATCTCCATCCAGCACAACAAGGATAAAGCAGTAATGCAAAGAACAAACCAAAACACTGGCAAGTGCACTCTTCTCACCACCAGTGTTTCCAACAACGGATCACTGCTCGCAATAGTTTAATCACTTTTAAACTCTCTTCTTGCCATATGTAAAGTAATAAAAGTGACTTATTCCATCTTTAACCATTTCTGAACTACTCACTACCGCTGTTTCATTTTGAGTTTGTCGTGCTGTCCAATTTAGTCTTCTCTGTTCTGACAAAGCTCTATTCACTTCTATTATACTGAAGTGTCTTCCTTTTTACATGACCTAATTTGTGATAACGATCACGCAATTAATATGCAGAACATTGGTCTGGCCACTTCTAGCAACTTTTAGCTATATTTATTTGAAAAGAGTTTGCAAGAACACGGACTGCGTACTTCGCAATATGAGTGGTTGTGACGTTCAACCATGCGGTGTTTATGTAGTGTAGGTTAGACCATGAAGTTGAGGTGTAATATGTCTTCTGCGAGCATGATCAACAGCCTAATATCCACCCATTGTCTTAACGCCACGACTCTTTTGCCAGTCATTCCGTCTGGATGATCTGCTACCCTCAGCTATGGATGAACACCAGTTCACAATAAGTTTTATTCATAAATGTTCTCAGACAGCAAGCTGCATCTAACTATCTCCAGAGCTAGGGCTGAGAACGTGAGACAGCCTGAGAATAGAGCAACTGACAGTTTTCGAGAAAGCACACCAAACCATCATAACCCACAAACCACTTCCCAGCCTCTGTTCCCACGTTTTACGATCCAAAGTTCCACCAGATATTGGCTCTTAAGCATTATGAATTGGAATTTAGCCTGCAGTGGTTTGCAGTACTTCCCCTTCATGTTCTTCGCCTCTTACACTGATCTTCCTTTGTGGACGCACTTTTGAGGAACAATATGTACACTCAAGGATGTTAAGCACGACGAGGTAACGCAGAACAGATCCCCCACTACGTCTCCCAGAGAGCAAAGAGAGAGAGAGAGCGGGGTTTAGGAATCTCCAAGGTCAACAGATACATATATTTATGCGGATCAGAGGTTCTTAAAGTGAGGTCTGGGAAGCATAGCCACTGGGTCTATGATTATTATTTTTTTTTTTTTTTTGTTACCGGAAATGACAACTCACTATTATCAAAGTTATTATATTTATTATAAAGTTGTTATAGTAATTAGTCTCTTAGACTGGTCACTTGGATTGAACGGGCTTAATCCAAACCTCAGACGCTGAAAATAACTTTTTAAAAAATAATAATAATAATGTTAACTTTGGCCCAGTGTGTCGTCACTGGAAGGTTCAGAGATATAAAGGGCTCCAATGGCTCAAGGGCTCCAAAAACCAGACAATTACTGAACACATTGAAATAATATTCAAATAGTTGGAAATAAATCTGTGTTGATGGGGATCCAGCAATTTTGTTTTAGAGTTAAAGAAGACGTTTGAGAACCACTGACGTAACTTCACATTAGCACTTCTGACTAGCGCCATGACAAGTTGTCACTCAAAAACATGCAATCTACTTTTCTTCCGCGATAAAAACAGCAGACGAGCCGACAGGTTTGTAAAGTGTTTTGAGCTTCAGATGGTAACTGCCACCATGGAAACCCCGCCCCCTTTCCTCCATCTCACTGTGTTGGTTCATGAAAAACAGATTGCTTTTTATATTTCTGTATTTTTTGCCCTTTTAGATTGCTAGGTCAACATTTGATTTGCATTTCTAACAGGTTTCATTTTTATATTTTATACTCTTGATTACAATTTAAGTTGCCGTTAGGTCAAATCGCATCTCCGTGCAACACTAGATACAGTATTATTAACCCCGTCTGGTTCCTCTGCTCTCTCACCCAGAAGGACGAGCTGGACGACAACACAATCGAGCTAAGCAAAGTGCAGAGTGTGAGGGTGGTGGCAAAAAAGCGACGGGACCGCAGCCTACCCCGAGCGTTCGAGATCTTCACGGACAATAAGACGTATGTGCTGAAGGCAGAGGACGAGAAGCACGCAGAGGAGTGGCTGCAGTGCATCAACGTGGCTGTAGCGCAGGCCAAAGAGCGCGAGAACCGAGAGGCTACGACATACCTGTAGGTCAGTACCGACGGGGACGCAGGAGTGAGCGCCAAGAACTCTTTTAAAAACTACTAGTCCGGAAGGAACTATGGGAAGTGTTAGTGTTAGGACTGTTTTGTTTGGATGATGTAATCTCTTCCTTGTAAATCCTGGAGCCTTTTTGCACATAATTGGAATAGATGACATAAAAGTGATGTGGTTCTCCAGTATTCAAGAGAAAGAAACATCCTGTACCGAACTCTAAACACTGGTAGCCTTTGATCATTCAGTACATGGAGTGAAGATGACAAGATTAAAGCTGGCTATATTACTCAAACAAAAGAGCAAAAAGATGCCTTTTGAGCATGAATGATGATGTGGTTTTAATTCCTACCCCACGGTCAAAAGCAGAGCTTTTAACCAGCGTGTCTTTTGTTTTGCGATGGGTCTAAATATTGTATAAATATTATATGGCTGCTTGGATTACCGAACAGAGCTGCAGTATGATTTCCAGGTCCATGTTTGTGGGTTCGGAGCTAGCGTTCATGTAAACAACAGCAGGAACGTATTTGAGTTCAATATTATTTTTAAAAACTTTCATCAGTTCTGCGTATGGATTAATAACGTATATAAATTCCAGTATGATAAAACTCTCACTCCCTGGTATCTCATTAGAAGCCGAGGAAGTACACTGTGTAACAGCACGCTCACTCCGAGGTGTATTTACATCATCTTTAAATCCAGCCTGATGCACTCAGAGAGAACACACTGTGCTCTGTCTATGTCTCTGCCTCCGTCACTATATTAATCACACTCTCAGCGCCGCAAGAAGACACTGGATGTTCTTGGACAAATGAGAACACGGGCATTCACTCTGTGGGGAAAAAAATGAGCCAGTTATTTTCTTCTGCCCCAAAAGTGTTGCGGAATGTTCAGAAGCCACTTCCTGCTAACACTAATACACCAGGCAGAGCGTCTCGACAGACTGTCGGTCATTTGCGGGAGGACATTAACACCGAATAAAACAACACTGACACCTTTTTTTATTAAATGTAATATATTTAAACTCGCAAGGCATAAAAAAGTTTTAATTATGGCGCCACTGAGTTAACACAGGGATTTGTTTTTAATATATTATAACCAGGAGTTAATATTTCAAGGCCACAAACTAAGTAAATTATCAAGTCACGCTATTCTTCGCCATGTCTCCAGCATCTCATGGAAACAGATAGAAACTTCTGCGCATCTTCTGTTCGCATTTTCATGATGTACCAATACTTTTGGAGGACTAAATAGTTTTGTAAAGTTCATTGGAAACGTGGATGTATAAACAACACACTCAAGTAATTCATGCATTGCTGAGCTTCGTATATTGGCGCAATATCATTGTCATGTCTTTCCCTCTCAGCGCGCACGTCCGCATTGTTCCTTGTTTATTTACATCGCCACTGTGTTTGTTTTGCTTTTCGTCTCCTCCCTTGCCCGGTTATTGGTTTACATCCATTTGTGTCATGATTACTTTTGCCTGTTTCTGTTTTCCCCTTTGTTTAGTTTGTCTCTTTAAGCCCTCGTGTTTGCCTTCATCCCTTGCAAAGCATACATGCTATATACATACACGAGAAGAAAACATATACAGATATCACACAAACAAATCAAAAGAGGTCAGGCTACACTAACTCGGAGGTGTATCTGCATCATCATTAAATCCAGGTGGAAAAGTCTGAGGTGGTATAGCCGTGACTCAACGTTAGTGACTCCAGAATGACTTCATGAAGGTTCCTGCAGCCGTGATGGTCTAATTCAAGTGATTTCTGCAAGTAGGTCTAACTGCGGACGCACAGTACTTACACGATGTGCCTACTACATGACACACCCACTTCGTGGAGTCGCCATCTTGCACGCTATGCGAGCTTTATTAGACGAGGGTTAGGTTTAGGGGTTAGGGTTAGGCTAGCCATTGGGTTAGGAACCTCCGGCAGCACTTCCAGGTGTTGTCTCCGGGGGTTTGTCATGTACTGAAGTGGGTGTGTCATGCTGTAAAGTGGGTGTGTCTTGTTGCCTTCTCGATTTCTCTGTCTTGCGTTTAAAAATACAATAGGTGCCATGGATTAAACTATAAACTCTGTGATGATATTTTAAAAAATTTAGAACTTATTATTATTATTATTATTATTATTTATTACTTTTATTATAATTATATAATAATAATTTATTATTATTATAATTATGTAGAGATTTAGATATCTGTGACTTCGCAAGAAAACAATCGTGGCTGCTAATAAAGTTTAGGTGTAGGACTTTTTACTGTTCGTTTTTTACATCTTTTAAACAAAGCCTTATGTCCAGTCATCGGCTTGGTCATTCAGTCCACACGTCAATCATACATTTGCATCATCTGTGCCGAAAAACATTATATAAAACTCATACTAATTTGAAGAGAGGGTATTTTCTATCAAAAATATACACAGACCCCTGAGGGCTGAAGAACATTAACAGATCTCGTTGCCCCAAATATATTAATTCGTAGCCACACTTTATTAAAAAATACCCTCGGTGTCTCTCAGCAACAACACGTAATATGGATTTTTTTCCAGTAATGAAGTGTTTGGGGTAAACTTGGGCATGTCGGTGTTGTTCCGTTCAGCTTTAATGTCGTACGCATGATAGACCGCCTGCTCAGAAGGTGTACTAACATAAAGTGGCTGACTGAACATTGAACTTCTACGCTTTTCTGACGAAACCAACCTTGGCCTGATTTTCTATTTATTTTTTTGCTCGAGTGTAGGTTCACAAAGCTGATGTAATCCACTCTTTCAGTAACATTCGCCAGTTTTTCCATCATTTTTCCTGTGATTTTCACATCTGGCACAGTTCTGGGCTGTGTATAACACCTCCCTGAAATTATACTGAGATTGTTTAGTGATTAGAATGAGTCAGTAGGAAGTGCTTTTTAGAGAACACAGCTCTCTTGGTTGTTCCTCTGGCGAAAGCCAGAAGTTTCCATGTAGAAGCTTACAAAACCAAACAAGCTAACGTGCGTTCCTGTCAGAAATGGCTTCAAGTTCGGCCCTTTTTTGGAAGCTAGGGAACCTGTGTGTATTAGCTGGACTTGTGTGTTGAACTAATTGTATATAATTGGTCAGTAGGTGTTGATTACTTTTCCATAACAGGCTCTCTGAGAGTAGTAGCAGTTTATATTAATGTGTTTCTATAGTAACAGCTCATTCTATGGCGGACGCTCCGCTGATGATAAACAGATGTGTAATAGGTGAGATGGTGCGAGGTTTTCCGTAAGGAGACATTTACAGCGGTGCTTGAAAGTTTGTGCCCCCTTTAGAATTTTCTATATTTCTGCAGAAATATGACCTAAAACATCATCATCAGAAGTCCTAAAAGTAGATAAAGAGAACCCAATTAAACAAACGAGCTGAAAATGTTATACCTGGTCATTCATTTATTGAGGAAAATGATAGCTTCTGTAAGTGTGTTGTGGACGTTCCACAACATTAGACGTAACTATAAATAGATAATAACGTTGACTTGTCCTTCTTAAAATAGCTAGTCTATTGGCTATATGTACATGTATATGTCATGTCATGTCCTTTCGCTAATGTCCCACTTCAGCAAGGCCACGTTGCCAAAATGATGTTAATTTCTTGATTTTTAATGTTATGTTTCATGTTTCTTGTTCCAAATGTAATTCCGCATATACAGCTGTGTAAATATTTGTCCACTTACACACTGAATGTAATTGTGCGTTCTCTGTACACTCGAACTGTGTTTGTTTTTTTCCTCGCACGATGATGGACGATGGAGATCGTCTGTCTCTGTGACTCACCATATACAACACTGATTTATAACCAAGGAACTACTTACTGTGAAAAATCATTTGTCATGATCAAGCTCCTTTGACTGTACGATATATTCAGAAGTATTGTAAATGTGTTTATGTAGAAAATAAAACAATAACTCGTATAGATGTTAGAATTTTGTTAGATGTATAAGTGATCTAGATTTGTATCATACGTCTGCATTTGTGACCAGCTGGGGTCTAAGCGCAACAGAGCACAGCGACGTTACTCTGATATTAGTACTAAATATGAACTTCTTCCTGATGTCAATGTATTCTATTATATCATATGATATTAAACCAGTCCATTGCTTTGTTTAATTACGCAGAGATTAGCATTGACGTGCATTTTTTCTCTGATACATATGCAAATTAAGTACAATTACAATAAACTAGAAACTGGAATTTCCTAGAGAAGATTTGTGTAATTCCCTTTTCTCAGCTCTAGATCAGATCGGTTGTCATGGTGTAACCGTATCATCTCTCTGACGCGGCGAGCGCCGTGTCGTCCATAAAATTAATCCCAGTCTAATTGAAAAGGCGGTGATGATGATGCACATGGTAACACTCCGTGTGTGAGGGTCAGCAGAGCCGCTTGCTCCCTGATCATGCAGACGGGATTGCGTATCTCTTCCAGTGAGAGTTTGCTCTCTCAGAGCCTGATCAGCTGAGACGGTGATTTGTTTTTAAAATCCTGTCAGATTTATGGGTTTAGGATTGGATCACATCCAGATGGTTCTATTCATGTGTGTGTGTGTGTGTTAGCAATGAGTCCAATTTTTACTGATGAGAAAATTAAATTGGTCAACCTTGGACAAAGCGAGTCCAAGTTCCCAGTCGATCATGAAATGCTGAAAGATTTCACAGACAAATCTCCTAATAATAATGTGGATGTGGTCTCGTAACTCACATTAGATGAGCGTGTGTGTGTTCTATAAGAATTAGCTCTGTGTGAGCTGGACCCATTCCCAGTCTGGAGCTTTTTAAGAGAAAGGCTGCCTGCCAGTCTATATACATTTACATCTTCACTTTCTCTCTGCTTTACAGTTGCTTTACAGTCCCTCTAGTCCTTATATATAGCTCTGATTGGCTAAGATCTCAAATAACAAGTAGCAATTTGTGCGTGACGTCTGATCCACTTTGCGCGGGTCATTTACAATGCGCTACATGGTGTGTGCAAAAGTATGTGCACCCCGACCATCACACCCGCATATGTATTGTATAAGTACTCAAACACAAAGTTACAATTGTGCAGAATGTCTCTGTGTGCTGTAGCGTTAAAGTTTCCCTTCACTGGAACTAAGAGGCCCAAACCTGCTCCAGCATGACGATCCCCTGTGCACATGAAGACATGGTGTGAAAACCCAGATAAGTTGATTGTATTTAAACCGTTTGAGGCAACCGATTGCCTTGAAATATTTAAGTAATGCATACCAGAGAAAATCAATTTGTTTAAGTAAAGGGGCTGAAAATAACCATTTTAGCTGAATACAGTAAAATCCAAATTATTTGTACTAAAAATCTGCTGTAAAATCAACCATACTAATCAATTCATTAAAGTCAAGATTTTAAGTTTCATTTACATTTACGTCATTTGGCAGAAGCCCTTATCCAGAGCGACTTACATATAGCTCATTCATACAATTGAGCAGTTGAGGGTTAAGGGCCTTGCTCAAGGGCCCATCAGCGATAGCTTGGATTTGAACTCACAACCTTCCAATCACAAGTCCAACATCAAGTTTCCTGTAACAAAGTTGTATAAACTTAAAAATATATTTATTTTAATAAAAAAAAAAGCTTAAAAAACTATATTCCCATCAAAACAATTTGAGCTGTATTTATTTATTTCCCATTTTTTTTCAAATGCAGTGCATTTTTTGTCCGAATTTTTATTCAAAATTCAACAAAAGAGCAACCACTTTAACTAACAGATTCTGATTCCTGGGACAGTGACTCTGACATGCATTTCATGTATCCGCATTAAAGTAGCTACTCATTTTTTTTTTTTTTTTTTAATTATTAAGCCAAGCATTCCTTTAGCAAAACCTTTTGTCATTATATTTCTTGAAACTCTTCGTCATGGATTCCCCCTTTGACTGCCTCTGTGATTGCCTGGATTTATCCCAGGATTATCCATGGATAATCCCTTTCTGCTGTTGCCTGCACATGCGTCCTGTCACACTTGTCACATGCGATACTCTAATGCGGAGTTTCAGTTTTTATAGTAATTCATCACTTGTCTATTTTGCTTTTGATGCAGCAGGTCTCTTTTCACAATGTTTCCCTGCCTGTCAAAAACATTTCCGGGGTGCTGAAATTGTTCTCTAGCTACTTGTTTAACCTAAATACATTCAGTTATTTCTTCCCTTTTTTTTTTCTTTAAATTTTCATTTTTCGCCTGCAGGACGTTCTAATTAGTCCTTGTGAAAAACGCAAGTCTTTCACCAAATCAGCAAGCATCTTATCATTTCCAGGCATCCTCAAGTCCACATTTGCTTTTACACACCCTGAGCTTTAGTGCTTTAACTGTTGGATTAGTGTGTGTGTGTGTGTGTGTGTGTGTGTGTGTGTGCAGCTGTGTATTGTATATGATGATTCCTGAGTAGGCAGTCCTTTCCATAATGAGAAATGTAAAGAATATGACCTTTGTGTGCATGTTGAACCCAGAGTTTAGCGCCGTAACTGGTCTCGAATCGTCAGATGGTGGAGATTTACGTTCCTCACTCCCTTTACTACGCATATTTTATTTTTACTGTAGTACTGAGTCATATGTACTGAACAAGAAGCCAAGAGTTTAACATGTTAGTCATCACCAACTGGGGGGTGGATTTGCCCCTGTGTGTGTGTGTGCGTGTGTGTGTGTGTGTGTGTTTGTGTGTGTATGATTGTTTCCAGATAACCTTCGCACACCAAAATGGATTCACCTCATTCATTTATCTCAAGAACGTTCCACGTCTTGAAGCAAATCATTTAGAAAATACACTACCAGGCAAAAGTTTGGACACCCCTTCGAATTCAATGTTTTTTCTTAATTTTTATTACTTAAAAGATGCTTCATGTCTTAAAGTAATGACGGACTGTTGTTTCTCTTTACTTAGTCGAGCGGTTGTTGACATAATATGGATTACTCCAGTTGTTCAATAGCGCTGTTATAAACAATACTGTATTTTTATCATTTCCCATTTACTAGTTACTGTATGTCTCAAACGCATTAAGAAGGCAAGAAATGCCACT
>JAQQZX010000038.1:1851062-1862217 GCA_030068355.1 Notoglanidium maculatum
TATATATATAGATATATATATAAAAGGTACCAGTTGAGAGGATTTCACTGCGTGTTGAGCATTCAACTAAATGTACATGCATTTTTAACTTGATATTGATAACTTGTTATGTAAGAATGGCGGCTTTTAGTTGGGCTAACTAGCTAGCTAGATATCTACCTTGACTGGACAAAAACAAAATGGCGGACGTTGAAGCGTTCGGCTAATTCTTGAGGAAAATCAATTTGGATTGTTTTATATTTTACAGGTGGCAATGGCAACCGGGCAAGTGCTGTTTCATCGATTTTTTTACTCGAAGTCATTTGTGAAACACAGTTTTGAGGCAAGTTTGAGTTAACCGGAATTTTCCCCTTGTTTTTAGCTAACTAGGCCGTGCGCGCGTGCGTGTGCGCGCGCGTGCGTAACCACAACGTTCATTCTGGCGGCCATGTTGTGGAGTCCAAACTTTGGTTCTACTTGTTATCAATTATTAATACTAAGAATATGTTGTTAAATGTTTACTTCAGTAACTGAGTACGTTTTTACTAAACACTTAAAGTCTCCATATGGAGAGAAATTGCATATTAAAGGCACATTAAATACAGTTTGTCCTTTTCCCCCCATGTCAAGATTAGGTCTGTACCTTTTCAGGTTATTTGTGCTAGTAGGAGATTAAAAAAAAAAAAAAAAAAATCAGCAGTTACAACTTTAATGTTTTCTTGTAATGAAAAGTTTCAACTTTATCTTTTGTAATACATGTATGGTATTTCTTTTTTTAAAATTTTTTTGTGGCTAAACAACCACGAACCAAAGCAGGCTTTGCAACATGTCCTACCAGTCCACACGATTACTTCAGAAATCTGCAGACGTTCACTAAACTACACATGTTGTCTGACTGGATAATAAGTGTGTGACGCTCACGGCGCAATATCGCCTCGCTTTTTCTCTGTCCAGATTGTAGCCATGGCCTGTGTCAATCTGGCCTCAAAGATCGAAGAAGCCCCACGTCGAATAAGGGACGTGATCAACGTCTTTCATCATTTGAGGCAGATCAGAGGAAAAAGGTAAGCATGCACTCGCGCTCTCACTGTTTTCCTGTAACTGTTCCTGTTTGTTTTCTTCGTGCCAGCAAAACCTTTCACCTCGACAGAGTTGTCTTTGTTTAACATGTAACATCATCACTTTACATAAGAGAATCAGGTATACTTTAAACCTGCTAACTGTGATTAGTCTCTGTGCTGCTGTTAATTTACTTTTCTTTTTAATAACGTGCCAATTTGAGTGCCTTTTTGTTTGATTTCTGTACTCTAAACCATTTTAAGGCTTTTCAGTTTCATCATCTGTCATAAATGGTAGTAAGAGCAAGATAATCGTCTGCTTACCTGCACACGTAAAAAAAAAAAAAATGCATCCTAACCATTTAGTCATAACGTTTTAACAGAGGATTGGATTAATGAATAATTGGATTTGTAGATACCTTGATAAGGGGAGGGGGGGGGTGATAGGGCTGTTCAGTTGAATAAAGACTGTGGTATTAACTTGAATTCTCTTTTCCCTTGCAACCAACTAACAGCGACCAGCTACATTTACCAAAGCCTGGGTGATGTGGAATGGTACGTAGAGCTGAAGCAGTCGGCATGGCAACAGTGCGAGTGAGGCGTGGCTCTCCCCCGCTCCCCTGGGAGGCGCCAGTGCTCTGAACGCGCTCACTGGGAGACTCGGGGACCACAAAAGGTTGGCCGCTGGTCCCACAGCGTCTGGCTCACTCCTGTAGCTCAGTTTAAGCTTGTGGTCTCTAACGCAGGTGATGATGCTGTCTTGGTAGCAGCGAGACAGACCGAGAAACACCTCAGACATCACAGCTTTCACAGAAAACACACCTTAGATCAGGGGCATTCATTTATGTTCCACTCGAGCTGTTGATTACCACCACTGTCTGAACACTGGTATCTTATTAAATCAGTGGCTTATTAGTTATTCTTGAGTTTATGGTCAAGAGCAGTGCATCCATGCAGGGCTTCTGACATCATTAACACTTCCAGCACTTTTAGATTCTGCCAAGAATGTGCATAATGCTTGTTTAAAGCACTTTGCATAATGCTCATAGCACTAACAGTGACTTATATTTATTCTCTTAAGGACAGTAATAATGTTATTGTAGCTTGTAATAACATTGCCATTGTTCATCATTAACAATGTCATTATATTAATCATTACATTTTTCTCGAACTTGTCTTTAGTCCAAATTTATTCCTTGTTCACAGTGAAATATATTTATTTTAAATTGTATTTGTCCAAACATGTTCTGTAGCCACCAGTTCAGTTTGATCACTGCGAGCCTCTCCAGTGTTTTAGCGCCATGCTTGATTTTGTTTATTCAGTCCAAGAAGTCCGCCCTATGCCTATTTAGCTCATTCACACTTTCTCATGTATATATGTATATACTCATGTGTGTAGCTCTGTCTTGCACATTAGTTCTGTCGCATATCTCTTCTTTCCTTCTTATGAGGATTCTTTAGGGCTTGTTAGGACTCCTACAAGTTTGACGTAGGTAGAGAAGTAGGTTTCATGATGCAGTTTTATAATTTCATTCCTGTTCATTGTCACATGAGTGTTTTATCTCTGTGGACACTTTGGAGCTATTTTCCAGATGCGGGAAAATGGCTCCAAGTCCTGGGTAAAGTTTTATTCACTGTTGCTGAAGGGCTGGAATTATGTCTAAATGGCTTTTTTTTTTCTTTCTTTCTTTTCTTTGTGTCTTCTGGTAGAAATGTCTCTCCTTTATAGTGTTACAGGGCTTCAGAGGTGTGCTGTTTTTGCTAAAGCTGTGATGTACGAGGAAATTTGTGTCTTGCTCTTTGCGTCACGGTCACTTGTGGTAGGACTAACAGTCTTCTACTGAAATTACAGGACTCAAAAGAGAGGGGGGAAGAAAAAAAAGCAAATGGGCCTGTTGCCTTTAGTTGGTTGGAAAGGGGAAAAAGCTGCTTTTGTTTTGTTTTTGCTTTGTCTAAACTGAAACAAACAAAAAGGCACTCTGGCATTTCTTGAGACATAATTGGGTTGGGGAAAACAACCGTATTTTCATTCCTTTATTGATCAGGAGTGCAAGCCCATTGATACTTGATCAGAACTACATAAACACGAAAAACCAGGTGATCAAAGCTGAGCGACGTGTGCTGAAGGAGCTGGGTTTCTGTGTCCACGTCAAGCATCCGCACAAGGTGAGTCACGCATCACACGCTTTCTCAGTTGTTCCTCATCACTCTGCTCTCATACACACGACCCAACAGTTGTCAGGCGATCGAGTCCGCTGTGGACTGTTGCAGTCGGTAGAGCAGGAAGATGCTAAAATTGCGTGCAGCGTAGAACCTCAGCAGCTGCATTTGAAAACTTTATACAAAACACACAGACGTAACAGTTGACACGTAGACGTCAGTGCATGCCCACATTCTCCACATTGACGTAAATCAGGTCAGGGTCTGATGCACTTGTGGTCGGCACACCTGTGCCTTCAGGCCGCTCCTTGCTGTGGCGTAACCTGTGCTGTCGTCCGCTTTCAGATCATCGTCATGTACCTGCAGGTCCTCGAGTGTGAGAAGAACCAAACGCTGGTCCAGACAGCTTGGTGAGTATATGACTGCACGTTAATAGGAGCTCATTTTGTAGTCAGCAATAAACCCTTTGCTCAGCACTTTTTTTTTTTTTTTCTCATAAATGAACTCCTTTCCTTATACCTGATGATGGAATTGTCTTCTCTCACACATGTCTTTTTGTTTTCCTTTTATTTCCCCACAAATTGTTCTCTGTAATTTCATAACACTCAAACGGAGAGCTCAGTTTAACTTTGTCCTTTCTCTCTACTCTTTGATTAAAGGGTAGTCCATGATGGTAAGTGTCATAAAGAACCTCTGAACTCTGCTCCTCCAACCACATGACCCCAGGAATCTGCCCCCCATTGGCTGCCCGTCTCGAGACGGCCAATCCAGTGAGCGCTCTCTGCCCGAGAATCACTGAAGGGGGCCTTTTCCATCTGGCAGCATCATCTTGTTTTCTTGGGGTTGTACAAAAGGATTTGTATTTTTTGGTTTGCTACAAGATTGATTTTTTATTTTTTTTTGGTCCCTTTATTTAGTGTAAATTCCACCTATATAACTGAAGTGTACCAGCCAAGCATGTAGGTATTGAACAGTGGGTTTGGGGGGTTTTGTTTGTTTTTTGGGTTTTTGTTTAGTCCTTTCTTTTCTTTTTTATCGTTAAATGTGCCTATGTATTGTGTGTGTTCACACTGATGTGGTTTCTAGAAATGTGTCTTCCAGGGATCATCCAGCTCCAAGGATCCGTTTCCTTTTTGGCGTGTGGTGTGAGCTCCACATCTTATAAACATTTAGGCCTTAAATCAGGAATCCATATATTTAACACGTTAACGTCCTTCACCGACATGTTGACCTACTTTCACTTTGGTTAACGGCTTCCTACGTAACCCACGATGCTGTTCAGCTACCAGCCGATAGTGGTGCAAGGGCTTTTCATCTGTACCTAAAGGGAGCGCTGCGGTGGCGCTCTAGTCTGTCCCGCCTTTTCACCTCCTCCGAGTACACGCTGGTCACAGGTCAGCTGCTGGAGCTTCAACTTTATTTGTAGCTGCTAGTCATGACCTAGATAGACACCTAGCGAGGGAAGTCTCTGCCGTAACTAGTAGCTGCATTGCATTGAGACTTTCAGTCCAGAGTTTGCACCAATATCGCCATTATTTCTTTGCGTTCTCATTAATGGCGCCAGATGTCCTTATTGCTGATTTGGTGGTTATGTCTAATGTTCATGAGCAGCTCCTGAGGATAAAATCAGATCATCATGCGTCAATCCTTAATGTGTTCGGAGCATATTGTAATCCTTGTCTATTTCAACCGGTCTTCTGTCTGGTAGTCAGCTGTGTGTCGCAGGAGAGGCTTGTTGGTCTGTAATTCGGGTAGCTGCTGCTGTCTTAGCTGTGCCTTTGGCTCTCGTCTCCCTTCGGTGCATGCCGTCGCGTGTCGAGTTGCATGACATCATGATATCGGTGTCCTGATGCTCAGCTACCAGCTCCTTCTGTTTCCCCATTTCACATCATCAGCCTCATCATTTGCATTTGCCAAAAGGCAGCTTGACCCGTCGTTGCAGGTGACGTGATATCCGACGTGTCAGGCGACGAACGGATGGGATTTGACACTTGCCTCGTAGCTTATAGTTAAATTACCTGATTTGCATGAAACCCCTGTGATCATATTTCTTTAAAAGCTCTTTGCATGCGCAGGGAGTAAATCGGAACCCTTTTTTTTTTTTTTTTTTTTGAGTCAAGTGAACCATTCCAGTGTGAACACGCTCTCATCTGTTCTGCATGTCTGTGTTTTTAAAAAAAAACAACTGCCCAGTGTTCATGTTCAGGCAGTCAGGAGTGAGAGAGACAGAGATTAAAGAGGGAGGGAATGGACAAAGCTAAACACGAGTCTCCTTTAACACGTCATGAACGCATTGCATCATGGGAAGAGGGATATTGGGAATGTCATAGGCTGGAGCTCAGGGAGACGTCTGCAATGTTGTGCTTCACCTTTTGTGTTGCAGGAACTACATGAACGACAGCCTGCGGACCAACGTGTTCGTGCGGTTTCAAGCCGAGACCATCGCCTGTGCCTGCATTTACCTCGCAGCTCGAGCTCTTCAGGTAGTCCGTCGTTCGGATTTGTTTTATACGGCTCGTGACGCCGTTGCTTTCTTTTTTTATTTTACCCAGACATGCTGTAATTTGTTACGTCCTTTGAAGAAATGGAGGCGCTAAATAGTTCACCTGTATGCTGTAGATTTGTGCCTGAGAGCTGAAGGGCTCTTTGAGTCGGAGTCGTCTCAGCTTTTCCTCGTCGCCGATCGATGTTCTGATTTCTGTAGAGCTGCCTGTTGTTAAAAACACTGCACAAATGGAGTCGAATGTAGTCGATGCCACAATAACACTAGTTTCAATATGCAAATGCAGGACATTCAGCCCTGGTTTACCAGAGGAAGGGGTCTGGGTTGGGGTTGAGGTGTTTCTCATTTGCAGTCATTTGGTTTTAACATGAAGGGAAGTCTATTAAAATTTATTCATTAAAATTAGATGGCTTGTTCGGTGAAACCGATATGACCTCATGATTTTAATCGATTTATTTATTTATTTGTAATGCATTAAAGCAGACTGCATAAAACAGAAATGAATTGGTTGCAGAATGTACAGAATAATAAAAGGCATGTAAGGAAAGAGTACAAAATGTAACATGCACATGGTAATCGTGGCACTCTTCAACTCGGTCCATTTCAGATTCCTCTTCCAACTCGGCCGCACTGGTATCTCCTGTTTGGAGCCACAGAGGAGGAGATCAAGGACATCTGTATCACTACTCTGAAGCTGTACACGAGAAAGAAGGTACACGCTGCCTCTTGGTCCATTATGGCCTGACCAGGAGTCGAGTCGACTCTTTGTGCTCACGTCCTGTTTGTGTTCTGCTCACAGCCAAACTACGAGCTCCTGGAGAGGGAGGTGGAGAAGAGGAAGGTGTCTCTGCAGGAGGCGAAGCTGAAGGCCAAAGGGCTGAACCCGGACGGAACTCCTGCACTCTCAACGCTCGGAGGCTTCTCTCCTGCGTCTAAACCAGGTAAGGCAACGAGACCTACGTTTTTCCAGCGTGTCTTCAGCTTTGCCGGAGTGCTGACGTTGCGTTTGTGTCGATCCTGCAGGTTCTCCGAACTTGATGAAGGCGGATGAGAAATCTCCAAACCCTCAGCTGCTCAAAGTGGTGAAGAAGGAAGCTGAAGATCGGGCACAGGGCTCCAAGAGTCCTCACAACGGGTGAGTGTGTGTTCAGGGTGTCGGGCGGGTCACTTGTCTCTTAAGTACATTTGGTACATTGAAAGTAATATACAGTTTGCTCAGGCTCCGGAAGGAAAGTAAACTCGGCCGGAACAGTCGGAGCGGGAGCCGCTCTCGCTCGAGAACACGTTCACGGTCCAGATCGCGCTCTCCGAGACGACAGTGAGTACCATTTTTACTGCATCACAACACCTCGCACGCGGAGCATCATGCACCGGAGTCCATGCGCACATCCGTTTATTTACATGTATGATGTCGGGTCAGGTCATATTGCCCCTCCCAGTATAGTGATGCTTATTCAATAATTTAGTTAAGTTGTAACATTTGATGATATTTACAAGTTTTGCCTTTGTGTCTATATTTAAGAAGACTTTTCTCTCTTTCTCCATCAGCTACAACAGCAGGCGCAGTCGCTCGGGGACCTACAGCTCGCGCTCGCGCAGCCGCTCTCACAGCCGCAGCCCGTCTCCACGGCGACATTCCAACCATGCCGCCCCGTCTCCTCTCCTGCCGCACCTCAAAGGCAAACAGCGCTCGGACGACCTGAAGCTCCACTCTCGCCACGGACACAAGAGGAAGCGCTCGCGATCCGGCAGCAAGCCGAGAGACCGCGAGCGGGAGCGCGAGAGGGAGCGCGACCGTGCCTCCGCCGACCTGACGTCTAAAAAGCACCGACACGAGCGTGGCAGCGGGAGCGGCGGGCACCACAGAGACCGGCGCGAGCGGTCGCGCTCATATGAGCGCTCGCACAAGAGCAAACACCACAGCGGCGGCAGCCACTCGGGCCACAGCCGCCATCGCCGCTGATCCACTGCTCCGCGTGGCGTTTTCCGCGCTATATTCCCTCGTTTTACATTTTATTCGTTTTTCTTTTTCGTTGTCTCGGCAGACCTTTTTAGTTGAAATGTAAAGTGAAGGACTGGTACATATTTACAGTGTAAAGACTGAGATCAATGCTAATGTATTAAAGAGAATGCTTTGATTTATAAAAGCAGCCTTTTGTTGAACAGTCGGGCTCGGGACGTTGGGCTGTCACTAATTTAAATGAACCGTTCAGGAACGACATTAAGACTTTTGAATATTCGTATATTTACAGAGGACATTTGCCCTACAGGTGGAATAGACCATATTTTTTTACAGCGAGATGCAGACGTTTCAGTTTCCTCAATCGTGGTGAATTTGTTACACTGGTTTTAGTCTGCACATGTTCATCTTGAATTTTTACTCAATAAAAAAAAGTGACTTATTCAACTGCATGTGTTGTGCTGCCTGTAGTGAGATCACCTCTCTCTAGCAGGAACGGACATCTGGTTAAGGCATTTGCAGTCCTGCCAGTGCCTTTTAAAGTCAAAATAATAGATTTAACACCCAGACCAGCTTCTTGTTGACACGATGTCCGTGTTGGTCGCAGCGGATGCAGCAGCTTGGTGTTCCTCACAGCGGTCTGTGATTTTGTTGTGCAAGAAATGTTTAACATCAAAGCCATTGTGTTTGATTCTAATCAAAGAGTGCCGTGCTGAAGCGGAGTCACGGTCACCGCCCTGAGGGTCATTACTTTTCTTTTACAGAATTATCCAGAACCCCCCCCCTTCTTCTTACGGAGTACAACTGTATTAAATAATAACCTGTCAGACTTTTTATCCGTTTATAGTTACACTGAAAGTTTCAAAACATCCATGAAACCAGTTCGCACTTGGTAAAGCAGCTAGAAACCAGTTTGTTCCATCTTAATGCGGCGGCGGTGTCAGCATTCGCTCGTCGTACCGCTCATCTAATATAATCTAATATCACTATCTAATCTGAATCAGAAAATGGGCAGCAAATTCTAAAAACCTTGTGGTGTGCCAAATTAAGTGGATGACCAGGTATAAATTCACCAAAACAAATGTATAAATCTGAGATGAGATGATGTGCTCCAGGATTCCGATTTGTAAAAAAAGCAGAATATAAAAATCTAAGTAGCTAATCAAAAAAATCTAATCTGATCCGCTGATTGATTTCTCCAGCGTGAGTATAATCCGTTGCCGAGCTTTCTTCACTGCATCACCCTGAGCGGCAGTGCTATTAGCTCTGGGTGTGCTGTTACTGAGCCAGCAGAGGGCGCCCCTGCACTGCTCGACACAGCCGCATGATGTTTGTTTCTGTTGGTCAGATTGAGGTCAGCTCTGTTCTCATTGGCTCTTGCTGTGCTGAATGACGTCACCTTCAACTGTTAACCCACGCAGTGACGGCGTCATCAGATGTATGGTTTCATCCCAGCTTTGAGTTCCCGAGCTGTATTTCTTACGAGCAGCGGCGCGTTCCTGTCGCAGCGAGTCAGCGTTACGCTAAAATACCTACTCCAAATCGCGTTACTGCGAGTAATCTCCTGCGAACACTTACAAATGGCACCACCACGAAGCACGTTCAAACTCCACCCTGAAACGTTAAATCTGAAGATAACATTACCGCTAAAACCTAGCAGTTGTGTGTTGTTTTGACGTCACCGAGCGGAAGTGTTACTGCTTCAATGGTGTCACAGAAGAGCAACAGGTTCTCCTAAAAACCAAACGCTCTTCTTTTCTCACTCTGTTTCCCAGCATCATATTAAGATATTAATCAAAAGATATTATTGAGAAGTACGACACGGCGGTAAGAAGTAGAGACGCTGGTGCACATGCTGGAGTGAGAGTCCCAGAATGCATTGCAGATGCAGGACGGCGGCGACTCGGCTCGGTTAGACGGCTGATCGACAGGACGATTAGTGGGAGTCGACGCTTTGGAAGCCGAGTGAGGGAACTAAGAAACTAAAATAAATCTTGGACAGACTAAAGGTTGGAATTGTAAAGCTGTGGTTTCGGGCCGGAAGCTCCAGTAGTGCGGTTCAGCGAGTGAAGCCGTGGCGTCGACACGGTTAATAAGAAGTCTGTGCTTTAAAAACACCTTTAATGTGTGATGATCAGACTGTTCCTAACAGCTCGCACGCCTCTCATTCCTCTCCTGTGGTGCTCCTACTCTCAGCATCTGGCTGCTATTTACTCACACACACACTCACACACACTCAGAGCTCATGTTTTCATTTAAACGCTTATCTCTTTCTCTCTCTCTCTCTGTGTGTCTCTGCTTTAAATTCACACACGACCCTGACTGTGGTTACGCGCCGTTCTGACTCTGCGGCCTCCCAGCAGTCATAACCGACCTTTAACGATCTTCTCTTCGCGCGTTATGATCTGACGTCTTCATCTTTTTTCCTTTTCTCCTCCGCTTCCACTCTTTGGCTCGTTTAACAGGAGGCTGGTGGGAGGCCGTCGCTCCTGCTGCCCTGTACGCCGCTCTTCCTCTTCCTCCTCCGCCGTGTCAGAGGACGAGAACACAAGCGCCATAAAACCTCTCACGTCTCTGTGTTCCTTACTCTCCCACACACACACACACACACGGCTCTCCATCCCTGTGTGTGTCTGACGCTCGGGGCTCAGGACGCCTACGTGAGGTTTTATTCACCGTTTCAGACACTTTGTTCCGGCGCACGGATGAATCGCACAGCTGCGTGGTGCAGAGGAAGCTCTCGAATGAAAATCTTTAGTGCACGAAACCATCCGAATCCGTTCCACCTCGACACACTGCGACGCTCTTTAGTGGGAGTCGGATTGACTAGATGATATGTAAAAGTAATTAGATCCGATTCCTTATGAACAAAGAAAGTCACTCGATCCTGATTGGTCAGAATTAATTGGTGGTGTTAAATTTCTAGAACAGCAGCTCTGACTGCGGCAGCAGGTTTCTGTTAATACTCTCGTTTCCATAGCAACAGCTCACCTGCAGGGACGTGTGCAGCGGACGCTTGTTTATCAGTGAAGGAAGGAGTCTCCGGTTTCAGACGCAAAGCCGTGACTGAGTTTTGTGGCATCGTCAGGACAGAGGAGTTTACGCAGCACGGTTTCTCGGTAAGACGACACGCTGCGTTTGTCTTATTAAAAAAACACTGAATGGCTGTTTAGAGCTGCTATAAAATAAACAGGACCGCCTCGGACGCTAGTCAAGATTGGATGTGACTTTAAATGGATAAAAAGCTTGATGTGTTCTTTAGTGAGAATGTAATGGATGGAAGATGGCCGAAGTATAAGAGCTCCATCACACGACCCTGGTGCTGCGGGGTTTCCTAAAACAGCATGACCTCAAGTCTTTTATTAATTACTGAAGGAAAACACACACACACACACACACACACACACACACACACACACACACACCTGGCATTAACAGTTTGCTGGGTGTTCATGGGTGTGTGAGCACTAGGAATGAAGGAATGCTGCTTAATCA
>JAQQZX010000038.1:1950317-1960498 GCA_030068355.1 Notoglanidium maculatum
ATCACGCTAAATGGGGGCGACTTTGAAGAATCTAAAATATGAAACATATTTTGTTTTTTTACACTTTTTTGTTTACTGCATAATTCAGTATATGTGTTGCTTCATAGTTTGAGGGATTCAGTGTTGTTTTACAATGTAGAAAACAAAACAAAACCTATGAAAGAGAAGGCGAGTCCAAACTTTTGACTGGTAGTGTATATATATAATAATATATAAAACATTTCATTCTTTAGAAGAAACCGTTAGCAGCATAACTACAGTGCTAACTGATAACGTCGCTTGTGCTAAACCCGTGACCAAGAAATTCGAGCCATCGCTTTCTAAAAATAATACATCCCGTCATTATTTCTACCGACTAGCGCGCACAGTCCCGTCCCGTTTCCACTGGCTCACACCACGGAGGTTCACGAACTCCCAGGTCAAAGTTCACCTAGGTAAAGGCTCCGAAACTAACCGCAAACAGATGCAAATGTGTGTCTTTCACATCTCGCATCCTTTCAGGCGTCTTCTGAGCCAGAAATGCCACAGATGAACTGCTGACATTTCTAACACCTCTGCGTGGCCCACAGGTTAGTGTTTATAGCTATAGCATTGTTTCCTGGTGTAGAAGTTACACAAAATATCAGCATCATGATCACATGAGACTTTATTTTAGTCTTATTGCTCGCGCTTAGCTCAAAGTCGGCTCACCACAGCTGTTAATTTTATGCAGCTTCAGTTGAAAACAGGGTGGAGAATTCATTAATAGACCACGAGGATCGGATCAGAGATTACTCCATATCCCTAAAAATAAACGGCACTCACGAAAGCACCCGCAGCCGGGCAAGCACCACCAATAACAGGGTTTTATTACGCCTGTATGGGGCTCTATTGTTGCTTATGGTGTATGTGTGTGTGTGTGTGTGTGTGTGTGAGAGAGAGAGTGTGTGGTTACGCCGAGCATGCTGCTGTGACGCTGCCTGACCTCTGGCGACCTCACAGCTATACACCAGTACCAGTTAGTCACGGCACAGAGCAGTCTTTCTCACACACACACACACACACACACACACACACACACACACACACACACACACACACACACACACACCACATTCACAGCTGCACTAGACATATTTCATCTCTCTCTATTTCTGTCCCCTTCAATGTCAGAGATAGACATGAAAGAGGGAAGAAGTTGGAAAAAGGAGAGAAAAGAGAGAAAGAAATTCCTTCCTCAGCAACACTCACTGTTGCTGTACTGAAAAACTGTGACAGACAGACAGAAGGAAGGAACAAAAAAGAAAAATTAAACAGAGAAAAGAAAGGTAGAAATTAGAGTGCGGGAAAAAAGAGAAAAAATTCATTTGTATCATGCAAGGTTGCCGTACCCCCCCCAAAAAAGTGAAAAGGGAACAAAGTGAGAAAGGGCTAGAACAAAAGCGAAAATGATCCTTTTTAAAGGATGAAGAGAAATATTACAGAGAAAAAAGCGCCGCAGAGGAGGGAGAAAATAAAGGAAAAGAGAGAAAGAGGTTTAAAGAAAGAAAAGGAAGGAAAAGAATGAAAGAGGGGAAAAAGGAAAAAGGGACAAGGGGAGAAAAGTGAAAAGGAGTGAAGAACAGAAAAAGAAAGAAATGGATAAAGACAAAGAGAAGAAAGAGAGAAAAGGGAAAAAGAGAAACCAAGACAAAGACGAAGAAAAGATAGAAAACAGAACAAACAGATAAAGAGAGAGACTAAATGAGAGACCATGGTGTGGAGATGATTTTAGTTTAGTGATGTTTAGTACAAAAAACTCCATCACTGTGGAAAAGTCCCAAGTCTGGAGCAGGAACTTTCAAAAGGTTCCTAGAACTAAAATGTAGCCCTTTTCTCTTTGGTGGAAAGGCACCTAAAGTTCCTGTGAGCTTACAGTTGAAAAGTACCTATCGATTTACAGACTGTTAGAGGTTTGTTGTCTAAACACACACACGAACACACACACACACACACACACAGGTGCTGCTACAACACACTAAATTGTGCTGATGATGACACTTTACACCATCAAACCCACAAGGACTACACACATGCACACACAAGCTCAGGAGTCACGCATTTAAACCTGCAGCACACACACACACACACACACACACACACACATATGATTCAGCACCAGCCCACCTTTCTGACACCTTTCCCCCTAGACCTGTGTTTCCATGACGATGGCATACTAAAGAACAACAACAGCTTGGAACCTGGGACCCCAACATCACATTCCTCCCACACACGCACACACACACACGAGCACACACGCACATAGACAGCAGTACATCTCCTAGCACCTCTTCCTCCCCCTCAAACTTCCTCTGAGCGTGTTCCACATTTCACACATGCCTCTGAACTCCATCTCACACACTCACACACACACGCACACTCACACACACCTGTTTCCGTCCTACAAATACAACGCGAGGGCCGTTACCGTGGTTTATACCAGAGTACAAAACCAACATCGGCGTCATCTCACAAGAGCAGAGATGACTGCACAGGAAATAGCGGAGATTACAGATGCTAAGTGGAACCGCTAGTGCTGTGAGCATCTTCACACAAGCTAATGCTCGTTGTCTTAGGAGGTCTTTCAGGTGTGCTTAAAAACACAGGTTTACCTATTAGCATTATTATTACTATCATTATTATTATTATTATTAGCAACAACAGAGTTCTTGTCCATTACCTCTTATATTTCTCCCAGAGAAACGGATTCTGGACACGGAGGATCTTCAGGATGCGGAATTTGGTCTCAGACACTGTTTTGTGGAAGAGATTGTAGACGGTGCGGTAGCTGCGGTCCTCGCGCGACACCGGCACCTGGATAAAGTCCTGCTCGGAGTTCATGGGAATCCACGTCTCGGGGAAAAGCCGGGGTCCCGAGGAGGACGTGGGCGAGAGGGGCTGCGGCCCGACGACTTCTACAGCGCAGAGACCTCCGAGAGTCCTGCAGAAATAAGACAAAATACCGTTTATCAGATTGTCTAGCTCTCATCATCAGGTGTATAAGATCCGATTCACGAGCTTTCTGGTTAAAGTTACACCCAAACATGTCTTTTTAAACAGGCTTAGGAACACCTTCATACCATTATTCTCAGTTAAAATGTCCTGCCATGTCAAATAACTAGCCAGCTAGCTAAACGCTACAACACTAGCCAACATTTCTCACACATTCATAAATGGGATTTCACTATTAGCAATTAATACTGAAAATAGAGCAATTTAACGACCAGTAGGCAAAAAATATACCAAAGAAGCTGATACGTTGTTTTTGTTCATCACTAACATTAGCCACGTTAGCTAGCTGGCTAGTCATGTGCTTCTGATCTAGCACACCTTTATTTCAGTATCACTTTCGGTTTCTCAGCAGTTTATTTCAAATCAGCCTGAAAAAAATCCAATGATAACAAAACCACCATGACTTTATCACTAACATTATCCATGTGAGCTAGCTGGCTAGTTAAACTAGCTCATATTCCTCACAGATATCAGTAATAGTGAACAGAACAAAAAGAAAATAGCCATTTATTTACAAATTATTTCTCAGTGAAAATGACCATAACAACCATGATTTTGTCACTAACGTTAGCTCTGTTAGCTAGCTGGCTAGTTATCTGCTAGCAAACTAGCATGTACAGCATTTGTCACAGACTGACAGGAGAAGGAATTCTTTTAACCAAACCTGCCAAAATCGGATCTCACCATAGATGTTAGCTAGTCAGCTAGCTGACATCTCTTAGTGAACTAGCTAACATTTCCTGCACATGGACGTAGACAAAAAACAAAATGCACATTTTCAACAGCAAGTAAACAAATCACAATACACAACCTTACCATGGTGAACACGAATTTGTTTAGCACGAAGATAAGCCATCTTAGCAGGCTTAGTGGGCTAGCTAACTGCTAGCAATTAATAGTTAATGCTAAAAGTGAGCAAATTATTAACTTGTCAAGTTAACCAGCCATCTTAGTGTCATTTTATATGCTAATACTTACGGCAGACTCTCTCACACACTACGCACTGTGAATTAGGTTTTAAACAGAGATGTACCTCCTTCATTTAAAATGAATAAACAAAGCTAAATCACTGCGCTAATACATTTGCCCGTTTGTCTATCATTAGAAGGGATCTAAATATCATTTCAACACCAAGTTTTTAGCTTCACTTTAAAATGGGAGCATGTTTGACAAAGCGGAGACGTGGCGGCAAGTTGGAACAACTTCCGTATTGAACCGGTATACCAGTCCATACAGGCATGACGAGGCGCAGCGGCAGCGTTAGCCTGGCATTTTACAGAAAGGGTGCGTTTTGATTTTCTGTTCATTTCCGCTCACACGTAGGCATGACGCGTACACGCTGCGCTAATCTGAGTGACAAAAAAACTCCCATTTTCCGTCTGGAGTCTGTGTCCGAGAGCGCAGGTGTTTATGGAATTGGGGTCATGATTGTTTGCTCTCGCTCTGACGTGTGTGTGTGTGTGTGTGTGTGTGTGTGTGTGTGTGTGTGTGTGTGTTTGTACATTCCAGCCAGGTAGACTTGATTGCTTCAGTCAGCATGACTGCCTACTGAGTCATCCTCATCCTTTGTTCTACTGAGTCCTGCCCCATTCTCTGTGTGTGTGTGTGTGTGTGTGTGTGTGTCGTGTTCACTGCCACTCCTAAAATCACTGGGGATTTTTTTTCCATATGTTTCAGAGAAGAATGAGGAAATGAGGTTCTAGATGCACACAAATAAAGAAAAGGATGGAAAAGCAGGATATAGAAACGTGTGTGTGAAGTTTAAACAATCTGCTTCCATGTGAAGTCTTGTGTGAGAGAGTGTGTGTGTGTGTGTGAGGTGAGGCTGAGGCTCTCGGCACATCGTGTTCCAGCCACGCCGTGCCCGTCCTGCCGTAAAGCTGCTCACACACCGTGCTGTTCTGCCCGCTTAAGCCTTGAGGTAGGAACACACACCTAACCGCTTGCCGTGTGGCGTCAATGAAAGAGAAGAGAATGGTTGTTAAGCTCTAAATGATGTCTCCATGAAACAGTTTGAGAGCGATGACTCAATTCCGTGTGCAGATCTAAACAAACTTTACAGCAGGTCAGCGAAGCAGCTAAATATAGCACAACGAACAAATTAACGACAGCCTTTTTTTTCCCGTCTTCCCACTTTAATGAGGACGATACGGTAGACGACGAGATGAGTGTTTTCATGATTACGCTGAGATCACGCGTCAGCAGTGACGGAGAGCAACAGCGAGACGGTGCAACGCGCTTAAGTGCTAGAGAAAATGGTATAAATAATCTCCGATGAAGACGGGGTGTAAAAATCAGTTTGAGGAAGCAACACTCCAGCGCTGCTATACAACTCCTGCCAAATGAATAAAACACCAAACATTTTTTTCCCAACCAAGCGATGGGAGGAAAAGGAAATAGTGTGAAGGAAGATGCGGCCAAATATGCATGGACAACCGTGTTGGGAGCTACTGCAGAGCAAGACACGCCCCGAGACACGGGGACAGGACATACTGTTCTACTGAGAGTTTAACTGGATGAACAGAAAAATGTGTATGTTTTACTAGAAGTGGCATCCTATAAAATTAAAGTCTCTAAAAAGATTGAGATTTTTTTTCCGTATTGGTGTCTGTTACACTGAAGGGACACATAAAAGTTGTGAAACACCAATTTTGATTTCGGAGCTGCTTATGTGACGTAGCGTTCCGCAGTTAACCTTCTCCTCTCTTCTGTTTGAGGACAAATAAAGGAAATCTTAATCGAACTCCCAGTGAGGCGGACACAGCAGTTCGGGGAAAAGCAATAAGAATTGTCTGGCTCAAAAAACCCATCCAGCTTCCCAAACGGTCACGTTCCTCTCTCATTCACCCAGCTCCAACGGTCTGGAACCAATTTTCGCTTTTCTCTCTCTCTCCACATTTCTCCTTTTCACATCTGCTGCTCTCCATCTGTTCCTCTGGAGTGCGTCTCCGGCCGAGAGAGCCAGCGGGGCAGGCAGGCCGTTAACGCAGGTACACGAGGCATCGTTTAAGCGGGTGTGGAGCAGAGAAGCTCCGCGCGGTCAGAATGTTCCGGACGTACGGAGTGTACTCGGGTGGAGCCGTCAATCAGACAGGAGCGGTCGAACGATCACGCGGACAGAGAGCAAAGGCGCCTGGCGAGCAGGAGACATCTTGTTTTATCAGTAACACGCAGAGGGGAAACGGCGCAAACGCAGCTGCCGTGCTTTCACCGCTGAGGCGGCTTGGGTTTCAAAGTCAAATCAGGAGTTTGTTTATAATCAAGCATCCGATGAAGGGATGTTGTAGCGGCGAAATCAGAACAAAGGGTTCCATGCTTTCACTAATAGAGAGCGTTTATTTCTCTTCTCTCTCTGTTCCTGTGCAAGCTGGTAGCGCCAGATGAATCCTGGACAATGGCGTGGAGATCCATTTTTAAGGTTACAAGCACATCTACAACTTTATAGAGATTAAAGATTACAAGTGTTCAAGCTAAAGATCATAAAATGTGATCGCCGTTGCACTGAGACATAAAGATCTTCTAAAACATGTGAAACCACAAAAAAAAAAAGATCGAGAACGTTTGTTTTAAAGAAAACAAAGGGATCGATCTCATTTTCTTTCTCTTTTCTCTCATGACATCACGAGCAAACATCAACTCAATTCTGGGCATAATTCATAAACGCGAGGTGAATCTCAACATTGTTATTGTTCTGGATTTATGATCTGATTTGCGAGACTGAGCAAAGTCTTGCTCTAGATGTGACTCAGCGTCATCTTTCTTTACGAGGTCTCTCACCTGCGGCCTGTTCTACAGAAAAGTGACGCTTTCGTCTCTCCACTACTGACGCCGAATTTAATCTCCATATTTTGAAATGTTCAATTTTGCATGGTTATAAGATCCCTGGTACGGATCACAACAGGAGAAGCGTGGCATTTAAGAATGTTTTTAAATTTTAACAGTGGCCAGCTACTCCACATCAGTGTTCGTAACTGTTCATTTGTATTTTAAAATGTTACAAAAATCACGATACACCCGATCCTACTGCACAGATGTTCCTCGACAGGAATGTAGTAGAGTTGTATTTTTTTTAAAAATAAATGAATAAATAAAAATGCTTAAAAAATCTTTAAAAAAAAAAAAAAAAAAAGCGTAAGCACTCAAACGGAGGTCAAATAAAAATAAACTGTACTGTATTATAATATATTAGTCAGTAAAAAATTCAGTATCGGGTTCTGATGATTCCAGTCAGTTTAAAAATACTGACGATGTTTACAATATCTCATATTGTGACATCATTTATAACAACACTGCTGTGATATGACATATCAGAAAAGAATAAAACTGTAGTGGCGCGTTAAAATAAAAAATATGTGAGTTCAATTTTTTTTCGCTTATCTACAAAGAACAAAGTATTTACCAGTGAAATGCGATAAAAAATCTTTTACTCAACAATTTTATGATCTTGTATATGGCCCACCCCAATGAACTATATGTATACACACAATGTGTTAAAAACAAACGGTCATATTGCCCAGCCCCGGGTCTGACTCCCAGCACCACGGCTTAAAACGCACTCGGGTGCAGAGATGTCGTCCTGTATGATCCGAAATGACATGACTCTGCGGATCGTGGCGCGGTTACAGGCATGTGGATGTGCGAGGACGTTATGAGGACGTGGCTACTCACTGCAGGTAGGGCGAGAGTCTAATGGAGGACATGAAGTGTGGTCGTTTTTTGATCTGGCGGCGAAAACCGAAGACGGCGTTCTGCTGGAAGCCCTCGCGGATGTTCAGGATGTACTGGTTCTGGAGCGTGATGAAGCGCACCTCCTTCAGCCCCCGCTCAGTCGCCTCCTCTATCAAACGCACCACGGGCTGCGGGGAAACAGGGACAAAAAGGGAGATTAAGACACGCTGAGAGAGACAGACAGCGAGAGCGAGAGAGAGACAGAGAATAAGCTTGGGTGGATATGAGAAACGAGAGGAAGAGAAACAGCCCCAAAGTATAAGAGAGCGAGAACCGGGACACGTTCGTCCTGTTCTCACGCTCCCTCCCGCTTCATCTGGAGTGCGTGTCAGACAGCATCCGTCAGCCCAGATTTTGCGAAAGGAGATAAATGGTTTTATTTTGAGAGAGAAAAAAAAAAAGGAACGCTTATGCAACGGATTGATTTCAGACGTCTGCGTGGAGGCAGAACACGATGTTTCCTCTAGTTATGTGTGAGAGCCAGCACCCGCCCACACACCCTATTCACAGAAATTAAATTACACTGGCCGGCACATGAATTAGGGTTGACCCAGTATTTAAAATCGGCTCGCTGCCCCACTCAGTACGTGTTTCCATAAATTACTACAAATAAATGCAATAATAAATAATAATAACTTCACGATGAAATTGAACGTACTAGCAAAATAATTCGTGTTACCGCACGGTGTTGCTGACTGGTCAGAATCCGCTGAGCACAGATTTATTTCAATGCGCTCGCTCTAATACTTTATCGTTTCTATAGTAACAGCTCATTCGCATATTCGCATATAAAGGGATGCTGAGCTAGCGTTTACGGAAGGAGTCTCCAGTGTTACAGTCAGAGGTTTCTCAGTAACATGACAAGTTGCATTTCTTCTGAGAAGTGAGAACAGGAGCCAACTAACATTAAACGTAGCTATAAATGGATAAAAAGTAAGTCTTTAATTGAAGAAATGTTCTTGTTGAGAGATCGCTGCGGAACAAGAGGAATGAAACACTTCGGGAGTATAGAAAATACTTCTGGGTGGTAACAGTAACTCCGCTTCATCAACCATACTGCTGGTGAGTTATTTTCCTATAACTGCACACCCCCAAGATATTTACTCCTTACGTAATAATCTGCACATTTTTATGTTCTTATTTTTAGTTTATAAATGGCGTGGCTCACCTCGGAGTACTCCCTCCAGCCGAAGTTATCTCTGCAGTAATATTTCCACACTGTGAGATAGTTGGGGGCGGGGTTTGCGGTGGAGGCGGGGCTTGTGCTGGGGGGCATGGCTCCGAAGCTGGAGGGCGTGGACAAGCGTCTGACGAGGTCAAACTCCATATCACACACCCTCATGGCACTGAAGTCCAGCATAAACACTCGACCCCTGTGTGTGAGACCGGAAACGTCATGGTCAAGTCATGCACAGACACACACACACACACACACACACACACACACACACACACACACACACACACACACAAATATAAATGAGTTAAACGATTAATTTCTAAAGCCCCATACAAAAAATACAATACTGCTCTTACTTTTAATAGAAAGGACATTCATAATTCATACGATACATAAACGTACACATTATGAGGCGCATTATTACTTACTATCATTTTTTTTATTCAGTGTGTGTGCCAGCATCAGTCAAGCTCCGGAACCAAAGTGTGTGTGCATGTGAAGTCACAGAGGGAATTTTAATCCATAATTAGTCCATATGTTGAATCTGAATCAGAGCGAAACTGATACCCTTTTGGCACATAATTAAACAAACCAACAAACAAAAGAAACGTTGGCTGAGGGATGCGTGGAGCTGAAAATGTCTGTAAAACGTCAGAAATACAGCAACGGGAAAAAAGGAAGCAAACCTCTCAAAAAGTTGTGTGTAGAAATCAGGAAAAAAAAACCCAAAATGACCCAAGCACAGAGAACAGGGAATCGGCGCTAAATAAATGATTCAATAACTACAGAAATGAAAGTTTTTTGTTTTTTGGTCCAAATCACCAGAACACATGGCATTTGTGTAGCGTTACAGCTCTGTCCTTTTGTTCAGTTCAGCAGCCTGCATCTACAAGAAAAAATGCTGCAACCCAAAACACATGACATTCAGCTGATTCGGTTCCTGCGGTCGAGTCGATTCAGAGTCGAATCACTTTCTCGATCACTGCAGTCGAACTATGGCCTACGCACCGCGCACGTGAAAGCGTCCAGGGAGACAGTGTGTCACGTAGAGCAAGGAGTTTGAGCCCACTGACTGCTTACACGCACACACGCACGCATGCACACACACACACGCACGCACACACGCACGCACACACGCACGCACACACGCACGCACACACGCACGCACACACACACGCACACACGCACGCACACACACACGCACACGCACGCACACGCACGCACACACACACACGCACGCACG
>JAQQZX010000038.1:1992384-2003842 GCA_030068355.1 Notoglanidium maculatum
GGAAAGTAAGAAAATTTTGGCTGGTCCTCACTTCTTCAAAAGGCTTCAAATGGTTTAGGTTGGGGTCAGGGTTGGGGTCAGGGCTGGGGTCAGGGTTGGGGTCAGGGCTGGGGTCAGGGCTGGGGTCAGGGTTGGGGTCAGGGGTTTAGTTGTGATTGTTAAGTTTAGGGTAAGAAGCTGGGGAACGCATCATGTCAATGAGGGTCCTCACAAAGATAGAAGTACAAGTGTGTGTGTGTGTGTGTGTGATTGCGCAAGACTATATTCTATATATAATTGGATTCCACACACTTAAAAATGAACATAGAACTCCAAACTCACTTATAACGGACATCCATGTGACAATGTTGATTTAGGATTAATTCTACAGAAATCTATATTCATTTCTGAACAAGTTTTATAAATAAACGTTAATGTACAGACTAAACAACCTGCCCTTAGACGTCATTCTATGTGACGTGAACTGTTTCAGCTTTGTGTTCTGGTTGAAATGATCCTCCTGGTAATCACACACACACACACACACATGGACCACTGGGATAAACAGGAACATTACAAGGCACTATGCCATCATTACAGTGGTTATTCATAAATAAATGGTACAGGCAAAGTATAAAAATATATATATAAATAAATATAGCTTTGAACGGATGTTTAAAAAAAATACAATTAATAGTAAATAAGTGAAAATGGAGTGAAATTTGTGATTTACTGTCTTGGTAAGTGATATGACTCGTTATATGAGTCATAACTGAGCACTGCAAGGTCTGCTTACACTTTCATGCACATGGTTTTATATCTAAAAATATGTATTTGACATTTTTATGAAAAGGTCAATCCAAAGACGGGGAGAGGAAAGAGAGAAGGAGAAAAGGAGGAGAAAGAAAAGAAAAGAAACTGATAAAAAGTAGTTAAAGAAGAGGATATACCGTAGAAAGAAAAATTTCCAGCAAGTGAATGGAATAATTCTCAGACAAAAAAAAAGTATTTTAAACATGTAATATATTAAACGAAATAACAAAAAACTATTTCTTTCTACTTTATTATCCACCTCCATCTGGTGTGATTTGCTATTTCAGTATCATGCTCTAACTCTCCAGCCTTCCTTTCCTGATACTCTTTTAAGATCTATTTTCAGGCTTGCTTTGATTTTTCCTCCGAAGCTCTGGCTTGTGCAAGTTTCCCACTGCCTTGTTTTTACGTTTCAAGTGGCCACATCGAGCTTGTTTTTTCCACCTCCCGCGCTCCTCACACACAGAGCTGACGCTACAGCAAAACACGGTGACCTTTCAGAGGAAGACAGACGAGTAAGCCTTCCGCCGCTGCCAAAATGTCAACATCTTGTGCTTTTTATTCACTTTCTCTTTTAGTTATTTGTTTTTGCGCGTGCTCTTGGCAGGCCGTGATGACCTTCATGCCTGTAAGCAAACTGTGCTCAGTGCTGAGAGAGGAGGGGAAATAAAGACCTCCTTCATTAACAGGCAACGACATGAAGGCTTCTGCAACCTAATCAGGAATAACATGCCATGCCATTACGCTTTACTAAACGAATTTGTAATTAATGACAGATAGATTACAGGCAGCTCGTCTTTCCTGTCTCGTTTCTACCCGGTGTTGGAGATGAGGTCATGTGGAAAAGCTCGTGGCCTGCATCTCACTTCACACGAGAGAAAGAAGGAAGGAGAGATAAAAAGATCAGAGAGAAGGGAGAAGCTTGCAGAAAGCACAGATATCATTTCTGAAAATAAAGTCAGGCTGGTTTGGGTGACCTTACACACACACACGCACACACACACGCGCACACACACAGGCTATTTTAACACAATCTGCCCGCAAAATGTAAACACGGCTGTGGCGTCATCTAAAAACAGGAGTGTTTTTCTTGCATCCTTCCTCCACAATCACTTTTATCTTGTCCTACACACACACACACACACACACACACACACACAATGCCATGTGTAATGATTATCTCTTTTTACGATATACATCATTTTATATTGTTATTGTGAACAACAGGCAGCAGGCTACGTGGATAACATTTCTGCACATAAACTTAAATCATTAATAAAAAAGTCGCTCTGTCAGGAATCAAAGAGCTCAGTGTTGCGCTGTCACAGCAAAATAATCAGCGACAGGATGTTCCGATGAAACCGCGTGACTGTTACCTTGCTGAAGTTGATAATTTTCCAATAACAGCATGTCCTGAGGGTTGTTTTCCCCCTTTCATTTCAGCACCAAAGAAGAAAGAATAAAAAAGATTTTTTAAAGATTTATTAAAGAATGGCACCTCGTACTCTTTACTTCATTTACCGTTATGTTGTGGGACTTTCGTGAACTAGGTCGTTCCTGTTCGGCTATAATCACCCCACTTTTCCCTCTGTCTTAAGTTAATAAGACAAAAAGTCCACAGCGTGACATGTTACTGACAAACCAGGAAGAGTAAACTCTTCTGTCCTGAAGACTACTGTTACAGAACGCTGACACTTCGTCCATAAACATTAAATAAACATCTCCTTACAGAAAACACCAATTACACACGATTTACCGTGTGTAAATTTACGTAGAGCTTTCGGTAAAAACCTCCTGCTGATTGAGCTGTTACTATAGAAACGATAATATATAGAACTACTGTCACTACTGTAACATTTTCTGACCAATCAGAATGGAGTAAATATCGTTACAATACGCAGAAGCAAAGAGTCCTGATCTTTGTGATTTGTAGTATGTGAGTATGTGAAAGGACAAACCTTTTTTTTGTCATGGACGCTGAGTTTTTATGTGTAATTCGACTCTGGGAAAATTGCAAACCCTCTAGTTTAATGAAATATAATGAGTAGGATGCTTGGCGTGGTGATAAAGGGTGACGGTGGGACTGCTGTGCGTGCCCTCATGTCCCCTCTGGCTACACTGAGACCATAAACACATCATGAAACACGAGCCTGCATGAGAGAGGTGAAAGTTCTCACTCGCAGCATTTATTCTGGCTACTTGCGGACATTTTTGCTTTCATGCACTAATCCCATTGTCAGGCTAGTTTCAAAAATCATATTTCCAAAGGCATTATTTTTTCTTCAAGAACAGAGCACTTTCTACTTGTTTTATCCCTGCAAACTAGAACAGTCTCTCCTCTCATGTCTTTTGACCCTGGTCACAATGTTCTCCAGTTGCCTCCATTCAATCTGCATAAAAATGTCAACTTTTGGCACAATCTGCAGGCCTGCTGAGATAATTCATACCGCACTTAACGCATAATCATTTTTAATTTCCGTACTTAGTTTTAATTCATGTGATTCCTCGCAGCTGTCTCGAACCTCTCCCATGTGTGTAGGCACGGGACAAGCAGAGCCTCAGAGATCCACCTGCACTGCTGTTCCAGTAGCCAGTGTGATCCAGCAGGACTCAGTGTGCTTCCCAACACTCAGGCCAACGCATGTCTTTTTGGCAGGAGGGGAATTCCAGGTGGTTAACCTAAACGTGAACTCCACCTTCAGCTCTGCGCCTCATGAAGGCGTTCCATGATTTCCTTGTTTGTTCCAATGATATCGCAGTTACAAATACCTAAGAAAAGAAAAGTAAAGGTTTTGCAGGTCAGTGGATGAACACACAGATTTGTTCCTAGGCACTGTACGCAATTTGAAACGGACAGTTCGAAGGTTTGGTTTAGCGGTTAAGATTTTATCCTTCTAACTGGAAGGTTGTGGTTTCAAATCCGAGCATGACCAAGCTAGCACGGTCAGGTGCTTGAGCAGGACCAGTAACCTTCAACTGCTCGGTTGCATCCTGTTTCTTTGGATAAAAGCATCAGCCAAATGAACAAACAGAAACCAATGGAATGCCTTGGAATTTCAGGCTTGAAATAATTACGAATTATGTCGGAAAATAATTGTTTTCATAATGATCTCATAAAAAGAACAGCGGGTCTTGGTGAGTCCGTGCAGGCTGCAGCCTCCGGTTCCTGCACTTGGCTAGCAGGAATGAAACACGATGTGGTGTTCTGCTGCTGTAGCTCATCCAGCTCAAGCTTCAGCATGTTGTGCTTTCTGAGATGCGTTTCTGTGTAGTTCGAGTTACTATATTCTTCCTGTTGGCGTCGACCGGTCTGTTCATTCTCCTCTGATCGCTCTCATCGACAAGGCGTTTCCGCCCACAGAAATGCATTTCACTGGACGTTTTTTGTTTTTCACACCATTTTGTATAAACTCCAGAGACTGTTTGTGAAAATCCCAGGAGATCAGCAGTTTCAGAAATACTCAAACCAACCCAACAGCCAACAACCATGCACAGTTAGAGTCACAGAAATGGCACTTTTCTCCCATTCTAATGTTTGATGTGAAGATGAACTGAAGCTCTTGACCTGCGTCTGCATGATTTTATGCATTGCATTGCTGACTGGCTGATTAGATAACTGCATGAGTAAGCATGAATAAGTGTATATAAAACTATAACTGCATACTGGCACTGTAACCTACTCTCCTTAAGAGGATTTTTTTTGCTGTAAACTGCTGCTGAGGTGCTGTTGCACTTATGAACTTTATTACTTTCTCTTCATGCCTAGCTTTGAGTTTTGATTATTGATGTGTCAGTCTTCACCTCTGGGTTTTCCCCTGAAGAGGACAAGAAATATTGCGGCGGTTAAAGCCACAAGGAACTGGAGAGAGACAGAATAACAACCTGTCCTCACACTGCCTCAGCAGGCCTGCTGGCAATGGGAGTTTTGTCTTTTCCCCAATTAAGCTAATAGGATGTCTGAGCATGCCAGATCATCGCTGATGTTTTCATTCCCTCACAGGTGTTTGGGGAAAAAAAAACGAAGCTTGGAAGAGAGATACAGTAGATTTATGCGTCATGGCTCCTCAGTCTCTTCCCTCAGGCCAGACGTGCAGTGGCAGCAGAGGTGATTCTCCTTACTAAGCTCGGCATGTCCACCGAAATAGCACTGGTGTTAAATCATAAGTCTACGCCATTTCGCAATTGCGAGTTTCTGACTTGTACAACCTTTCACGCCTTTGTCACACTTAACAGTTGATGTCACAAACACGACTGAAATACCCCAGTGGCTTCCACAGATAAATAGAGATCAAGAAAAACTCCATCCCTGAGCAACTTTCTTAATTTAGACTTCTTGTATGTGTATGCTGATCTGTTCAATGTTTGGCTGATCCCGTTGGTTGTTTCTTCTGACAATGCTGCTGGACTGACTGAGATGTAGCCATCGCTAATGCGTCATTTCTACCCACTGACAGGAATGCAGCAGCACTTTAGTCCTTTAGTCTGTCCAGCTCTCTCACCTCCATATCTGTACACTCTGTTCAAACAGATAAGCTACAACGCTAATGCTAATAATGCCATCAATGCCATCGCATCCATCTTATGACTAGCTGAGCTGAGTCTCTGCTGTAACTCCACACAACCTCATCTTATATTCGCATTGCATTCTGGGACTTCAATTCCAGCATCTGCTTGGTCTTCACTACTTCTACGCTGGACCGCACACAACCTCTAATGTCTCAGTGGCTTAACAAAAATACAACACCCAAAAGCAAATTAGCACCAGAATCGCAAAACACTTGACAGATATGCCCTTAGGTCACCTTAGGCCTCATTTCTACTCAGGGCTTCTGTCATTATCCATACGTTTCCTACTGTTTCAGTACCTCTGAGCTGTTTTCACATTACCATTACTGTGATCTGATACAAAAACAAGATTAGCTCACTGCTTAGACACTTTAGGTACGATACAAACTTACAGGTGAAGTGTGTCTTGTGTGCCCCCTTGTGGTTGTCAAGAATACTATAACTGTAATTTTAGAAAGGAAAGAACGTGTTGACATTTACATTTTTATATTCTTATATATTTATATTCTTTTTAAAAAGTGTGAGAATTTACATAAATTGCCTAATAATTTTCTTTTTTTTCTTTTTATATGAAAAAAAAACCTCATATAAAAAGATGTAATGACAATCAGAGAAACTAGTCTTACAAATACCAGAGATGATCAATTTCATCATTTTGACAAATAAATATTATACTCACACCTGCAAATAGAGAAAATATAAAACCTATTTTGATTAGTTTTTATATTTTTTCATCTGCATCTGAAATACCCTTCATGGCCAAAGTTTGTGGATACCTGACCATTGGATCCATATGTAATTCTTCCCAAACTGTTGCCACAAAGTCAGAAGCACACAATTATCTCGAATGCTTTTTGTATGCTGCAGCAATGCAATTCCCTTTCTAAGAGGCCCAGACCTGTTCCAGCATGTGGAAGAGTGGAAGAACTTGAGTGTCCTGACCTCAACCCCACTGAACACGTTTGGTATGAACTGGAACCCCAACCGCACCCCAGACCTCCTCACCCAACATCAGCGCCTGATCTCACTAATGCTCTTATAGCTGAATGAACACAAATCTCCACAGCCACGCTCCAACATCTAGCGGAATGCTTTCCCAGAAGAGTGGAGTGCATTGTAACAAATTCTGGAATGGGATGTTCAACAAGCATATATGGGTGGGATAGCTGGGTGTCCAAACTTTTGGCCCTATGATGTGTATGTCGAAATTACAATTAAAGCTACACTATGTAGGATTTTGGTGGAATTTATTAGCAGAAATTGAATATAGTATTCAGAAGCATGTTTCCATTGGTGTACAAATATTTGTAATTACAAAAATCTATGTTTTTGTAAGCATAGAATGAGCCATTTATAGTTACATAGTGCATGGCTCCACGTCTAAGGAGCCGCCATGTTGCGCCGCCATGTTGCTACCTTTGTCCAGAAGAGACAAATCTCTAGAGCTGCAAGCGACTGCTTTAAAGAAAGCACTAAGAAGAAAGGAAGGGAATCAGTGTTTGTTGGCTAATGTGTTTGAGAACCCAAACTTTGTAAAAATGGAGCATCATACTTATTACTTAACACAAGAGCATGAATGCTCTTCAGAGAAATAAAAGCATGAGGTAAAACGAGGTGAAATCGGGACAGCGCGATGGCAGAAACACGGAAAACAAAACAAGGTGTGGCTTTTCCCAGATGGAAATCACTGATGAGGGAAAAATGTTTACAGTATGACACCGAAGTTGCCTGTTTTGTGCTGGACAGGTAACTGGATTTAAATAATGTCACAATATTGCTGCATGATACTGTTCCTATATTATTTATATAATCATTCATTAGCATTGCTGGTGTTTTCCAAGTAACGACTCACGCTACACTGCGAAAACACACCAAACTACATACCACAGTAACACTGCTACAGGTAAAGCACAGAGCTGCAGTGGAAATACCACTTTCTGTTCTGTTGGTGTTGTCCATATCGCACAGACCGATATAATAAAATAGTTTTATAAATATGAACCTCTGTTACTTCTCGTCGCTCGTTTTGAAGGTTTTTATCTTTTTCCTTTTCTATTTGAGCAGCAGAAGCAGCAGCAGCTCGGTTAGCTCCGGTTCTGTGCTTGGCCCTGAGCAATCGTCTCCCTCTTTCTCTCCCTGGCTCTCTAACCCTGTAACGTTACTGGCTGGAATATCTGATATATGACACTTTAAACAGAGAAAAAAACAAATGTATCCTGCTAAAATTAACAATAAAATGCTACCACAACACAAAACACATCACACTATCTTACATGGAAGATACTAAATAACTAAATACAATTTCTAAATATCTATTTAAAGTAACTTGATCTGTTTACTGGCTAACTGATGCGGTGATAGATGATGACTCAGATTGTACGCTGCGAGCACCTGATGGCCAATGTACCTTCTAATATGCACTTTGCGAAGGAGGGGTGAGGGAGGAGGCATTCAGTTGGCTGAAAAGCTGCAACCTTACTGCTAGAGGATTTAGAGTATTTCTATTAGCAGAAAGTATATTATGTATGCCATAATATACTTGTAGAATTCATAAGTATGTTCTCATTAGTGTATAATTACCTGTAGCTACAAATCTTTGTGTCTGCGTAAGCTTAGAATGAGCCCTTTATATCTACACAGGGAGCGGGTCCACCTCTACAGAGCCGCCATGTTGCTCCGCTACAGTAGCCCAGAACGGACAAACCTCTAGAGAGCGCCTTGTGCGTTTTACATTTTAAAAAGTGGCAGCATGGAAACGGAAGGAAGCACCGGAAGAATGACAGAGAATAAGACAGAAAGTAGAGGAATCAGTGTTTGCGGCTGCTGGATAACAAGTTTAAGAACCGAATTTTTCAAAAATGGAGGATAATACTTATTATTTAGCATGGAAAAAGCAAGAGAGTGTGAATGTTAGTACTCTTAGTACTAGTACCATACGCTCTAATACACGCTTGGAAAGAGAGGGGTAAGAGGGCACAATCAGGTGGGTAAACCCTACACATCAGACCTTTAACATATAACTGCTTCGGTTTTCTTTCATGTCTTGCTAACAACATGTTCATCTTTGTGTAAAAGTAATTTTCTTGTTGACTGTAGAGTGTTGAAGTGTCATTTATATGAAAAAAGTTCCCACTTAATTTTATTTTTGGAATTGCTGGTTGAAAGATAAACTTCCAGTATTGAACACCTTTTCAAAAAAAGATGCAATGCTTGGAATAAAATTTGAATCAGTAATTTGGATCAGTTTAATGATGTTATTATCGTGTTGGGGAAGTAGCAAATTCATAAATGTCAATATATGAGCGCTTCCCAATTGTCTACGCATGTCCTCTCATTAAAGGTGGTGGTGTGAAAGAATACTGAGAGATTTATTTTTACAAACTATATATATATATTTTTTCCTTGATATCTCTTTGTTTCTTTATTATGCCATTATTCATGCCAAGTTATGCTTGTACGCGTCGTGAACGAAACAAACATGGCGTCTGTGCGGTGCAACCCGACTCCTTGGTGAACTTCCGCTTCCGGTTGTATGCTGACGCGTTTCCGTGTTTGAGCTGACGCGGCGTTAGCAGTCGTTCCCTGTATCAGCGAGCGGCTACGTGTCAGTCCTTTACCACCCGCTATAAGGCTCGGACACGGCGGCTGAGGGAGCAGGAGCAGAAATAATGGCACCTAAAGGCGGTAATAAGCAGCAGTCAGAGGAGGATTTACTTCTGCAGGACTTCAGCAGGAATCTTTCCGCTAAATCCACTGCACTGTTTTACGGGAACGCGCTGATCGTGTCCGCCATTCCCATCTGTAAGTGTGGAGCTCGCCATGCTAGCAGGCTAATCACGCGCTCCTGTCCTGCAGCAGCACCTCCAGGCTCTCTACCTGTTTATTATAAAAATTACTTACTGTTATAGGATCTCTTCTACTAGTATTCTTTTTATTTGTTTCACTAGTTAGCAAAGTTAATTATAACTAGCTAAGCAGCGCGTGCACTGATCAGTTCCTATTTTCTATAGGTGTGTATTACATGGGGTATTATTATTATTATTATTATTATTATTATTATTAACATGCAGTGCAGAATTACACTACTTCAATCCAGGTGAAATTTGCTGCTTGATATTTTTTTTAAAAATCAGCAATTGTCCCCGTTTGATGGTGAAATTTATCATTTTTGCTTGAAATGGAACCATACAGTCATTTTTTTTCCTCACAGTTTTAAACTTTACTTGTTTGGATCATAATTTATATAAAGTGCTGAAATGGCAATCGACGTCGATATTTTAGGGGCATCTTTAATACGTTAGGCTCTAACTTTGTGTATCAGAAGTGTTTTTGTTTGTTTTAAGTATTTTCTGTTCTTCAAAATCATAGACAAGTCTGATCCTTTAAAATATAATTTTCAGTGAGTTACGCTCAGCCGAGCGCAGGACTGTGATTATGGACTTTAGGAGCGCTCTAATATTCATGGTGTAGTTAATGATGTGCGTTTTCCCCTACAGGGCTTTTCTGGAGGATCTGGCACATGGACCTGGTGCAGTCTGCGGTTCTGTACGCCGTCATGACTCTAGTCAGCACGTATCTGGTGGCGTTCGCTTACAAGAACGTTAAATTCGTCCTGAAGCACAAGTAAGAGCCTCCTCCGGTTTATAATTGAGGATCTTTAGGATTATTCGCAGCTCTGTGTTTCCTACTATCTTAATTAAAAAGCACAGGATCCCAGTCTGTCCTGCACAGTGTCGTGTTCTCTCTTGAGCTCCAGCACCAGGTGTGAGGAACCGCTGTTAGAAGTGTGGGTTGGTGATGCGGTGGTAAATTGTGTTCCGCGTTTTTTGTTTTTTAATTTTTTGATTTGATTTGTTTTCCTTCAGGGTCGCTCAGAAACGTGAAGACGCCGTTTCCAAGGAGGTGACCCGCAAACTGTCCGAGGCCGACAACCGCAAGATGTCTCGCAAAGAGAAGGACGAGCGGTACGATTATCGACGTCCCTGTCGATCCGGACGGTTTGATGCATGTGTTGGAAAGAACAAAACACTGCTGATGTGAAAAGCTTTTTCAGCTTGAGATTACATAACTGATCGAAAAGAAGCATAAAACTGTTTTACATGTCTGATCAGGTCACATGACCTCACCTGTGCAGTAATTAGGGCTGGGTTTAAACGTATAGCAGTACCTTTGTGTGCGTTTGTGTACAGATTCACTATAGATGGATGTAACCTAATCAAGAGGTGCCAATATTTACGGTTTATCCACAGCGTTTACCATTTTTGTCCCCTTGCTATGACTGTATGGAGGATGTGTGAGCCGGTAGAAGCCGAGACGGCGGGAACGTGTGCTAATTATTAATTAACACTCAGACCAAACTTTCACCTCGCGGATTTTTGACTGTTGCTTAGCGAACATCTGGTATAAAATGTGGTCAGACACACGTGCTAGGCGTTTTTGTGGTAAAATAATTTTAGTTTGTTTATTCTCCTCTGCCTGCTGCGAGTTTCTTGTTGGCAGTGTTGCTGTGCTAGTATTAGTGTAGAAATGGACCGCTTTGCCTTTTCACATATGAAATAATAAACAGCGTTAGTTTGTTCTTTTCGAAGCATTGGGACATACAGACCTGTTGAGCGTAACCCAAAAAAGCAAGAACGCTTCATCCTTTGGACCACCAGGTGTCACTAGTGTCAAAAAGCTTTGAGTAATAAACGCTTCACTGCTTCAGAAACTTAAGTTCTGCTAAATAAAATCAGCTCACTCGAGAAATAATGTGAACTGGCTGATGGACTGCGAGGCAGAGTGACGATGTGGAGAGAGATTTCTCGCAGTGTAATCACCGTACAGCTGGTTAAAGCTCGCTCTCTCTGTTTCTCTCGCTCTCTCTCTCTGTTTCTCTCACTCTTTTTCTGTTTCTCTCTCTCTCGTGCTCTGTCTCTCTCTCTGTCTCTCTCTCTCTTTCTCTCTGTCTGTTTCTCTTTCTCTCTGTCTGTCTGTTTCTGTTTCTCTGTCTGTTTCTGTTTCCCTCTCTCCCTCTCTCTCTGTCTCTCTCTCTCTCTCTCTCTCTCTCTCTCTCTCATCCAGCCACTTAACGAACAGACAAAAAAAAAACACCCTTTTG